>JAGFNQ010001700.1:709856-728700 GCA_024364735.1 Boesenbergia rotunda
ATTAAATAATATCAAAACGAATCAAGCTTAAGCTCTTAAAAAAATCAAATCAAATTTGAATAATTATTTCAACGATTTAATTCATTTTAGATTCAACTTAATTTGATTATCTTATCAAATAAATTTAAATATTATAAAGTTTAGTTGACTTAACTTACTTAGGATCCTAGAAAGAATCATGATAAAAAAAATATTCCTAAAGGAAAGAAAAAAATATCGGCAATTTACCAAAGGGCGTACCTAAGAATTAGAAATTACCAAAAGGCGTATCATAGTTTCATTTTCACCAAAGGGCGCACACATTTTAGTGAACTTCCTCTTTGTACCCCTCTGCTAACAACTGTCTTTCTCTTCTCTCTCAGTAACAAATTCCGAGACGTCTGCACATGCTTTTTCAGACTTTTTATTTTAAAATAATATATTATGGAATCGGCACTAAACTAAAAAATATAAGGTAAAAATCGAAAAAAATATTTCAGTTAAAAAATATCTCATACAACGTGATTTAAAAATATAAATAAATGATTTTATATTTAATTAATAGAAATTAATATATTAAATAATATTTAATAAATATATTAATATATAAAAATTTGAAAAAAACAGAGCGTGGGCCTGAAATCTATTGATTTCAGGCCCACGCAGAGCCTGAAATCAAAATATTTCAGGCCCAGCGTCAGCCTGAAATCTTTTGATTCAGGTCGGACGTAGATTCAAATTTTTTTTCTATTTTAAAAATATATTAATATATAAAAACCTATCAAAACACTTAATTTCATATTAAAACGCAAGGTTTGAAGTCACACTAGGAGGGCCTGAACATAGATGTGTTCAGGCCCTCCAGGCCTAAGGAATGTTCAGGCCCTCTTTGGGCCTGAACACAATCTTGGATAAATATAAGTAAATTAAATAAAAATATCAATAGTTCTAGTTAGAGTTGAGCTAGGAGATGATATTTTTGGTGTCCAAACTTCTAATGATTATAAATTATGTTGCAATAGGAGATTTTTAGGTCTATCAGTGGGTTTTCACCAAAACCCACTGATGGACTTAGGATATTTGGATTTCTCAAAATCCAATATCAATAGTTAGAGTTGAGTTAGGAGATGGTATTTTTGGTCTCCAAACTTCTAATAATTATAAATTATGTTGCAATGGGAGATTTTTAGGTCTATCAGTGACTTTTCACCAAAACCCACTGATGGACCTAGGATATTTGGATTTCTCAAAATCCAATATCAATAGTTAGAGTTGAGCTAGGAGATGGTATTTTTGGTGTCCAAACTTCTAATGATTATAAATTATGTTGTAATAGGAGATTTTTAAGTCTATCAGTGGGTTTTCACCAAAACCCACTGATGGACTTAGGATATTTGGATTTCTCAAAATCCAATATAATAGTTAGAGTTGAGCTAGGAGATGGTATTTTTGGTGTCCAACTTGTAATGATATAAATTATGTTGCAATGGGAGATTTTTAGGTCTATCAGTGAGTTTTCACCAAACCCATGATGACCTAGGATATTTGGATTTCTCAAAATCCAATCAATTCATAGTTAGAGTTGAGCTAGGAGATAGTATTTTTTGGTGTCCAAACTTCTAATGATTATAAATTATTGTTGAAGCAATCTGTGGTCTAGAGTGACCAAGTGTTTTGATGTTTGGGCAAAAGGTTTAAGTTAGGTTTACCCTTGTTATCTCATATGTGTATGTTGAGTGTGCAGGTTGTACAAGTTACACATATGGACTTGACTGGACGACCTCAGTACGGTGAAGGGTGGCATGGAGGCAAGCTGGAGGCTTGCGTGCGCACCCGAGGGACTTTGGAGAGCAGGGACGATGAGCTGATGGGCACGGACTTCGAGGCGTATGTGAAGGGTGGCATGGAGGCAAGCTGGAGGCTTGCGTGCGCATCCGAGGGACGAGGACCAAAGATGAAGAGGGCGAAAAGGCAATAGTCGAGGCTGCGGATGAGGAGTCAGTCAAGTCATGAGGGTACGAGTGCTGTGTGATTGTACTCGGGAAATCCTAGGGTTTGAGTGCGGAATGGAATGTACTCAGGAAGGGTAACCTTAGGTGGGTGAGTAGACCAGTCGACTGGCCTGGGGGCAGTCGACTGATGGAACTCACAGAAAGGTCTCAACCCTGGAACCAGTCGACTGCCCTGGGGGCAGTCGACTGGTATGTGGCTGGTGAGTTGGCCGAGAATTCGAACGTTGGGGTGCAACGGTCGAATGTCAATGGCACCAGTCGACTGCCCTGGGGGCAGTCGACTGGTGGCGAGGGTTTTCAGCCCGAGTTCTATTTAAAGAGAACTCGGTTTGGGCTGAGACTCTTGACGAAACAAGCTTGGTTAAGGCTTGTTAGTAGTCTCTTGAGTCCAGGTCATGTCAAGGTGCTGTGGCGAGGTTTCTCCACCCACAAGGAGCGGCAAGGACTAGTCGGAGGTTATCCAGGGAGTGATCCACCGACGGATTCTTGGATTAGTCACCTGTCCAGGGTGGATACCAAGTAAATCGTCCGTGTTAGCATTGGTTAGTGATTTTGTTATTGTTTTATTGTATATTCCGCTGTGCAACTAACCTTGTAGGAAGTAAGGGGTTCGAGAAGTGCTATTCACCCCCCTCTAGCACACCAAGTCGATCCATCAGTTGGTATCAGAGCGAATGACCGCTCTTGATCGGACTAACCGCCGAGGGAGCACACGCTAGAGGAAGAAGAAATGATGGAAGATAAATTTGGTGAAGATATCTACATTCCACCACCCTACGACCATGAGGATTTCGGTTATTGGAAAGCAAGGATAGAGACTTGGCTTAGCATGGATTGGGCGTGTAGAATAGCCATAGAAGAACTGTTCGAAGTTCCAAAGGACAAGCACGGAAAGATGTTTCGTCCTAGATATTGAGACAAAGAGCAATAAGAACAGTTTCGGGCAAATGAAAGGTAATTGGTATTTTAGAAAATGTTTTGCCTGACAATGTTTTGAGTAGTGTAGGGACATACAAAATGCTATGAGTTGTGGAACAACTTGATGAAGTATCATGAGAACCCTACACCAAGTTAAAGAGTTGAAGAGCCTGAAGAAACAAGTTCAATAGTCCAAGAAGACCAAGAGGAAGAAGTGTCTACATCATCAAATGGAGTGGAAGAAGAAAGTGAGAGGTCATCCACCTCATCTAGAGAAGAGGAGGAGGTCACCACCTCAAGGATTGAGGGGGAGGAGAGACTCTCATCTACACAAGAACAAGAGGAAGCATCCACTTCATCCAATGTTGAAGAAGAAGCTCCTACCTCCACCAAAGCTAAATCGAAAGAGCACATCACATGCTTTGGTTGCAACGAAAAGGGGCACTACAAGGACAAGTGCCCGAAAGGTAAAAAGGAGGTAAAATCTAAACCAGTTTCAATTCCATTTAAATCTAACATGAAGTGTAGGATTGGAGAAGCCCACGAGAAAAGAAAGAAAATCCGATGCTTTACATGTGGAGAGATGGGCCACTTTCACACCAAGTGTCCTAGAAAAAGTGAGCTAAAGAAAATGGAGCACTTGAGGAGATGGGAGAAAGAAGAAAGAAAGATGAAAAGAAGCCCACATCAAGGAGGAACTCCAAAGGTAAGGAAGGTAACTCCTAACCTTAAGCCAAAATGTAATTCAATTTCAAGTTCCTTCTTGCATTTTAAGAATCATGTTAATTACCCATCCATGCATGCAAAAATTAATGAAAATTACTTACTAGTGCACAACTTTAGATTTAGATATAATGATAGGACTAGGGTTAACAAGGTAGATCATAACCCTAGGAAAAGCATGCATCATGAGCCCAGGACTTCTAGACCTAAGGATCATGGCACTAATCCCAAAAAGCGGAGGAATGTGCCTAGAAAGGAGAGTAGGCCTAGAAATGTCCAAGGTGGACCTATGGAAACCAAAGTTAAGGACTTGGCAAGGGAAAATCAAGCCTTGAGGGCAAGGCTTAATACATTAGAAAAGGCCCTAGAATGATTCATGGTTGGATCTAAGGGGTTAAACATGGTGGTGGGTAGCTTAAAACCCAACTATGATATATCGGGCTTGGGATACCGGTCTAAGACCTCCAAGGTAGATGGAAAGAAATATGCTGGAAAGGCATATAATCATGGCAAGGAGGGCAAGTCCAAGGATGGCAAGTGGGTGCCATCAAAAGGTAGAAAGGGTGACTTAACCAAGGACAAAGTGTCCAAGGTTAAGAAGGTCCATTTTGAAGGCCAAGAATCACCGGAAGCACACCGGTGTGGTCTAGTATGGGTTAAGTCACCAAGGGAGGTAGCTAGGGCTCAGAGCTTAAGGGGGAGCTCTAGGAGCCTTTGGGGTCCATGGTAAATGGATCACAAAAGTTTTTCTCCTAGGAAATTAGGTGAAATGTGTCAAAAGGGATTGGAAGACTTGGGTAAGTCTTAACCCTAGGTTTTGGCATATTCAAAAGAGGATTTAAGGAGAAAAAGGTGAAAATAGGGTGATATTTGATAAAATTAAGGTTTAATGGGAAAATACCATATAATTAAATGCTAAGAATATATTATGGTTAGAGATAAGAAGATACATCAAGGAGAAGCCTAAATTAGAACGTTTGGAGGAGTTAAAATGATACAATTTAGGTAGAGTTGGATTTCATGCCAATCTTGGGATCCGGAGTACATTTGTTTGGAAATGTTTTTTTCCCAAGTAGACATTGGCCCCATAAATCTCCCCGCGAAATTTCATAATTTTTGGAGATTTGTGGAATTATCTAAGCATTACTATAGTTGGGTTGAAAAACCTGTAATTCAGGTATCAGTCGACTGCCCTAGGGGCAGTCGACTGATCAGAGCCTAAAAATATTCTGTGAGTTTTCGTAGTCGACTGCCTTGGGGGCAGTCGACTGATTCATTAGGTTAAGTAAGAAATGACATATTAGATGATTAGAAATTGCAAGATTGAAATCATAGGGAAGTGTCATGCTATCTTGTGGGATTTTATGTCATGTTTGGATATTATATGGTTTGAAAGTCATTAGATGATATTGAATAATAAGTTTTGGTGAATGAAAGGATATGAAAGTGTTGGGACCGGGTGCATGTTGACATGGATGCGGGTTCGTAATTTTAAAATTAATTACGTGCAGCGGAAGGTTTAGCATAAATAATTTCTCAAATTATTTAACCACATATCTAAGCATGCAACCTTATGTTGTGTAGACATGATCATATATTTAAAATTTTACAGAAACGTAAACTAATTTACTTGTTACCTCGCGTAACTCGAAGGAAGGGACGAGATCCAACCGTAAGCGTCCCTCGGAAGCTCCGCCTCTATTCGCGTCCACGTCGAGTATCTTCGGGATGACTTCGCAAAGCCACGAGTTTCGTGTTCTCGAGAACTACTAGATTCTCCGAGAACGCGACAAAAACCAAGAGAGAATTAATCACATCGGAAAAACTCACCACCAAGGTTGGCCGGAATCACAATTCCGGCGAGAAAGAGGAAGATGACTTGCGCCCAATCCCAAGGTGATGATGGCCGGAGAGGAAGATCGTCCCAACGGAAGAACTTCGTCTCCTCGATGCTTCTCCTTGTGCTCACGGCAAGAAGAAAGGGGAAGAGGCTTGTGGCCGGCCAAGAGGAAGAAGGGAGGAGAGGGAGAGAGCCTAAGCAAGAATACTTAGATTATTTCGAATTAATTCCAAGCCTTGCCTTGGGTCCTTTATATAGTGGTCTCTCAACCGCCAAGTCTCTTTTTTCTTATGGAATAAATTTTCATAAGAAATTTATCATATAAATTTTCTATGACTTATTCCATCATGCCAAGTCTTGATTTTATATCATGGTTAAAATCATATTTTAATTCATGATAAAAATCAACCAAGTCTCTTTTTTCTTATGGAATAAATTTTCATAAGAAATTTATCATATAAATTTCTTTATATAAATTTCTTTATCATGGTAAATCAATCCATGATTGATTTTATAAGATAAAATAAACCAATCCATGGTTCCTTTTAATTTCCATGAAAAATAAATTTCTTTATATAAATTTCTTTATCATGGTAAATCAATCCATGATTGATTTTATAAAATAAAATAAACCAATCCATGGTTCATTTTAATTTCCATGAAAAATAAATTTTATATAAATTTCTTTATATAAATTTCTTTATCATGGTAAATCAATCCATGATTGATTTTATAAAATAAAATAAACCAATCCATGATTCATTTTAATTTCCATGAAAAATAAACCAAACCTTGGTTTATATAAAAAATTTATATCATCCATAATTTTATAAAACAAATCACACTTGATTTATTTTATAAATTGAACCAAATAATTTGGTTCCCTCCCTTTGTTGTGGCCGGCCAAGCAAAGAGGGTGGGGACCCTCTTTGGCCGGCCTATCCAGGCCACGCCCCAATAAATTAAACTCATTTAATTCATCTATTAAGTCTTCAAAAGACTTAGTCATTTTACGCTTCCGATGCGTCTCTGAAAAATTCAGATTCGACTTATCGTTTGGCTCAACCAAACCTAATCTCTCTTGATTGGAAAATCCAATTTTCAACTCGTTTTAAATCCCTCGGATTACTCGTAGTGCGTGTGACTAAATAGGCTTTCGATTTATGTTGGCCGTCTATAATTAACCAATTATAGAACGATCATGAGTGACACCTAGTAGTACATCATGATCCCCAATTAATCGAAAGATCAACGGTTGACCTCAGAAACAATTCTGAAACCCTTCAGCAGCTATAATGAATCGTGCCCCATTCCCTTCACCATCTTATACCCACTTGGTTTAGGATATGGTCTATGTGTGTCAGTCCCCACTAAGCTGACTACGTCACACCTAGCCCAAGTAACGTTTTCTCATCCTACGGATTCTAATTACTCTCATGTATCTAAGAGATTCATACTCTGAACATGTCATGCTCTGGACAGAGGCTTCGAGTAACAATCTGACAATAGGCCATGGGTATACATCTCCTCGTAAGGAGTGGTGAATCCTTTGTAGGCTGTTCAAACATCTTCGGGCACTTCGGCTTATACCCAATCATCCTGGGTCCACACCTCCTTGGAGATGCTTGCTTAAGATGTCAAAGTATAAGTCTCCATGACCAAGATGACTTGAACACCGTAAGTCAAAGGAACATCGCACTTAAGCTGCAGTAAGAACTTCACTGACATGTCTATAAGTAGACTACCATATGAAATTTTACAGTCAGTCACTCCAATGAACTAGTTCCCTTAACTAGCATTCATGTTTATCTCCGGACATCCCAATGTCACCAGCCAGTGAGAATCAGCTGATTAGAGAATAACTCATGCTAGTCTCAACAGAATTGATAGTGTCCGTTTTTATCAATTCATCGATTAGGGACAATTTCAATACTTCACAATTGCACATGTAGAGATAATCACTAGTTGTGAATTCATCACAAATTCTCTCATACTGTGAATTGTATTGCGGACATTCAGTAAATGAGTTTAAGATCTCAATCAAATACATAAACATGTATACTCAAATAGTGAATATTCATTTATTAAAATAAATGATTACAATCATAAGGCGATTGCCTTAGGACACTTTTCTCATATCACTAACAGAAAATTCTCCATAGGTATCTAGGATTAAGGAATCAAGAAGACAATTCCATGTGTAAATTGATATTAGTTGGAGCTGACAAACACATGGAATTAGATATAAATTTCCAAATTGATACAAATGCCAAACCTTTTAAGAAATTAGATCATATCAAAGTCAAGCACACTTGATATCTTCATGAATCATACTCTTCTAGGATAGGGTATATCCTAGCAAGTGTGTTTGCAAACCTTTAGAGTGTTTAAGGTTGTGATAAGTTCTTTTTGGCACTAAGAGAAAGGTTGCTTGGGAGCAAGCCTTTAATGGTGTCGAAAGGGGAAAGAACTTGATTGTTAGATTGGGTGGAACCTAATTTGAGTCTATGGTGTTAAGTTGGGTAGAACCTCACCTAGGAAAAATGAAAATTGAGAGAAGGCATAGGTTAAGGGGGAGGTTGCCTCCTTGTTTGCCTTAATTTTCATAAGAAATTTTTGGGTTTTGTGTCCAACTTGGGAACGGTGATAGATACATTGTGGAATGTATTTTCCCAAGTAGGTATGGGTACCACAAAGTTCTCCACGAAATTTAAAATTTTTTGGAGAATTATGAAATTTCTGGCGCATTTCTGAATTTGGCCAGAAAGTCTGATATTCATGGTATCAATCGACTGCCCTAGGGGCAGTCGACTGGTCAGGGCTGGTGTCGGTATCCAGCAGCTGACTTAGGTCCAAATGATGGAAACAAGTGTATGGGAGGCTCATACACATTGTTTATAATCATTAGGAATTCAAAGAACCAATAATTGGGATATTATTGGGGTCTCTTTGATGTATGACAAAGGGGGAGAAGTTTTGGTTTAAGTTGGGAAACCAAACATACCTTTGCTAGAAACCCTAGGTTTAGGGGGAGCTGAGCTTAAGGGAGCATGTTTGCTCCATTCTTGGCGTAAGGGGAACCTTGGAGAGGTTCTTAAAAAGCCTTTGTAAGTCTAGTATAGGAGGAGCTTGGGAGAAGCTTAAAAAGCCTGTTTTAGTGAAAATCCTAGCTTGGAGAGCTAGGTGTGGAGAAAATTCCTAACTTGGAGGGTTAGGTGTAAAAAATTCCAAACTTGGAGGGTTAGGTGTAGGATGTCTTGGGATAGGATCCATGTATGCATTGCATATGCATTTGTTTGTTTTAGCATGGTTTTTGCTATTGACTACTATCTTGCTTTCCCTAACTTAAACGTATTGCCAAACATCAAAAAGAGGGAGATTGTTGAGGCAATCTGTGGTCTAGAGTGACCAAGTGTTTTGAATTTGGGCAAAGGGTTTAAGTTAGGTTTACCCTTGTTATCTTATATGTATATGTTGAGTGTCCAGGTTGTACAGGTTACACATATGGACTTGACTGAACGACCTCAGTACGGTGAAGGGTGGCATGGAGGCAAGCTGGAGGCTTGCGTGCGCACCCAAGATACTTTGGAGAGCAGGGACGATGAGCTGATGGGACATGGACTTCGAGGCATACGTGAAGGGTGGCATGGAGGCAAGCTGGAGGCTTGCGTGCGCATCCGAGGGACGAGGACCAAAGATGAAGAGGGCGCGAAGGCAATAGTCGAGGCTGTGAATGAGGAGTCAGTCAAGTCATGAGGGTACGAGTGTTGTGTGATTGTACTCAGGAAATTCTAGGGTTTGAGTGCGGAGTGGAATGTACTCAAGAAGGGTAACCTTAGGTGGGTGAGAAGACCAGTCGACTGGCCTGGGGGCAGTCGACTGATGGAACTCACAGAAAGGTCTCAGCCCTGGGACCAATCGACTGCCCTGGGGGCAGTCGACTGGTATGTAGCTGGTGAGTTGGCTGAGAATTCGAACGTTGGGGTGCAACGGTCGAATTTCAGTGGCACCAGTCGACTGCCCCCACCAGTCGACTGCCATGGGGGCAGTCGACTGGTGGCGAGGGTTTTCAGCCCGAGTTTTATTTAAAGAGAACTCGGTTTGGGCTGAGACTCTTGACGAAACAAGCTTGGTTAAGGCTTGTTAGTAGTCTCTTGAGTCCAGGTCGTGTCAAGGTGCTGTGGCGAGGTTTCTCCACCCACAAGGAGCGACAAGGACTAGCCGGAGGTTATCCGGGGAGTGATCCACCGACGGATTCTTGGATTAGTCACCCGTCCGGGGTGGATACCAAGTAAATCGTCCGTGTTAGCATTGGTTAGTGATTTTGTTATTGTTTTATTGTATATTCCGCTGTACAACTAACCGTGTAGGAAGAAAGGGGTTCGAGAAGTGCTATTCACGCCCCCACTCTAGCACACCAAGTCGATCCATTAATTATGTTGCAATGGGAGATTTTTAGGTCTATCAGTGAGTTTTCACCAAAACCCACTGATGGACCTAGGATATTTGGATTTCTCAAAATCCAATATCAATAGTTAGAGTTGAGCTAGGAGATGGTATTTTTGGTGTCCAAACTTCTAATGATTATGAATTATGTTGCAATAGGAGTTTTCTAGGATGAATCAGTGGGTTTCAGTGAAAACTCACTGATGGACCTAGGATACTTGGATTTCTCTATATTTGATATCTCTATTTAGAATTTACTTAGAAGATATTATTTCTGATATGCAAACTTAATACAATAATTTTCACTTATGTTCTCTAACTGTCAGTTGGCACACAAAGATGTATAAATATGACTGCATCTTGGGCACAGTTAAAAGAAACCTCTCTTTCAACATGATTTTAAAATATAAAGAGATAATTTTTTATATTTGATTAATCTAAATTAATATAATAAATAATATTTAATAAATATATTATTATATAAAAAAACCTATCAAAACACGTGATTTCAGATTCAAACGCAGGGCCTGAAGTCATCCTAGGAGGACCTGAAGTCAAATAACTTCAGACCCTATAAATAATTAATTTAATAAATAATAATTAAATATAAAAAAATATTTTTAAAATAAATGAATTTTCAGTGCCCTTGGGCCTAAAGTCATTTGACTTCAGGCCCAAGGCTTGGCTTCAGCATTGCATGAAGTATCAACAGAAGCACACGAAATACAAGAAAAATTCTTATGCAAGCAAGCAGAGGTTGAGGACTCCCATGCTCAGATTGAGAAATATTATTTATTATATTAATTTAGATTAATCAAATATAAATAATTATCTCTTTATATTTTTGAAATCATGTTGAAAGAGAGGTTTCTTTTAACTGTGCCCAAGATGCAGTCATATTTATACATCTTTGTGTGCCAACTGATACGGTTGGAAACATAACTGAAAATTATTGGTACCATGTTTGCACATCAGAAATAATATCTCCTAAGTAAATTCTAAATAGAGATATCAAGTATGGAGAAATCCAAGTATCCTAGGTCCATCAGTGAGTTTTCACCGAAACTCATTGATTCATCCTAGAAAGCTCCTATTGCAACATAATTCATAATCATTAGAAGTTTGGACACCAAAAATATCATCTCCTAGCTCAACTCTAACTATTGATATTGGATTTTGAGGAATCCAAATATCCTAGGTCCATCAGAGATCTAAAAATCTCCTATTGCAACATAATTTATAATCATTAGAAGTTTGGATACCAAAAATACCATTTCCTAGCTCAACTCTAACTATTGATATTGGATTTTGAGAAATCCAAATATCCTAGGTCCATCAGTGGGTTTTGGTGAAAACCCACTGATAGACCTAAACATCTCCTATTGCAATATAATTTATAATCATTAGAAGTTTGGACACTAAAAATACCATCTCCTAGCTCAACTCTAACTAGAACTATTGATATTTTTATTTATTTACTTATATTTATCCAAGATTGTGTTCAGGCCCAAGGAGGGCCTGAACATTCCTTAGGCCTGGAGGGCCTGAACACATTTATGTTCAGGCCCTCCTAGCGTGACTTCAAACCCTGCGTTTTAATCTGAAATTAAGTGTTTTGATAGGTTTTTTTATATATTAATATATTTTTAAAATAGAAAAAAATTTGAGTCCACGTCGGGCCTGAATCAAAAGATTTCAGGCTCAACGTAGGCCTAAAATAACAAATTTCAGGTCCACGCTGGGCCTGAAATATTTTGATTTCAGGGCCACGCTCTGTTTTTTTTCAAATTTTTTTATATATTAATATATTTATTAAATATTATTTAATATATTAATTTCTATTAATTAAATATAAAAATCATTTATTTATATTTTTAAATCACGTTGGATGAGTTTTAACTGAAATATTTTTTTCGATTTTTACCTTATATTTTTTAGTTTAGCACCAATTCTATAATATATTATTTTAAAATAAAAGTCTGAAAAAGCATGTGTAGACGTCTCGGAATTTGTTATTGAGAGAGAAAGAGAAAGACAGTACATAGCAAGAGGGGTATAAGAGGAAGTTCACTAAAATGAGTGCGCCCTTTGGTGAAAATGAAATCATAGTACGCCTTTTGGTAAATACCAATTCTTGGATACACCCTTTGGTAAAAAGCCGAAGAAATATTATAAAATTTAGCTCGATATATAAGGACCACGCACTATCAATAATCACCACTCATTATTAATAATTTTGCGAACAATGAACTACGGTCATCATCGGCCTCCTCACAGTCACTACAGCTGCGAGGCCGTGAAGTGAGGTTGTGGCCGCCATCACAAGGAGGTCATGCAACCTCCGAATGAGTTTATATTTGTATTTATTTTTGAATTCTATCTAAAAAATTTTATACTAATGAAGATATTTTTTTCACTATTAGTCCCTTGTCTTTGAGATTTTCATTGAATTCTTTCCTTAGGAGCCCCCATCTCCTTGTCAATATTTCACATATAGTTTAATCTGGACTTAGTTCTGATACCATTTATTAGGACTAAAACAATTTATATATTTTCGTGAGTTTTACCTAAAAATTCTCGTACCAATGAAAATATTTTTTATTTTTTAAATTTGTTCAATGTTTAATATTGATTATATTCTCAAATGAACGAAAGATCAAAATTATTCCATGAATAGATTTAGAATGCATATCCTCTATAAAAAGTTATACATGACCTTGGATGTCTTGTATAATTGACCACATAGTTATTTATAGGGATATAAACTAGTATAATACCTGTGCGATGCACGAGAATCATACACAATTCAAATAACATGTTTAGTGATAATATATATATGTCAATTTTTATTATTAAATGAAAAATTAAAATGAAAAGTAATTTTATTTCATCATGGATTCATGTCAATATAAGATATAGTATTATTTTTTATAATATAAGATATTAATGGTGATCATAAGTTTTATAAAAGGGTGGTGGATGTGGATACGACCTAAAGTTTACTTTGCTTTGATAGGGGTGTGTCAGGCCTGTGCTATAGTGCAACACACAAGTGACACATGAAAACCCTAGTAGCAAGCTACTGTGATGGGTCATCCCCCATATAAAAATTAATTTAATATCAAAGTGGACCAATGACCCACATATCAGATATTAAACTCATAAGAACAGATATTACATTTGATCTTAGCCAAAAGGCCGAGAAAGATATGAGTTGTTTTACCGTTCTTTATCCATTTTTATAATTGCTCTATGTGTAATGTTGATGCAGTTTAACCTGATTGTTGTTTTGATGTTGACACTGATGTAAGTTCGGTTGAGTGAGAATTGAGATCAGATAGTTATGTTCGAATTAAGTGTACTGGTTAGAGAGAGCTCGGTAGCTCGTTCTCTGGACCGGGATGAGTCGGAGAGGGCTCGGTAGCTCGTTCTTTGGACTCTGGTCAGAGAGGGCTCGGTAGCTCGTTCTCTGGACCGGGATAAGTCGGAGAGGGCTCGGTAGCTTGTTCTCCGGACTCTGGTCAGAGAGGGCTCGGTAGCTCGTTCTCTGGACCGGGATGAGTCGGAGAGGGCTCGGTAGCTCGTTCTCCGGACTCTGGTCAGAGAGGGCTCGGTAGCTCGTTCTCTGGACCGGGATGAGTCGGAGAGGGCTCGGTAGCTCGTTCTCCGGACTCTGGTCAGAGAGGGCTCGGTAGCTCGTTCTCCGGACTCTGGTCAGAGAGGGCTCAGTAGCTCGTTCTTTGGACCGGGATGAGTCGGAGAGGGCTCGGTAGCTCGTTCTCCGGACTCTGGTCAAAGAGGGCTCAATAGCTTGTTCTTTGGACTGGGATAAGTCAGAGAGGGCTCGGTAGCTCGTTCTCCGGACCAGACTGAGTCAGAGAGGGCAAGGGAGCCTGTTCTCTGGACTCAGGGTCTAACTTGAGTTAGTCGTGGTCATAATTTGTCACGCCCCGAGACCCTGAAGCCGCTGATCCAATATAAAATCGGACAGCACCTCCCCTGTCCGGCGGACAATTTACACAAACACACAATATCTAAACCACACACAATATATATATTTGCACAACCACGCAGTTTAAAGGGCCTCAGGCCTCCAATCCACACATATATAACTGCATAAATGACTATACGTCGTAAAACCAAAATCCGAACTCACCTGAGCTGTCGGGGGGGGGGGGGGCAGGAACAAAACCAAAACAAAGCAAAGCCAACATAGGACTCAAAAGTACAATACCATCAAATAAAACGTGAGTACATGTTCGAAACATAACAACGGAAGCATAGTAAATGCTACAGGGTCCATAAACGAAACAACGGAAAGCAAAACCAAAAGAGCTCCTCTGGAGCTGGGGACTGGCGGCTCGGGATCTCCTCGCAGACATCAACCTGAAATAAACATATATGGCAACGGGGTGAGTCCATAGCTCAGCGAATATCCAACAGATATGCATAGAAAGTTATACCAACAATAAGAGTTCAGCTAATACAGTCTCATAACAACAGTAGGGGAAGACTAGTACTGAACATACTGAGGTAGATACATACCTGAATCCATCTAACCTGGAAAGAGGGTAATAAATACCAAAGGAAACCAATAGGCATATAAACACAGATAACAAGTCTCCAGTATATGCGATGTCAAACAAGTGCAGCAAATAAGTGCAGCAAACAATGCACGATGCAAAGTATGCACATGGTGCAATGACATGTGTCACCCCTGACACCAGACAGATCATCGTACACCTGTCATAGGGACGTCTGAACGGGTAGGGCTATGAAACTGTACGCACCCTGCCATCACTGCTCCTGAGTGACCGGGTGGACAGGATGCTGGTGGAGACTCCCCTCCGACCCCAAGCAATGGGGGAGTCAAGCTCTCATCTCCTCGTGGCTCAGTACGAGAAGGGATCCCTGGCTGCTACCACGCCCGCGCTCACCCTCCTCATAGTGGCCGAACGGAGCAATACAGGGCAAATGCACACATCTACGGTATCCACTAACCCATGAGTGGCCGTGTGTGCATATCATGTACCGGAAGACGATTAGGCTCAACCACAAGGGAGTCGCTGATCGCCGGCATGCAACAATGCAAGGATGGTGTATGATAGATACATACCTCCCTCCCCAAGTCCTCAGTATACTAGGTCTCAGTCTGAAATCCTACAACAGGAATACAGGTAACCTACAAGGTATACTGGCCTGAAACTACAGATCCCTCAAGGACACATGCAAGAGATACATCCCGATATCTAAGCATACATATAGATATGACAATACCTGAGACTGTATGGAACTAACAGCATAATAACACAGGGATAAACAACAAGTATCCAGAAACAGGCATGATAAACAGGGATAGCGTAAAATCTTACTGCTATCTATAACAGTCTATGCATAATCATATGACAATATTAAAAGAGATAAGTCAAAGGGTACCCGCCTCCAAGAGTAGAAGTCTGTATCAACAAAATAGAACCACCCGACAAAATAAGTAGCAATAAATCCGATCAAGTCCCTGTATCAAGGATTTATATATATTGGATTAGCTATTACGCAAATATGGTAACTAGCTAATAAATCTCTAACCCATGCTCGGATTAACCTAACCATTTCTTTTCCATTTAATCTCTCTAATTAAATGAAAGGCTTCTAATTACTCTGCGTAACTAGAATTGGGTTCACTTTACATTTAATCACATCTAATTAAATGGATAGGTCCTTAACTACCCCACATACTTAAGGTGTAGGTCTATTTCAGATTCAACGCAGATCATCCAAGCTAATCTATTCTTAATCCAACTCAATACAACCACCCAAATTTACAGTAGCAGAGTTAATAACCTAACTCTACCTAAATCACAACAAACACCAATTACCTTTTATCTCATTACCTCAAATTGCAGGCCTTCACAGCAGCAACAGAGGAGGAAAAACAAATCCCGAGTCTAGTTTCAATCCTGTGTATCAACCTGCTATGACACATATGGATCAGTCTACGTTCCACTCCATTTCCTGATCCTTCACTGAAATACAAGATTTCTACATATCAATCCTTACCTGAACTTGTATCGCTGACTCTACCGAGCTTGAATCCGGCGAGTCCACAAGCTCATGCGAACTTCCTCTTCCTCAGAATTCAGATGCTCCTCCTAAATCTCCAGGTCGTGTAGCCCAAGTGTAGAATCCTAGATCGGCCAAATCAAATGAGCTACGGCTGACCAATCTTGACGGAATTGAAACCCTAAGTTTCCTTCGACTCACCTTGACCTTTAGTGAAGTCTCGACGTCGAGGTGTCTGCGGCTAGGGCACGCGAGCGGAGGAAGAAGTCGGCGTCGACCTAGGGCTCACGCCACCAGGAGAGGAGGAAGGCTCGGGCTTCCTCTGGGCTACAGGCGAAGAAGTGAGGGAGAGGAGAGCATCGGAGCGGTCGGCTGTGGCTAGGGTTCGCGGGAGACGGGAAGCAGTGGAGGTCGGCTCTCGATCGATAGAGGAGAAGAAGAGGCTGCGGCGGAACCGAGCCCTAACAGCCCCTTTTAAGTTGGCATTCTTGCATTTTGGTCCAGCCATTTTCAGCCTAATCGCAAGAACACCCCTAGGCTTAAGGTTATATATGCTATAGCCCTTGTAACTATTCGTTTTATTACATTTTGATCCCTACATTTGTGTCCAAGGACTCGGAAGCCCCGGAACCCATCCGATAATCCTCCAGAAATTACCGGGACCTAGTTGAAAGTGTCGGATTTAACATCCTCCCCCGCTAATAAAAATTTGGTCCCCAAATTTCGCTATTCACTATAATAAACACTATAAAGAAGTATGTTAATATAAATACTGAACAGTAACTATTATACATACCTCAAGTGAACAGGTGGGGGTAGCGAGCTCGAATGACATCCTCAAGCTCCCAGGTAGCCTCCTCATCTGAGTGATGCTGCCATCCGACTTTAACCAGCCGGATTGTCTTGTTCCGCAGCTGACGCTCTCGGTGACCCAAAATCCGTACAGGAATCTCCTCGTAAGTCGCGTCAGGCTGAAGTGGAACTGAGACATCCAACAACATGTGTGAAGGGTCTGGCATGTATTTCCTCAGCATGGATACATGGAATACATCATGTACACCGGTAATAGATGGTGGAAGAGCCAAACGATAAGCAACTGCTCCCACCCTCTCCAGAATCTGGAACGGACCGATGTAGCGCGGAGCAAGCTTCCCTCGAAGACTGAATCGTTTCACCCCCTTCGTGGGTGAAACGCGCAGAAATACATGATCACCTACGGAGAACTCCAGAGGTCTCCGTCTCCAGTCGGCATAGCTCTTTTGACGATCCTGCGCCTCAGATATCCTGCGTCTAATGGTACGGACTAACTCTGCCTCGTGCTGAGCTCTCTGAGGTCCTAACAGCTGGGATTCCCCAACCTCCTCCCAGAGGGTGGGTGTCCGACAAGGCCTACCATACAACGCCTCATATGGTGCCATCTGGATAGCCGCATGATAACTGTTGTTGTAGGCAAACTCGACAAGGTGCAGATGATCCTCCCAACTGCCCCCGAAATCCATAATACAGGCTCGCAGTAGGTCCTCTAACGTCTGAATAGTCCGCTCTGACTACCCATCGGTCTGCGGATGAAACGCGGTACTGAACCGCAACTCAGTGCCCATAGCCCGCTGCAGACTCTGCCAAAAACGTGATGTGAAGCGTGGATCTCGATCGGAGATGATACTCAGCGGTATGCCGTGCAATCTGATGATCTCTCTACAATATAGCTCTGCTAATCTATCCAAAGAGTCGGTCCTCCGAATAGCTAGAAAGTGCGCAGATTTGGTCAATCGATCAACGATTGCCCAAATCGCGTCAAGGCCTCGTCTAGTCCTAGGCAACCCCATCACAAAATCTATAGTAATGTGTTCCCACTTCCACTGGGGAATGGGAATCCTCTGAAGTAGTCCGGCAGGTCTCTGGTGCTCAGCCTTAACCTGCTGGCAAACTAGACATCTAGCTACAAAATCCGCGATGTCTTTCTTCATGCCGTTCCACCAGTAGGAATGCCTCAGGTCTCGGTACATACGGGTCCCGCCCGGGTGGATAGCAAATCCGGAACGATGAGCCTCCTGAAGTAACTCCTCTCGGACCCGATGTGACTCGGGTACACATAGTCTCCCTCGAAAGTAGAGAGTACCCTCATCATCTCTGGTGAACTCAGTCGGTTGTGCTGTAGCTATCTGACTGCCAAGGGACTGCAGGTGCTGATCCGTGGCCTGGGCATCTCGAATCCTCGTCCGGATCGACGATTGAGCAACCATAGTCACAAGAATACCCTGCTCAGTCCGTCTCTCCTCCTCTAAGCCCGACTCTGAGACACCCTGAACTAGCTCGGTAACTGATGCCCGGAGGCAGGCCAAAGTCCCTCTGGACTTCCTGCTCAATGCGTCTGCCACAACATTAGCTTTCCCTGGATGGTAGCTAATGGTGCAATCATAATCCTTAAGGAGCTCCATCCATCTCCTCTGTCGGAGATTGAGTTCCTTCTGCGTAGATAGGTATTTGAGACTCTTATGATCAGTGAAAATCTCAAAAGTAATACCGTACAGGTGGTGCCTCCAAATCCGCAAAGCAAAGATAATGGCGGCCAACTCTAAATCATGAACCGGATAGTTCTTCTCATGCTCCTTCAGCTGTCGAGAAGCATAAGATACTACCCGTCCGTGCTGCATCAGAACGACGCCTAACCCCTGATGAGATGCGTCGGTATACAGCACGAATCCGTCCTCTCCTGATGGAAGAACGAGGACGGGTGCCGTCACCAATCGCCGCTTCAGCTCCTGAAAGCTGGTCTCGCAAGCCTCTGTCCATGTGAACTTCACGCCTTTCCTGGTAAGGCGTGTCAGTGGCATAGCTATGCTCGAGAAGCCCTCAACAAATCGTC
>JAGFNQ010001700.1:742456-952012 GCA_024364735.1 Boesenbergia rotunda
TTTAATTTATGTATGTTGATACATTCTTTAATAAATCTTCTCACATAATCTCAATTTGTATTTCTAGGATAATCACT
Source organism: Boesenbergia rotunda (assembly GCA_024364735.1). Classification (NCBI taxonomy): domain Eukaryota; kingdom Viridiplantae; phylum Streptophyta; class Magnoliopsida; order Zingiberales; family Zingiberaceae; genus Boesenbergia; species Boesenbergia rotunda. Next base: position 742,534 of record JAGFNQ010001700.1, read on the forward strand.
CGATCATGTCTTCCCTAAACTTGCGTTCCATTTTGGACACCAATAAACTGACTGGGCCAAACTTCATGGACTGGCTTCGAAACCTGAGGATAGTCCTCAAGGTGAGAAGCTTGCTTATGTCCTTGAAGAACAACTTCCCAACCTCCTCCTGAAAATGCAACTCCAGACCAGTTTCCTGAGTTGCTCAACCTGCTAAAGACTGTAGAGCCTTCTGTGAAGCAGGAACAGAAGACAGTCTGTTAGTTGGTTCCTCGAAGAAAGGTTCTAAGAGGAAGGCCAAAGAACAGAATAAGGGAAAGAAGAAAAAGGCCAAAAAGACTGAAAATACCTAAAAGGCACTTGCCATCATTGTGGCAAGGAGGTCACTTGCGAAGAAACTGCAAGATTTATCTTGAGTCCTTGAAAAGAAAGGCATCCGATGCCTCATCCTCTTCAAGTATCTTCGTTATTGAATGTCACTCTATTTCCTCAAACACTGGGTACTTGATACTGGGTGTAGCTCACATATATGTAATGACATACTGGGGCTAAGGAATAGAAGAAGACTCGTCAAAGGAGAAGCGAATTTGCGAGTTGGAAACGGAGCAAAGATTGCTGCTGTTGCCATCGGAACATATTTGCTAAAGCTCCCGACTGGACGTATCTTAGAATTGGATAATTGTTATTTCGTTCCTTCGTTAATAAAGAACATTGTATCTATTTCATGTTTGAATGAAAAGGTTATCATTTACTTTTAGTAACAATTGTTGTTACATAACTTTAAATGGTGTTCTTTATGGGAATGGAACTTTGTGCAATGGCATCTACACGTTAGATTTATCCAGTGACGTTTTCAATATCGAAGTTAGCAACAAACGTGCTCGAATAGATAATCGAATAGACTCCTACACTTGGCATTGCCATCTTGGCCATGTAAGTAAGAAACGCATGACCGAATTGCACCGATGTGGAATTTTGGAATCATTTGAACCCGATTCATTTGATACATGCGAATCGTGCTTAAAAGGCAAGATGACCAAATTACCCTTTACCGGAAAAGGTAATCCAGTGGGAGAATTGCTTGGTCTAATACATACTGATGTATGTGGACCAATGTCAACTCTTGCACAAGGAGGCTATAGCTACTTCATCACCTTTATCGATGATCACTCACGATTCGGGTACGTGTTCTTGATGAAACACAAATCTGAAGCCTTTGAGAAATTCAAAGAGTTCAGAAATGAAGTAGAGAAACAGCTTGGCAAAAGTATTAAAATACTTCGATCCGATCGGGGTGGTGAATACTTAAGTCAAGAGTTTCAAGATTATCTAAGGGACAATGGGATATTATCCCAATGGACTCCGCCATATACACCACAACATAATGGTGTATCTGAGAGGCGCAACCGAACCTTGATGGACATGGTTAGGTCGATGATGAATCATGCAACTCTTCCAAAATCCTTTTGGGGTTATGCACTTAAGACAGCTGTTTATTTATTAAACAGAGTCCCGACCAAGGTAGTCTCTACTACTCCATATGAGATTTGGAATAGTAAGAAACCTCACTTAACTCACCTTAAGATATGGGGTTGTCCTGCTTATGTGAAGCGGGTTGTATCAGACAAATTGGATGCTAAGTCTGATAAATGTCTATTTATTGGATACCCTAAGGAAACGAAGGGTTACCAATTCTATCATCCCTTGGAACAAAAGGTGTTTGTTTCAAGACATGCTGTATTTCTAGAAAAAGAATTTCTTTTACAAGAAAACAGAGGGAGTGGCTTTGAACTTGATGAAGTTCAAGAAACTCCAATAGACATTACAGAGACACCGAGTCTAGGCCCACAACCGATAATTCATAATGATGAGCTATCAGTTGAACCTAAAACTACACCACCTCTTCGTAGGTCTGATAGGACACGCAACATTCCAGAGAGATACGGATTTTTCGTAAGTGAATCGAACGACGTGTTGCTCATTGGCGATGACGAACCTATCAGTTATGAAGATGCTCTGAAAAGTTCAGTAAGGGACAAATGGCTTGAAGCCATGAAGTCGGAAATGGATTCCATGTACGAAAATCAAGTATGGGACATAGTTAACCCACCTGAAGGGATTAAACCCATAGGGTGCAAGTGGGTTTTCAAGAAGAAAACCGACATGGAAGGTAATGTTGTTACCTTTAAGGCTAGATTAGTGGCAAAAGGATATCGTCAGAAACAAGGAATTGATTATGACGAAACCTATTCGCCAGTAGCTATGCTTAAATCCATTCGGATGCTCCTAGCCATAGCAGCTCATTATGATTTGGCAAATGGATGTGAAAACAGCTTTCCTTAACGGAAACCTGCTTGAGGACGTATACATGATACAGCCTGAAGGTTTCACATCGGTTGATAAAACCAAGGTATGCAAGCTTCGACGATCCATATATGGACTGAAGCAAGCATCTAGGAGCTGGAACATCCGTTTTGATGAGACAATCAAAAAGTTTGATTTCTCACAAAATCCTGACGAACCCTGTGTGTACAAGAAGGTTAGTGGGAGTGAAGTCGTATTCCTAGTATTATATGTCGACGACATCTTACTTATAGGAAACGATATTTCAGTCTTACAGACAGTTAAAATTTGGTTATCAAAAACTTTCTCCATGAAAGACCTGGAGAAGCAACCTATATCCTTGGGATTAAATCTATAAGATAGATCAAAACGGTTGCTTGGTCTTTCGCAGTCTACATATATAGACCGAGTGCTAAAAAGGTTTAGCATGTCGGAATCCAAGAAAGGTTACCTTCCCATTAGGCATGGGATCAACCTTTCAAAGTCTATGTGTCCGCGCACAGAAGACGAGAGGATTTGCATGAATAAGATTCCCTATGCATCCGCGATAGGATCTATCATGTATGCTATGTTATGTACTAGGCCTGATGTATCGTATGCTTTGAGCGTCACAAGCAGATACCAGTCGGATCCAGGAATGGATCACTGGGTGGCTATTAAGACAATCCTTAAGTACTTAAGAAGAACTAAGGATGTGTTCCTAATATATGGAGAAGGAGATATGGTAATACGTGGGTATACAGATGCCAGTTTCCAGACAGATAAGGATGACTCCAAATCACAGTCTGGATATGTATTTACTTTGAATGGAGGCGCAGTAAGTTGGAAAAGTTCCAAACAAGACACCGTAGCGGATTCTACCACGGAAGCGGAATATATCGCAGCTTCGGAAGCAGCAAATGAAGCAGTTTGGATCAAGAAGTTTGTCTCAGAACTTGGTGTGGTTCCAACCATTGATGAAGCAGTGCCGGTTTACTGCGACAACAATGGAGCTATTGCACAAGCAAAGGAACCAAGGTCTCATCAGTGATCCAAACACGTGCTTCGCCGCTATCATCTGATCAGAGAGATTATAAGTAGGAATGACATACAAATTGAGAGAGTTCCCACTGAAAGGAATATAGCGGATCCTTTAACTAAGGCCTTGCCTCAAAGCAAGTTTGAGGGTCATGTTAGAGCCTATGGTATTGGATACCGTAGCGATTGGCATTAGGCCAAGTGGGAGTTTGTTAGTAATATGAGAGAAGTGTCCTAAGGCAATCGTCTTATGATTGTAAAACATTTATATTAATAAATGATAATTCACTATTTGAGTATACATGCTTGTGTATTTGATTGGGATCTTAAACTCATCTACTGAATGTCCGCCATACAGTTCACAGCATAAGAGAATTTGTGATGGGATCACAACTAGTGATTATCTCTAAATGTGCAAATGTGAAGTGTTGGAAATATCCCTAGTCGATGAATTGATAAATACGGACATTATCAATTCTGTTGAGACTAGCATGGGTTATTCTCTATTCAGCTGATTCTCACTGGCTGGTGACATTGGGATGTCCGGAGATAAACATGGATGCTAGTTAAGGGAACTAGTTCATTGGAGTGACTAGTTGTAAGACTTCATATGGGAATCTGCATGTAGATATGTCAATGAAGATCTTACTGCGGCTTAAATGCGATGTTCCTTTGACTTGCGGTGTTCAAGTCATCTTGGTTATGGAGACTTATACTTTGACATCTTAAGCAAGCATCTCCAAGGAGGTGTGGACCCAGGATGATCGGGTGTAAGCCGAAGTGTCCGAAGATGTTTGAACAGCCTACAAAGGATTCACCACTCCTTGCGAGGAGATGTATACCCAGGCCTATCGTCGGATTGTTACTCAAAGCCTCTGGCCAGAGCATATCATGTTTAGAGTGAGAGTCTCAAAAATACATGAGAGTAATTAGAAATCCAAAGGACGAGTAAGACATTACTTGGGCTAGGTGTGACGTAGTCAGCCTAGTGGGGACTGACACCATTGACCGTGTCCTGAACCAAGTGGGTATAAGGTGGTGAAGGGAATGGGGCACGATTCATTAGAGCTGCTGAAGGGTTTCAGAATAATTTCTTCTGAGGTCAAACCGTTGATCTTTCGATTAATTGGGGATCATGATGTACTACTAGGTGCCACTCATAATCGTTCTATAATTAGTTAATTATAGATGGCCAACATAAATCGAAAGCCTATTTAGTCACACGCACTACGAGTAATCCTAGGGATTTAGAACGAGTTGAAAATTAGATTTTCCGATCATGAGAAATAAGTCGAATCTGAGTTAGTCAGAGGCGCAATGGAAGCTAAAAATGGCTAAGTCTTTTGAAGGCTTTTTGGGCGAATTAAATGAGTTTAATTCGCGACGGTCCGGGTTGGTTTGGCTGGCCAAAGAGGGTGTTAACCCCTCTTTGGTGGCCGGCCAAATAAAAGGAGAAAACCAATTTAATTGGTTTAATTAATAAAATAAATCTAGCGCGATTTATTTTATAAATTATGGATAAATAAATTTGTATAAAGAAATTTATATAAATAAAATTTATAGAAATTTATTCTTTTATGGAAGATTAAAACAATCCATGAGTTGGTTCATTTTAATTTTATAAAATCAATTATGAATTGATTTATCCATAATAAGAAAGTTTATAAATTTCTTATAAAATTTATTCCATAATTTAAAGTGAAGAAGAATTAGTTTTTATTATAAATTAGTTTATAATAAAGACTTGGTTTAAACGGAATAATTTATAAGAATTTATAGGATAAATTTCTTATGATAATTAATTAGTTTTATTATAAAGTTAGTTATAATAAAATTCATAAGAGAATTTATAGGATAAATCTCTTATGATAACTAATTTGTTTTATTATAAATTGTTTATAATAAGACTAGGCTTAAACGGAATAAGCAATAAGAAAATTTATAAGATAAATTTCTTATAACTAATTCTGTTAATTCCGTTAATTCGGTTTAGTGGGAGACTTAGCAAAGGAGTTGCTACTATATAAAGGAACCAAAGGCTAGCCCTTAATTCCAATCGAGTAATTAAGAGATTAATTATTCTCTCCCTCTCTTCTCTTCTCTCCTCCTTCTCTTCTTCTTTCCTTAGGGCCGGCGCACCCTAGTTCCTCTAGGGCCGGCGCCCAATCACAACACCAAGGAGGTGTTGCCGTGAGCCACTAGAAGAAGAAGAACCCGAACAAGAAGAAGAAGAAGCGGATAGCGACTCCTCTCCTCTCGGAATTCGATTCCGTTGCTTCTTGATGGTTAGTTTCTAACTCCTCTCTTGATCTTTCATGTTGTGCCTATAGAGAATCTAGTAGTTCTCGTCGGCACAAAACTCGTGACTTTGCGAAGTCATCCCGAAGAGAACTCGGCGTGGACGCGAATAGAGGCGAAGCTTCCAAGGGACGCTACGGTTGGATCTCGTCCCTTACTTCGAGTTACGCGAGGTACTTGGTAAATTAGTTTACTTTTCGCAAACTTTTATTTTATGATTATGTCGATACACTATAAGGTTGCATGCTAGATACGAAGTTAAAATAATTTAGGAAATTATTTTATGCAAACTCTTCCGCTGCACGTAAAAATTTTAAATTTTACGAACTCGTATCCTTGTCGACATGCACCCGGTCCCATCATGGCGGCCAACTCCAAATCATGAACCGGATAGTTCTTCTCATGCTCCTTCAGCTGTCGAGAAGCATAAGATACTACCCGTTCGTGCTGCATCAGAACTGCGCCTAACCCCTGATGTGATGCGTCGGTATACAACACGAATCCGTCCTCTCCTGATGGAAGAACGAGGACGGGTGCCATCACCAATCGCCGCTTCAGCTCTTGAAAGCTGGTCTCGCAAGCCTCAGTCCAAATGAACTTCACGCCTTTCCTGGTAAGGCGTGTCAGTGGCATAGCAATAGTAGAAAATCCCTCTACGAATCGTCGGTAATATCCGGCCAAACCCAAGAAACTACGAACCTCAGTAACTAACTTCGGCTGCTCCCAGCTGGTGACAGCCTCGATTTTCTGGTGATCCACTGAGATGCCTCGGCTAGATACCACGTGTCCCAGAAAACCTACTGATGACAACCAAAAGGCACACTTGCTGAACTTCGCATATAGACGCTCTCGTCTGAGAGTCTCCAATACGATGCAAAGATGCTGTGTATGCTCCTCCTCGGAATGTGAGTAAACTAAGATGTCATCAATGAATACTATGACGAACTGATCCAGATACTCCAGAAATACGCGGTTCATCAAGTCCATGAATACCGCTGGAGCATTGGTAAGCCCAAATGGCATTACCAAAAACTCGTAGTGTCCATATCTGGTGCGGAACGTTGTCTTCTGGACATCTGACTCTCTGACCCTCATCTGATGATATCTGGATCGCAGATCAATCCTGGAATACACAGATGTGCCCCTGAGCTGATCAAACAAATCCTCAATCCGTGGCAGGGGGTACTTGTTCTTGATGGTCACTGCATTCAACTGTCTGTAGTCGATGCACAACCTCAAAGAACCGTCTTTCTTCTTCACGAAGAGAACTAGGGAACCCCATGGTGAGACGCTAGGTCTGATGAATCCCCGGTCCAATAACTCCTGGAGCTGGACCTTCAGCTCGTCCAACTCTCTCGGTGCCATACGATACGGAGCTTTCGATGCTGGCGAAGTCCCCGGTATCAGCTCAATAGTAAACTCCACTTGCCTCCTGGGAGGCAAACCCGGTAGCTCCTCTGGAAATACGTCCTGATATTCTCGGACCACTGGGACGTCCGAGAGCGGAGGGCTACTGCTATCGTCGGTGCTAATAAACGAGAGTAAGAAACCCTGACAACCGTGAGCTAGTAATCTCTGTGCCTGAAGCGCAGAAATAACTGATAAGCCCTCATCCCTGATGCCAGTGAAATCCCACGAAGGTTGGTCCGGAGGCAGGAAAGTGACCACCCTCGTCTGGCAATCGACGGTGGCATGATAAGCGGTGAGAACATCCATACCGATAATAATATCGAAGTCCACCATCTCCAGAACTAACAGATTAACCGTGAGGGTAATACTACCGAAATCTAATGGTCAAGCTCTGACCTCCTGTGTGATACTAAAGATCTCTCCTGAGGATAAGGATACAGATAACCCCTGTAATCTAGCGGTAGCCAATCTACCAATCCTACTCATGAATATCTGCGATATGAAGGAGTAAGAACTACCCGTATCAACCAATAGCTCAGCAGGAAAGGCATAAAGGGAAATAGTACCGCGGAATATCGATCCGTCGGCCCGCTGGGCCTCCTCTCGAGTGACCGCATAAATCCGTCCAGTCTCAGGCGGTGGTGGGGGTGGTGGCACCGCTGGGTACTGCTGCGATGGGCCGGCTGGGTACTGCTGAGGTGGGATCTACAACTGAGACTGATGCTGCTGAACTGACCCTCCCACGGGATACTGAGGCTGCTGCATCACAGTCTGATAAACTGGATAGGTCTGCTGTGGAGGTCCTGCAGCTGAGCTCTGATATAAGGTTGGGGTATAACTGGCCTCGTGTCCTAGCATACCGTAGGCAGGTGCTGGTGGGGTAGCATACGGCGGGCGGAATGAAGGCTGAGTCCTCCGTCCGCCTCTAGGAGCTCCTGACTGTCCTGAATGTCCAGTCTGGCTAGTGGCTCCCGTCCCCTCATTCTGTGCCTTCAAGGAACAGTCCCTACTCAAATGTCCTGGTAGTCTGCAGTAGTAGCATACGCCCTGCTCCAGGCGACAATTTGCTACTACGTGCTCTCGGGATCCGCAACGGGTACAGTAAGATAGCTGTGCAGTCTTCTTCCGGTCCTGCTGAGAAGACTGGAAGGATCCGGTGGAAGAACGTCTCGACTTCTGGGTCCCAGAGGATGCCCCAGAAGTGCCTGAAGCTGCCTGAATGTGGCGGCCGCGCTTCTGTCCAGTAGTCTGCGGCTGCTATCTCTGAGCTGAGTCCGTCGCAGTCTGCTTCCCCTTCTTCTTACCCCCAAACAATCTGTGCTGTGTCATCTCAATAACGAGCGCTCACTCTAATGCCTCTCTATAGGAGGTTGGGACAAAACCTGACATTCGAGTCTGAATATATGCCGCTAGGCCCTGATGAAACTGAGTCATCCTCTCCATGTCGTTTGCCACTAGGTGAGGGCAATACTCTGATAGGCGGGTAAACTCTGCCTCATACTCCAGTACAGATAAGTCTCCCTGCTTGAGAAGTATGAAATCCTGTCGTCTAGCCATGCGGAACGATACTGGAAGGTATCTCGCCACAAATGCCTCCCGGAATGTGCCCAGGTGACATACTCCTCGCCAATAACGGTCTGCTGCGTAGACCACCAGGTATACGCCTTATCTCACAGATGATAAACAGCCAACTCAGCCTTCTCCCATTCTAAACACGTCAGATAACGGAAAGTACTCTCAAGTGTCCTGATCCACTCTCGGGCCGCAGCTGGATCTAGTCCTCCCTGGAATAAAGTGAATCGACCCTTTACGGACGCCGCCAATATCGGAATCCGGGCTCGATCTCTAACGCCGTCGATAAGAGCAAGTGCTGCAGGGGGCACGGTGGAACATCCCGGTGCAGGAATCATAGAAGGAGCTGTAGGCATGGTCGGGGTGGACACCACAGGTGGTACCATAGGTACAGTATGAAATCCAGAGGCAACAAATGCCGGTGGAACAGAAGGGAGCACCGGGGCCTGCATCGTAGTCTGAGTAGTGGGATAAGCTGCAGTAGTCATAGTCGGGGGTGCAGTAGCATACGATGGTGCCGGTACTGCTGATGGTGTAGTCTGATAATACAGACCCGGTGCTGCTGGGGGAACTGTAGAGTACATCGGAGCAAGTATAGGCGCCTCCGATGGTGTAGTGGGGATAACCGAGGCAGGTACCACCGAGGTAACTGCGGGATGCGTCGGAATAGATGCCTCTGATGGAACTGCAGGGAACATCGATGCAGATCCTACCGGTACTGAATGGGTCGGCAGTGGTACGGCTGCTGACACAGTGAATACTACCGGAGTAGACACAGCAGGAGGGGCAGTAGGTACTGCTGATGGAAAAGGAGTAGGGACCCTCTGAGTCGGGGAACCCTGACCTCTCTGGATGTCCTGCGGAGTCTGACCTCGACTATCAGGCTCTCTCTCAGTGGTCCTCTCAGATGGCTCTACAGCCGAAGGCTCTAAAGTCTCCTTACGTGGCCGTCCCCGACCACGTCTCAGTGCAGGAATATGAGCATCTCGCGTCATACCTGTTAAATTATTAACGAGTATTAAAACCAAAACCAAGAGGCTAACCTTATATTACCTATTTGCTGCCTGGAGAAGTCCTGTCGCTGCCAAGTCCCAAATTGTCGTCGCATCGCAACCACGGCTTTAAAAATCCGTAATGTACTCGGATGAATAACATCAAACCCGAGCTCCGACACCTACCAGTACAGTGTCAGATTTAAATTCCGAGAAATCCACGAATCGATGGTATCCCGCATCCTGGGCTTGATACCAAAAATAAATTGGTATCAGATAGACACCGAAAATCCAAAAGCACTCAAGGTATCCGACAACCTGAGCTCTGATACCAAAAATAAATTGTCACGTCCCGAGACCCTGAAGCCGCTGATCCAATATAAAATCGGACAGCACCTCCCCTGTCCGGGGACAATTTACACAAACACACAATATCTAAACCACACACAATATATATATTTGCACAACCACGCAGTTTAAAGGGCCTCAGGCCTCCAATCCACACATATATAACTGCATAAATGACTATACATCGTAAAACCAAAATCCGAACTCACCTGAGCTGCCGGGGGGGCAGGAACAAAACCAAAACCAAGCGAAGTCCAACATAGGACTCAAAAGTATAATACCATCGAATAAAACGTGAGTACATGTTCGAAACATAACAACGGAAGCATAGTAAATGCTACAGGGTCCATAAACGAAACAATGGAAAGCAAAACCAAAAGAGCTCCTCTGGAGCTGGGGACTGGCGGCTCGGGATCTCCTTGCAGACATCAACCTGAAATAAACATGTATGGCAACGGGGTGAGTCCATAGCTCAGCGAATATCCAACAGATATGCATAGAAAGTTATACCAACAATAAGAGTTCAGCTAATACAGTCTCATAACAACAGTAGGGGAAGACTAGTACTGAACATACTGAGGTAGATACATACCTGAATCCATCTAACCTGGAAAGAGGGTAATAAATACCAAAGGAAACCAATAGGCATATAAACACAGATAACAAGTCTCCAGTATATGCGATGTCAAACAAGTGCAGCAAATAAGTGCAGCAAACAATGCACGATGCAAAGTATGCACATGGTGCAATGACATGTATCACCCCTGACACCAGACAGATCATTGTACACCTGTCATAGGGACGTCTGAACGGGTAGGGCTATGACAACTGTACGCACCCTGCCATTACTGCTCCTGAGTGACCGGGCGGACAGGATGCTGGTGGAGACTCCCCTCCGACCCCAAGCAATGGGGGAGTCAAGCTCTCATCTCCTCGTGGCTTAGTACGAGAAGGGATCCCTGGCTGCTACCACGCCCGCGCTCACCCTCCTCATAGTGGCCGAACGGAGCAATACAGGGCAAATGCACACATCTACGGTATCCACTAACCCATGAGTGGCCGTGTGTGCATATCATGTACCGGAAGACGATTAGGCTCAACCACAAGGGAGTCGCTGATCGCCGGCATGCAACAATGCAAGGATAGTGTATGATAGATACACATACCTCCCTCCCCAAGTCCTCAGTATACTAGGTCTCAGTCTGAAATCCTACAACAGGAATACAAGTAACCTACAAGGTATACTGGCCTAAAACTACAGATCCCTCAAGGTCACATGCAAGAGATACATCCCAATATCTAAGCATACATATAGATATGACAATACCTGAGACTGTATGGAACTAACAGCATAATAACACAGGGATAAACAACAAGTATCCAGAAACAGGCATGATAAACAGGGATAACGTAAAATCTTACTGCTATCTATAACAGTCTATGCATAATCACATGACAATATCAAAAGAGATAAGTCAAAGGGTACCCGCCTCCAAGAGTAGATGTCTGTATCAACAAAATAGAACCACCCGACAAAATAAGTAGCAATAAATCCGATCAAGTCCCTGTATCAAGGATTTATATATATTGGATTAGCTATTACGCAAATATGGTAACTAGCTAATAAATCTCTAACCCATGCTCGGATTAACCTAACCATTTCTTTTCCATTTAATCTCTCTAATTAAATGAAAGGCTTCTAATTACTCTGCGTAACTAGAATTGGGTTCACTTTACATTTAATCACATCTAATTAAATGGATAGGTCCTTAACTACCCCACATACTTAAGGTGTAGGTCTATTTCAGATTCAACGCAGATCATCCAAGCTAATCTATTCTTAATCCAACTCAATACAACCACCCAAATTTACAGTAGCAGAGTTAATAACCTAACTCTACCTAAATCACAACAAACACTAATTACCTTTTATCTCATTACCTCAAATTGCAGGCCTTCACAGCAGCAACAGAGGAGGAAAAACAAATCCCGAGTCTAGTTTCAATCCTGTGTATCAACCTGCTATGACACATATGGATCAGTCTACGTTCCACTCCTCCATTTCCTGATCCTTCACTGAAATACAAGATTTCTACATATCAATCCTTACCTGAACTTGTATCGCCGACTCTACCGAGCTTGAATCCGGCGAGTCCACAAGCTCATGCGAACTTCCTCTTCCTCAGAATTCAGATGCTCCTCCTAAATCTCCAGGTCGTGTAGCCCAAGTGTAGAATCCTAGATCGGCCAAATCAAATGAGCTACGACTGACCAATCTTGACGGAATTGAAACCCTAAGTTTCCTTCGACTCACCTTGACCTTTAGTGAAGTCTCGACGTCGAGGTGTCTGCGGCTAGGGCACGCGAGCGGAGGAAGAAGTCGGCGTCGACCTAGGGCTCACGCCACCAGGAGAGGAGGAAGGCTCGGGCTTCCTCTGGGCTACAGGCGAAGAAGTGAGGGAGAGGAGAGCATCGGAGCGGTCGGCTGTGGCTAGGGTTCGCGGGAGACGGGAAGCAGTGGAGGTCGGCTCTCGATCGCTAGAGGAGAAGAAGAGGCTGCGGCGGAACCGAGCCCTAACAGCCCCTTTTAAGTTGGCATTCTTGCATTTTGGTCCAGCCATTTTCAGCCTAATCGCAAGAACACCCCTAGGCTTAAGGTTATATACGCTATAGCCCTTGTAACTATTCGTTTTATTACATTTTGATCCCTACATTTGTGTCCAAGGACTCGGAAGCCCCGAAACCCATCCGGTAATCCTCCAGAAATTACCGGGAACTAGTCGAAAGTGTCGGATTTAATATAATTGGTCATGAATTAATCAAATGATCAGAGCAAAGTTGGCTGAATCGGTCTAAAATCCGATCAGGGAGTTGGCACAAACTCTCTTGATAGTAAATCAGTCACAAGACCGATCCAGGATGTCTAATCGGTCTGTTGACCGATCCAGAAAGCTTATGAGGAAACAGAAGATTTTCTAAACGGTCTGGTGACCGATCAACAAACATTCTGTGTGGTCACAGAAAGATTGTGATCGATCAATGGATCGATCACAAGAATCTCTGATTGGTCAGTGCGACCGATCAGAACAGACCTGGACCGATCAGGATGGGACTTGAACGGTGAGGCGCTTGCCTGATCAGTCACCTTGACCGATCAGGTGCTTTGATTGAAATTCCAGTGAGTTTAGGGATCGGTCTAGTGACCGATCCCCTGGTCTCTGATCGGTTAGTGAGACCAATCAGAACATCACTGGACCAATCATAATAGAGTTTGATGGGTCAAAAGGTTGTCTGATCGGTCAAGGTGACTGATCAACACCTCTGAACTTTAATTCAAATTCTTATCAGCGCAGTTCTGATTTCTGATTTGCTTCGCTAATGAATCTGTAAGTGTGCAAACAACACAGAGCTTTGAAATTCAAATGAAGAAGCAAGAAGAAGGGTCAAGGGTGACTTTCCATAGTGCTATTGTGTTTGATACACATTTGCAGGTTTCAATGGCACCTGACCTAAAGTTTCAGCTGAAGAGGATGACTTCAGTATGCTGAGAGCTCAGAAGGGGTCAGTGGGTGACGATATGTATGTGTGCAGAAGAAAGGCTTAAGAAGAAGAAGTTGTCGAAGCAGAGGGGAACAACAAAGAACGGTGATAAAAAAATCTGCGAAGGGTTTTGCTGTTGTGTTGTTGGTGTTCTCTGCATTTTTCTTCTTGCTTGATCTTTATGCTTACTACTGGTGCTTGTGTTTAAGGTTGTGTGCATCTATTGTGTAAGCTTCCTTCTCTAGTCTCTTGTGCTTCACTTGATATACTTCTGAGACATTTGTGGAGAGGTTACTCCACCGAGAAGGAGGAAGTTTTTAGCAGGATTCATTCCGGGGCCTGATATGCCGAAGATCAAGGGATCGCCCACCTCATGGGCACGCCAAGGTATAGGGGCAAGTTATCCATGAACCTTGTAAACACTGTGTTAGTCTCTGTTTTAGTCTATTTTCGCTTTGTTTGGTTTCCGCTGCTAATCTGATTGTAGGAAGAAGTGAGCATTGGTGGGTGGCTATTCACACCCTCCCTCTCTATCCATCCCAAGATCCTAACATGTAATTCGCCTTAGTAACTTCATATGTGGGACTATCATTTTTCTTATATAAAAATTATTTTTTGAATTATCTTTTTTGAATTTGATAAATTATTTTTTAAAATTTTAATTTTGGATTAAGATCTGAATTTTTCTTTTTAGGATTTGTAATTATATATTTTCTTTTGAATTTGTATTTTTAATTATAAATTTTTTATTTAGAAAATTTATATTCGGTTTAGGCGGGAATCCTATGCTCCCTGTAAATGCCACATCTACATACAAAACTGTATTTTATAGATATTAATAAATAAATAGATAGATTAGGAAATCAAATAGATCATCACATCAAAGGATATTTTTCTCTGATTTTATTGAGAATAAATTCTTATCTATTTTTTTTAAATCTATCCTATGATGACAAACTAAATTATATCCTACGGATTTTATTTTTTTTAACAAGTAAATAGAAGGTGTTCCGACTCATATAATTCATTCTTTCTCTCATTCATATCTTAGAGTCAATAGGACATAAATATATTTCTATTTAATTATGATAAAATATTAAAACAAATCGAAATTGAGTAAGATATTTTTTACATATATTTTTATGTACATATATATAGATAGATTATAATTTCCAAATTTCTCATATGTTTTATTTTTTTAAAAATACAATATTTAAATTGGAAAGAGAAAGCATAGTTAGATTGCCAAAGCATTAAATATATTTAGACATCACGTCACTTTCAAAAATTATATTTATAATACAATTAATAAAGATAACTACATTGTATTAACCAAGATTCTGAGAACCGGACCGGACATCGAACCGGTCGAAGCAAGGGTTCAGAGGTTCAACCGGTTTAACCGGGGGTCCAACCGGGATATAACCGATATATAATAAAGCATGTATTTATATAAATATATAGAATTAACAATTGACTCAACTACATTTTTCAGAGTAAATCAACTAAGTAAAACATGTTATATGTTTTTGCACACTTAAATAGAGAACACTAACAAAGCACATACAATCTCACTTTTCCAAAAATAGTTGACATCAATCAAAATTCAAAAGTTCGACTTCAAAACATAACAATAAGTCAAAAACATAAGGGAAACATTAAAGGTTCAAACTTTTAAATTCATGAATCAAATAGGATCATCAAAATCAGCATTAATTTGTTGAATATCTCCATCATCAAATGCTTCATGTCTATCTTCATCTTCATCTCCATCATCACCAAATGAACCATATCCATGATGCATAGTAACATCAAATAGACCAATCTCATGTCTCTCATCATCATCTAAAATGTAAAAACATGAAAATGATATAGAATATGTTAAAAATATATACAGACATCAATAAAAATATATTCTATAACAAAGAAAACTACAAAACTCACGAGCATGAGATAAAGGTATAGCATTTTCTTGATATATTAGCTCTTGAAGATCATTAGGAAGTTCTGTCTCTTCTACTTCTTCCATCACCCAAAAATCAACTAGATCAATTCTTTCATAGTCAATTGGATCATAAGATCTTTTCTTTTGTTGCAACCTAATATGCAAACTTAAAATATTAAAATAACTTCTAAAGTTTACTATTCTAAAGTTGCAAAAATAACATAAATTACCAAATATTAAATAGTTTAATAATGTAAATCATAATACCTTGATTTAAGGCTCATGTTATAGATCACATAAACAAGATCATTCAATCTTTGATGCCCCAACCTATTTCTTCTTTTAGTATGAATTTGTTCAAAAATACTCTAATTTCGCTCACACCCTGAGGAAGAAGATGTTTGACTAAGAAGACGAATTGCTATCTTTTGCAAAATTGGGGTACTAGAACCAAAATATCTCCACCATTCACCTGAAAAATTATATATAAATGTTTAATCATCAACATTTAGTCATTTACTATTTAGTATTTATTTTAAAACATTCAAACAAATGAAACTACTAGATAAAATTTCTTACTAGGTTGGAGTTCCTTGGCTGCTTGTACAACTTTTGGCCTAGCAAAGCTTCCTGTGCGATCCCGATATATTTGTACCTCTTTGAATGCTTTAATTGTGTCACTACAAAGGCTCTTTACATCAAACATATCAAGTACACCTCGCATAACTTGATTTTTCTCAATGAACTTCTCATCATAAAAGAAAGCAGGGTTTAGAAAGTAGGTTGTTGCATGGAGACTTCGCTTCAAATGCTTATCCCATCTTGCCTTAATGATTTGAGTGTATGGTTCATATGATATCGTCTTGTTCATAAGCATCTCTTTGATAACATTTTTAGCCCTTTGCATACCTTCATATACATATCCCAATGAAGGCTTTTCATCAGAATCTACAATTCTCAACAATCTAATCAAAGGGCCTATAAGCTTACATGTGGTATGCAACCATCCCAAAACTTGTTGTCTAACACAATAACACTAACAGCTTTCCCATTAGCACTCCTACCTAACTTGTGCCCAGTGAAATGTGTGTCAACAACCAAAGCTTGCAAATCTGCCTTGTGTTCATATATATTTTTCAATGTAAGAAAGACAGTTGCAAAACGAGTAGCTCCTAGACGAACAATTTCCTTCCAACCAGACCTTTTTCTTAACCAAGACAAGAACACCATATGATTGTAAACAAAGATAGTTATCTTTGAAGCTCGAGATGCAAGGCTAGTAATATGAGGCATAGTACCTATATCTTTCAAAATGAGATTTAAGCAGTGGGCAGCACAAGGAGCCCAAAAAATGCTTTTATACTTGTCATGAATGAGTTTCCCAGCCGCTACATAATTAGCCGCATTGTCAGTTACCACATGCACAACATTACTAGGCCCTATCCATTCAATAACTTCATCAAATAATTTGCATAATGTAGAGGCATTTTTTACCACATCTGAAGCATCAACAGACTTCACAAAGCACATACCAACTGGGCAATATACCAAAAAATTGATCAAAGTTCTTTGTCTTTGATCTGTCCAACCATCAGCCATAAGTGTGCAACCACTTTCTTTCCATTTATTCCGATAACTATCCACAAGTAGTTGACATTCTTTCTTAAGATCTCCTAATAAATGAACCCTCAAATTGTCATAAGAAGGACCTTTATAACCAGGTCCAATACCAGCAATACCATCCAGTGCATCTTTAAAGAAAGGTGATCGAATTGCATTAAAAGGAATCCTTGCATGAATAAGCCATCTAGCAACTCTCAAATCAACTTCATGTAATGCCTCCTTGCTTTGAAATGCACTTTTCAAACTTGGTTGACCTCCTGAGTTGATCTTGCTGCAAAGTAACTACTAACTTTTGCCTTTTGCTTGCCTTTGTCTCCAACAACTTGCACTTTAGATGGTGGATGACTAAGATTAATCTCTTGTTCAAATGTTTCCTCAGTCTCATCACCAAAGCTCAGAGAATCATCATTACTCTTAGTTTTCTTGACTTCTTCCAAACTTGCCAACATTTCCTCTTTCACATCATGAGAAGCTTTCGTACATTTAGCTATGTTTCCTGTTTTTCCTGCAAGATGTTGCTTCATCCTATTAATCCCTCCACCTTTGTATTGCTTTAAACAAAGCAAGCATGTATATAATGGTCTCCCTTTCTCAATTGTCAAATTAAAATACTTCCATGCTGGATCAGTTTTCCCACGACAAGCACTTGAAGAAGATTGGTTTTCACTGTCAGGATTGGCAGCTGCAATTTCAGGTACGATACTGTTTACTTCTATAGACTGATTTGAAGTTGGAGCATCCATATCTGAATCTACAAATTGAATTTACATTTGACATAATGAAACAAAAAAAATATTATTTGTTATAGAACTGTAAGTAGCTAATCAATTGATTAATGAAGCAAATAAAAGAATTTAACATTCCTCAAAATAAAAGAATTTAACTGACATAATGAAACAAATAAAAGAATTTAACATTCCTCAAAATAAAAGAATTTAGCTGACATAATGAAACAAAGCCTCGGACTTAGCGTGATCAGCCGGTGGAACTTAGCGTGATCAAAGCCTCAAAGGTTTGATTATTGATTATTGATTATTGATTAATCAAAGCCTCTGGACAATATACGTAAAATACTAAAATTGATTATTGATTATTGATTAATCAAAGCCTCAAAGGCATCAAAGGCACGGCGGAACTTAGCGTGATCAGCCGGTGGAGCCGACGTGAGCTTAAGGTTACGAACTTAGCGTGCAGAACTTAAGGTTACCTTCAGAAGCGAAACGCCGGTGGAGCCAACGCGATGCGAGGACACTGGCGGAGACTCGGTGGCTGGCGACTATGGCGAAGGCACGGCGGCTGGCGACGCTGGCGAAGGCACGGCGGTTGGCGACGCTGGCGGAGGCACGACGGCTGGCGACGCTGGCGGAGGCGATGCGATGTGGGGACGCTGGTGTAGGCAGGCGACGCCGGCGGAGGCAGGCGACGCCGGCGGAGACGCGGTCGCTGGCGATGCTGGCGGAGACGCGGTCGCTGGCAGAGGCGCGGCAGCTGGCGACGCTGGCGGAGGCGATGCGATGCAGTGAAGCTGGCGTAGGCAGGCGACGCTGGCGGAGGTGCGGCGACTGGCGACGCTGGCGGAGGCACGGCGACGTTGGCGACGCTAGGCGATGCCGAGAGAAGGCGGAGCGACGCGAGAAATCGCGTGATTAAATTAGCCAATTAGGTTTACCGTTTACTGATTATAAAAGTCGGCGGCGACGCTGATTTTTTTTTTAAATTTTTTAATCAAACCGGGTGAACCGGATTGACCGGTTCACCCGGTTCCAGCGGTTCAAACCGGTTCAAATCCGGGTTTTAAGAGGCCAGTTTTCTTCACTCATCCGGATCGGAAATTCGGCCGGTTCCCGGTCCAACCGGTCCGACCGGCCGGTCCGGTCCGGTTCTCTCAACAATGGTATTAACCCGTCACTTAAAATCTATCCCATAGATATGGAAAAAGATTAATTCAATTATATAAATGTTAGGTGTACGATGAGATAGAACATATAAATCGATAAATCATAGGAATGTTTTAATTATTGTGTCATATCCATCGTCTATGCTAAGTTCTGGGATAATTTAGAACACAATTAGTAAGTATGAGAGGCATTGCACTCTTATCTTTTCTAAACTAATTATTACTCTATTTGTCACTGAATAATTCCAAGTAACTCATGCATTCTAGGGAGTAGGGGCGTCAATTCGAATAAACCGAATCGGATTATGATCATATTGAAGGATTTTTTTTTTTAAAAAAAAATCCAATCCAAATATGATCGAATTCGAATACAATTCGAAACTCCTAAATCTAAACCTGTACATGACCAACTTTACCAATTCAAACAACCAAATTAAAAATGAATTTTTGGATTATTTTTTTATAATTCTTAATTTTTATCTCAATATTTTATCATTATCATACTAATATTGATATTGATATACATAAAACATCGTAATTTTTAAAATAAAATTTTATTTAACTCTAAAAAACCTAATAAATCTTAATTTCGGGTCAACCCAGGTTAAATCGATCCAAAAAACTC
The DNA here is from genome assembly GCA_024364735.1 of Boesenbergia rotunda. Classification (NCBI taxonomy): domain Eukaryota; kingdom Viridiplantae; phylum Streptophyta; class Magnoliopsida; order Zingiberales; family Zingiberaceae; genus Boesenbergia; species Boesenbergia rotunda. The sequence goes on from JAGFNQ010001700.1 coordinate 762,123, forward strand.
TAACTTGCAAACTCTCAAACTCCTGATCCGAATCTGAAAACTCCTAATCCAATTTTATATTCTTCGAATAGATTTGAATCGAATTAATATGCCAGATTCAATTTTTTTACACCCCTACTAAGGGGTAGAGATGTTAAAATAGATCATCTAACTCAAATAAAACAACTAGTTTAGTCCGTCTTTAGGGTTAATCATCTAGAATGGGCTCGACTCATCTATTTATTTTTATAAAAAATAATAATAAAATTATTTACAATAAGAAAAATAAAAATACCGTGTTGCTAGATTTCAATTCTGCAAAAAAAAAATTACATCGTAATGGGCTTCACTACTGTTTCATACCAATGAAAAAAAAATAAATTAGAAAATCAAAATTATCATATATAGAAGAGATGTTCCTTGGACTTTACGGGTACTGTTGCTCAATTCTATAAATATATTTTATGATAACCAACTCGATCATATTAAATTTCAAAAAATATTAACGTTACATACTGTATTTCAAAAATCAACATCGCTAATTAAAATGTTCATTTTGAAAAAATAGCATGACAGTGATAATGATTTTTGGACATGTAAGTGCAACCCATATACATGAAATGAAAAGTTGGAATTGAGGGGGAAAAACACAAATAAGTTGAAATAGAGCAATTTATGTGAATACGTGGGGCAAAATGGCTTTTGTCTAATATTTTTGATCCTTGTTACGAATTTATGCTAGTTAGCAACTACTTCATCCCTAATTTTATTATTAAAAATTTTATAATAAAGAATAGCCCAAGGTTTGGTGAAACATGATCAAATCGTATACGTGAAAGGTGTGTTTATTAGACACCCTTAATTTAGGGGCATTTGGTATATATTCGGCAATAAGAATAATAATAAATTTTGATTGAGAGATTTATAGATTTAGGAGGTTGAGTTATAAAATCAAGGGTATAATATCCATATTTTGATTTCGATTCATGTATACCAAGTATTATAATAAGAATAAAATAGATTTCATTCTCATTCTTGTCTTCTAAACCCGCTTATCATATTTTGCTCGACCTGTAGCCCTGTTTACTTGGGAGGATGCAATTGGAAAAATTTTAACATTTTTCTTTTTTTTTTCGAAAGAGCAGCATGGAATTTGTTACATCATTAAAAAAAAAAGTGCAAATATAAGAGTCGCCCATTTATTGATGCAAATATATTATTTAGTCCAATTTTTTTTGCTATGATATTATATCCAGCGAAAAATTAAAACAGTGTCCTATTTGTTGGAATCTCATCATCTCACCGCCTTTTTTTTAAATTTTTTTTAATAACATAATTATTCTAAGTACATTATTTAATATTATTATATATCTCTTATCATACACGTTAAAGTAATAATTATAAAATCGTAATGGTTATAAATATTATAGTAGATCGATCGTATATACAGTTACAAATATGAAATCATAATTTTTATAAATGTTATAGTAATTATAATTTTATAATTATTATAATATGAATATTGTTGAATAGCATAAGTCTTAAGTTGAAAAATCAGTAGGTAAAATCTGTATTGTAACAATTATAGTTTCGGACTAAAATATAAATATTATGTGAACATATTTTTAATTTATCTTATAATATAACTGTTATAATGTGATTATTTTTTAACAAGTTAAGTATGTATTGGAGCAATTATGTAATTATAATTATTATAAGGTGCTTGAATGATTTAGTATTTAATACATGTGATAGAAAATAGTAATACCGAATATTATATTGGAAGATAGTTGTGTAATTTTATAAGGGAGGCTGATGAGGTGGGTATTTTTTTTATTAAAAAAATTAGAGAGAGGCCTCTTTGATTATTTAAATTAAAAAAAAAGGAAAACAAAGACGCCCTGATTTGATTGTTGCGCTTGTATGAATTCATGCATGACGGGAAAAAACTGACCTTTCGATAGACTTAAATTAGGCGGGTGTGATAAATACTTTGAGCAAGTATCACGGAAGATGATGTGGCAATGAAAACAACATGGTATCTAGCTAGTTTCCTTGATTAGATGTCTCCGGGGCTATAGTATAACGGTAGAGTAATTAGTCGCTATCCTAGATATTCATAGTTCGATCCTTAGCTATGACGTATTTTATAAGATTTTTTTTTAAAAATAAGATGTGAATCTTGGGACGTTGAATTTTTAGACGTCTATATCATGAGTACTTTTCAATTTATTTTGATAATCGATAAAAAATTTTTACGAGACCAGATCATTCCAAATTAATCAACTATTTCGTCGAACATTAACTATTCACTTTGAAAGAATCACTCAACTATTCAATTTGAAGAAGATAAATTAAAATTCATATAGAATTAATATCCTACTGAGCTAGTTGAATAGGGAGTTGATAGATCATACAAATTAATACAAAATTATTGAACAACAACTTGGTCGAGTATAACCGAACCGAGAGGGCTGAATGAAGCCGCCCTTGTTGGAGTAATCGTACTTTAGTAAAGGTTGACTACGTTCGAGTTGGTTCGAATTAGGTTTTAATTTTTTTTTAATAGTTGATATTAGATATCTAATTTATATCGATCAATTTTCGGCAATTTACCAAAGGGCGTACCTAAGTATTGGTATTTACCAAAAGGCGTACCATGGTTTCAATGTTACCAAAGGGCGCACATATTTTAGTAAACTTCCTCTTATACCCCTACCATCAAGTACTGCATGCATTTCTCTTTCTCTTTCTCTTTCTCTTTGTCAGTAACGATTTTCGAGATGGATCATAAAAAGATGTTCCTTTATATTTTGATTTTTATATTATGGAACCTTTCTAAAAATAAAAAAAATATTGAAATTAATTAAAATATTTTTATTAAATTAAAACTAAAAGAACATATCAGACCCACGTTGGGCCTGAAATGGTTCCATTTCAGGCCCAACGTGGGGATGAAATGTTTCCCTTTCAGGCCCAACGTGCCCAATATTAAGAGTTTTTTTCGATTCTTTGTTATTACATTTTAACACCTCGAAGAAGTCCAAATAAACAATGGATAGCAAATTTGAACTCCTTGTAACCTCAGAAATCCACATGAACTGAAATTTTTACAATCAGAGCTCTCTAGGTCAATCAGTGACCTTTTAGGGTCATTGGGGCTGAAATGGAAACATTTCAGCCCCACGTTGGGCCTGAAATGATTCCATTTCAGGCCTGCATTGGGGCCTGAAATGGAATCATATCAGGCCCAACGTGGGGCTGAAATGTTTCCATTTCAGCCCCAATGACCCTAAAAGGTCACTGATTGACCTAGAGAGCTCCGATTGTAAAAATTTCAGTTTCTGTGGATTTCTGAGGTTACAAGGAGTTCAAATTTGCTATCCATTGTTTATTTGGACTTCTCCGAGGTGTTAAAATGTAATAATGAAGAACCGCGAAGAAATCACACATTAGGCCTTTTAGGGTCATTGGGCCTGAAATGGTTGGACACCTATTGCATTGGTGATATCTAATATATAGATATTTGGACACCTAAAACATCATCTCCTACCTCTGACCTCTCTATTCATATAGAATTTTCAGAAATCCAGATATGGGAGGTCCATCAGTGGGTTTTGGTCAAAACTCACTGATATTTCTAAACTACTCCTATTTGATTGGTGATATCTAATATATAGATGGTTGGACTCCTAAAACATCATCTCCTACCTTTAACCTCTCTATTCATATGGAGTTTTCAGAAATCCAGATATGGGAGGTCCATCAGTGGGTTTTGAGCAAAACCCACTGATGGAACTAAACTAGACCTATAGCTTTGAAAAAAATAAAACTTTGAGGTTATGGACACCTAAAATACATTCTCCAACCTCATCCCTAACTTTTTAGCTGGGGGTTTCAGAAATCCAGATATGTGAGGTCCATCAGTGGGTTTTGAGCAAAACCCACCGATGGAACTAAACTAGACCTATAGCTTTGGAAAAAATAAAAATTTTAGATTATGGACACCTAAAATACTTTCTCCAACCTCAACAATAACTTTTTAGCTGGGGGTTTCAGAAATCCAGATATGGGAGGTCCATCAGTGGGTTTTGAGCAAAACCCACTGATGGAACTAAACTAGACCTATAGTTTTGGAAAAAATAAAATTTGAGGTTATGGACACCTAAAATACTTTCTCAAACCTCATCCCTAACTTTTTAGCTGGGAGTTTCAGAAATCAAGATATGCACTGGGTTTTGAGCACAACCCACTAATGGAACTAAACTAGACCTATAGCTTTGGAAAAAATAAAAATTTGAGGTTATGGACACCTAAAATACTTTCTCCAACCTCAACAATAACTTTTTAGCTGGGGATTTCAGAAATCCAGATATGGGAGGTCCATCAGTGGGTTTTGAGCAAAACCCACTGATGGAACTAAACTAGACCTATAGATTTGAAAAAAATAAAAATTTGAGGTTATGGACACCTAAAATACTTTCTCCAACCTCATCCCTAACATTTTAGCTGGGGGTTTCAGAAATCCAGATATGGGAGGTCCATCAGTGGGTTTTGAGCAAAACCCACTGATGGAACTAAACTAGACCTATAGCTTTGGAAAAAATAAAAATTTGAGGTTATGGACACCTAAAATACTTTCTCCAACCTCAACAATAACTTTTTAGCTGGGGGTTTCAGAAATCCAGATATGGGAGGTCCATCAGTGGGTTTTGAGCAAAACCAACTGATGGAACTAAACTAGACCTATAGCTTTGGAAAAAATAAATATTTTAGGTTATGGACACCTAAAATACTTTCTCCAACCTCATCCCTAACTTTTTAGCTGGGGGTTTCAAAAATCCAGATATGGGAGGTCCATCAGTGGGTTTTGAGCAAAACCCACTGATGGAACTAAACTAGACCTATAGCTTTGGAAAAAATAAAAATTTGAGGTTATGGACACCTAAAATACTTTCTCCAACCTCATCCCTAACTTTTTAGCTGGGGGTTTCAGAAATCCAGATATGGGAGGTCCATCAGTGGGTTTTGAGCAAAATCCACTGATGGAACTAAACTAGACCTATAGCTTTGGATTAAATAAATATTTTAGGTTATGGACACCTAAAATACTTTCTCCAACCTCAACAATAACTTTTTAGCTGGGGGTTTCAGAAATCCAGATATGGGAGGTCCATCACTGGGTTTTGAGCAAAACCCACTGATGGAACTAAAATAGACCTATAGCTTTCAAAACCGACTGATTGACCTCCCATATCTGGATTTCTGAAAACTCCATATGAATAGAGAGGTTAGAGGTAGGAGATGATGTTTTAGGTGTCCAAACATCTATATATTAGGTATCACCAATCAAATAAGAGTAGTTTAGAAATATCAGTGAGTTTTGACCAAAACACACTCATGGACCTCCCATATCTGGATTTCTGAAAATTCCATATGAATAGAGAGGTCAGAGGTAGGAGATGATGTTTTAGGTGTCCAAACATCTATATATTAGATATCACCAATACAATAGGTGTTCAACCATTTCAGGCCCAATGACCCTAAAAGGCCTAATGTGTGATTTCTTCGCGGTTCTTCATTATTACATTTTAACACCTCGGAGAAGACCAAATAAACAATGGATAGCAAATTTGAACTCCTTGTAACCTCAGAAATTCACAGAAACTGAAATTTTTACAATCGGAGCTCTCTAGGTCAATCAGTGGCCTTTTAGGGTCATTGGGGCTGAAATGGAAACATTTCAGCCCCAATGACCCTAAAAGGCCACTGATTGACCTAGAGAGCTCCGATTGTAAAAATTTCAGTTTCTGTGGATTTCTGAGGTTACAAGGAGTTCAAATTTGCTATCCATTGTTTATTTGTTCTTCTCCGAGGTGTTAAAATGTAATAAAAAAGAATCGAAAAAAGACTCTTAATATTGGGCACGTTGGGCCTGAAATGGAATCATTTGAGGCCCAATGTGGGGCTGAAATGTTTCCATTTCAGCCCCAATGACCCTAAAAGGCCACTGATTGACCTAGAGAGCTCCGATTGTAAAAATTTCAGTTCCTGTGGATTTCTGAGGTTACAAGGAGTTCAAATTTGCTATCCATTATTTATTTGGACTTCTCCGAGGTGTTAAAATGTAATAACAAAGAATCGAAAAAAGACCTTTAATATTGGGCCTGAAATAGACACGTTGGGCCTGAAATGGAAACATTTCAGGCCCACGTTGGGTCTGAAATGAAATCATTTCAGGCCGAACGTGGGCCTGAAATGGTTCCATTTCAGGCCCAATGACCCTAAAAGGCCTAATGTGTCAAAATCCACTGATTGACCTACAGAGCTCCGATTGTAAAAATTTCAGTTCCTGTGGATTTCTGAGGTTACAAGGAGTTCAAATTTGCTATCCATTATTTATTTGGAATTCTTCGAGCTGTTAAAATGTAATAATGAAGAACCAAGAAGAAATCACACATTAGGCCTTTTAGGGTCATTGGGCCTGAAATGGTTGGACACCTATTGCATTGGTGATATCTAATATATAGATGTTTGGACACCTAAAACATCATCTCCTACCTCTGACCTCTCTATTCATATGGAATTTTCAGAAATCCAGATATGGGAGGTCCATGAGTGTGTTTTGGTCAAAACTCACTGATATTTCTAAACTACTCCTATTTGATTGGTGATATCTAATATATAGATGTTTGGACACCTAAAACATCATCTCCTACCTCTACCCTCTCTATTCATATGGAGTTTTCAGAAATCCAGATATGGGAGGTCCATCAGTCGGTTTTGAAAGCTATAGGTCTAGTTTAGTTCCATCAGTGAGTTTTGCTCAAAACCCACTGATGGACCTCCCATATCTGGATTTCTGAAACCCCCAGTTAAAAAGTTATTGTTGAGGTTGGAGAAAGTATTTTAGGTGTCCATAACCTAAAATTTTTATTTTATCCAAAGCTATAGGTCTAGTTTAGTTCCATCAGTGGATTTTGCTCAAAACCCACTGATGGACCTCCCATATCTGGATTTCTGAAACCCCCAGCTAAAAAGTTAGGGATGAGGTTGGAGAAAGTATTTTAGGTGTCCATAACCTCAAATTTTTATTTTTTCGAAAGCTATAGGTCTAGTTTAGTTCCATCAATGGGTTTTGCTCAAAACCCACTGATGGACCTCCCATATCTGGATTTCTGAAACCCCCAGCTAAAAAGTTAGGGATGAGGTTGGAGAAAGTATTTTAGGTGTCCATAACCTAAAATTTTTATTTCTTCCAAAGCTATAGGTCTAGTTTAGTTCCATCAGTGGGTTTTGCTCAAAAGCCACTGATGGACCTCCCATATCTGGATTTCTGAAACCCCCAGCTAAAAAGTTATTGTTGAGGTTGGAGAAAGTATTTTAGGTGTCCATAACCTAAAATTTTTATTTTTTCCAAAGCTATAGGTCTAGTTTAGTTCCATCAGTGGGATTTGCTCAAAACCCACTAATGGATTTCCTATATCTGGATTTCTGAAACCCCCAGCTAACAAGTTAGGGATAAGGTTGGAGAAAGTATTTTAGGTGTCCATAACCTCAAATTTTTATTTTTTTCAAAGCTATAGGTCTAGTTTAGTTCCATCAGTGAGTTTTGCTCAAAACTCACTGATGGACCTCCCATATCTGGATTTCTGAAACCCCCAGCTAAAAAGTTATTATTGAGGTTGGAGAAAGTATTTTAGGTGTCCATAACCTCAAATTTTTATTTTTTCCAAAGCTATATGTCTAGTTTAGTTCCATCAGTGGGTTTTGCTCAAAACCCACTGATGGACCTCCCATATCTGGATTTCTGAAACCCCCAGCTAAAAAGTTATTGTTGAGGTTGGAGAAAGTATTTTAGGTGTCCATAACCTCAAATTTTTATTTTTTCCAAAGCTATAGGTCTAGTTTAGTTTCATTAGTGGGTTTTGCTCAAAACCCACTGATGGACCTCCCATATCTGGATTTCTGAAACCCCCAGCTAAAAAGTTAGGGATGAGGTTGGAGAAAGTATTTTAGGTGCCCATAACCTAAAATTTTTATTTTTTCCAAAGCTATAGGTCTAGTTTAGTTCCATCAGTGAGTTTTGCTCAAAACCCACTGATGGACCTCCTATATCTGGATTTCTGAAACCCCCAGCTAAAAAGTTAGGGATGAGGTTGGAGAAAGTATTTTAGGTGTCCATAACCTCAAATTTTTATTTTTTTCAAAGCTATAGGTTTAGTTTAGTTCCATCAGTGGGTTTTGCTCAAAACCCACTGATGGACCTCCCATATCTGGATTTCTGAAACCCCCAGCTAAAAAGTTATTGTTGAGGTTGGAGAAAGTATTTTAGGTGTCCATAACCTCAAATTTTTATTTTTTCCAAAGCTATAGGTCTAGTTTAGTTCCATTTGTGGGTTTTGCTCAAAACCCACTGCATATCTTAATTTCTGAAACTCCCAGCTAAAAAGTTAGGGATGAGGTTGGAGAAAGTATTTTAGGTGTCCATAACCTCAAATTTTATTTTTTCCAAAACTATAGGTCTAGTTTAGTTCCATTTGTGGGTTTTGCTCAAAATCCACTGATGAACCTCCCATATTTGGATTTCTGAAACCCCCTGCTAAAAAGTTATTGTTGAGGTTGGAGAAAGTATTTTAGGTGTCCATAATCTAAAATTTTTATTTTTTCCAAAGCTATAGGTCTAGTTTAGTTCCATCAGTGGGTTTTGCTCAAAACCCACTGATGGATCTCCCATATCTGGATTTCTGAAACCCCCAGCTAAAAAGTTAGGGATGAGGTTGGAGAAAGTATTTTAGGTGTCCATAACCTCAAATTTTTATTTTTTTCAAAGCTATAGGTCTAATTTAGTTTCATCAGTGGGTTTTGCTCAAAACCCACTGATGGACCTCCCATATTTGGATTTCTGAAAACTCCATATGAATAGAGAGGTTAAAGGTAGGAGATGATGTTTTAGGTGTCCAACCATCTATATATTAGATATCACCAATCAAATAGGAGTAGTTTAGAAATATCAGTGAGTTTTGACCAAAACCCACTGATGGACCTCCCATATCTGGATTTCTGAAAATTCTATATGAATAGATAGGTCAGAGGTAGGAGATGATGTTTTAGGTGTCCAAACATCTATATATTAGATATCACCAATGCAATAGGTGTCCAACCATTTCAGGCCCAATGACCCTAAAAGGCCTAATGTGTGATTTCTTCGCGGTTCTTCATTATTATATTTTAACACCTCGGAGAAGTCCAAATAAATAATGGATAGCAAATTTGAACTCCTTGTAACCTCAGAAATCCACAGGAACGGAAATTTTTACAATCGGAGTTCTCTAGGTCAATCAGTGACCTTTTAGGGTCATTGGGGCTGAAATGGAAACATTTCAGCCCCACGTTGGGCCTGAAATGATTCCATTTCAGGCCCGCATTGGGCCTGAAATGGAATCATTTTAGGCCCAATGTGGGGCTGAAATGTTTCCATTTCAGCCCCAATGACCCTAAAAGGTCACTGATTGACCTAGAGAGCTCCGATTGTAAAAATTTTAGTTTATGTGGATTTCTGAGGTTACAAGGACTTCAAATTTGCTATCCATTGTTTATTTGGACTTCTCCAAGGTGTTAAAATATAATAACAAAGAATCAAAAAAAGACTCTTAATATTGGGCACGTTGGGGCTGAAATGTTTCCATTTCAGCCCCAATGACCCTAAAAGGCCACTGATTGACCTAGAGAGCTCCGATTGTAAAAATTTCAGTTCCTGTGGATTTCTGAGATTACAAGGAGTTCAAATTTGCTATCCATTGTTTATTTGGACTTCTCCGAGGTGTTAAAATGTAATAACAAAGAATCGAAAAATGACTCTTAATATTGGGCACGTTGGGCCTGAAATGGAAACATTTCATCCCCACGTTGGGCCTGAAATGGAACCATTTCAGGCCCAACGTGGTTCTGATATGTTCTTTTAGTTTTAATTTAATAAAAATATTTTAATTAATTTCAATATTTTTTTTGTTTTGAGAAAGGTTTCATAATATAAAAATCAAAATATAAAGGAACATCTCTTTATGGTCCATCTCGAAATTCGTTACTGATAAAGAGAAAGAGAAAAAGAAAGAGAAATGCATGCAGTACTTGGTGGTAGGGGTATAAGAGGAAGTTTACTAAAATATGTGCGCCATTTGGTAACATTGAAACCATGGTACGCCTTTTGGTAAATACCAATACTTAGGTACGCCTTTTGGTAAATTGCCGATCAATTTTAGGATGACCGATCTGATATTATAGAAATTTATCATCGACCATTAGGATAAATCGGAAAATACTCACAGCGGACGACTCATACTTGAAAAATAGAGAATGCGCTATGTCGCTACACAATTACCTCGGGGGCAAGTTAGGTTTTAATGTTTGATAAATATATTTGATATTAGAGTGAAAAGTCACGTAGGTAAGATTGATCGGATATTTTTAGTGGAGAAATCTATGTGAGTCACGGTTGACCGAATACTAGGTGAAATCCAAATGGACCATAGGGGTCCGGACACTTAACATGAAACATAAAGTCCAAATGAGTTAAGATTGATTGGACACTCGATAATGATGAAGTTCTAACAGATTAAGATTAACAGAATATTAGACATAAGATGAGAAGTCTTGGCAAGTCTGTTGGGGCAATCGACCCAAGTATGATCTGGAGGATTATGGGTTTTGATGTGTGTGTCAATATAATTAAGTTAGGGGTTAATTGTGATCTAATATGAGTATGTGAGTGTACAAGTTTGTAGGATACACATATACTTGGATGGATGTCTTCAGGTACGGTGAAGGGTGGCATGGAAGCACGCCGTGGGCTTGTGTGCGCATCCAAGGGACCATGGACAAAGCAGGGACGATGAGTCGAAGGAAGCGAACTTCGAGGTATACGTAAAGGATGACAAGGAGGCAAGCTGAGGACTTGTGTGCGCATCTGAGAGACGAGGGCCAAAGTCGAAGAGGGCTTGAAGGCAACAGATCGAGGCTGCTAGAGCAAGAACGATGAGCCGAGGGACGCAGACTTCGAGACATGCTTGAAGGATGACATGTTGAGACAATCTATGGTCCGGAGTGACCATGTGTTTTAATGTTTGGGCAAAGGGTTTAAGTTAGGTTTCCCTTGTGTTCTAATATGTGTATGTTGAGTGTGCAGGTTATGCAGGTTTACACATATTGACCTGGCTGGACGACTTCGGTACGGTGAAGGGTGGCATGAAGACAAGCTGGAGGCTTGTGTGCACCCGAGGGACCTTAGATAGCAGGGATGATGAGCCGAGGGGTGCGGACTGCGAGGCATGCGTGAAGGATGACATAGAGACAAGCTGGAGGCTTGTGTGCATCCGAGGGACAGGAGCCGAAGATGAAGAGGGCGCGAAGGCAACAGTCAAGACTGCTGGTGAAGAGTCAGCTAAAGTCACAAAGGGACAAGAGCCGAGGGAGGAGGACTCTAAGGACAAGCCGGGAAGTGGACTTCAAGGGCACACATGAAGAGTGGCATGGAGGCAAGCCAAGGGAAGGCTTGTGTGCGCATCCGAGGGACGATAGCCAGTGGAAGATGACTTCAAGGGGCAAGCCAAGAGAGTGGACCTGAAGGCACGGAGGAGGAGGGTCTTCGGAGTGAGTAGGAGTGTATTTGTAAGCTAGGCAGTCGATTGAGAATATAACAGTCGACTTCCAGCAAGCATAGAAACTCACAGAAGGTTTCTGACCCTCGACCAGTCGACTGCCTTGGGAGCAGTCGATTGGTAAGTAGCCAGAATTCGAACATTGGGCTGTCAACGGTCGAATCTGAGTGGGGGTAGTCGACTACCCTGGAAGCAGTCGACTGCTAACGTGAGTTTCAGCCTTGAGTTCTATTTAAGAGAACTCGGTTTGGGCTGAGAGCTCTTGACGAAATGAGCTTGGTTAGAGCTCATTAGTAGTCTAAGTGCTCAGATTGTGTACTCAAGGTTGTGGCGAGGTTTCTCCACCCACAAGGAGTTACGCGAGCTAGCCGGAGGACATCCGGGGAGTGATCCGTCGAAGGATCGAGGGATCGTCCACCTCACGGACTGTCATGGAGTAGGAGTCTTCATCTCCGAACCACGTAAATTGGTTTGTTACCGTTGTTTGCTGTTTTAGTTTAGTTTTTATTGTATTTTCGCTTGCGCACTAACAACGTAGGTAGAGAACGAACTGAAAATTGCTATTCACCCCCCTCTAGCAACCGTCAACAATCTAACAAGTGGTATCAGAGCTTGGTCCACTCTTGATTGGAATAACCGCCAAAGGAGCAAAAGCTAGAGGAGAAAACAATGGAAGATAAGTTGGGTGACGACATCTACACTCCACCTCCTTACGACAATGAAGATTTCGGATATTAGAGGACAAGGATAGAGACATGGTTCGGAATGGAGTGGGTCCTTAGGATTGCACTTGAGGAGCCATTCGAAATTCCAAAGGATAAGCACGGGAAGAAACTTAGGCCTAGATATTGGAATCAAGAGCAACAAAATCAATCAAAGACAAATGAAAAGGTAATTGCAATTTTCATTAACATTTTGCCTACTAATGTGTTAAGTGGTGTAGGAGAGTATCACAATGTACATGAACTATGAAACAAATTGGTAGCAATTCATGAAAGTCCTACACTAGCTCAAATCATAGAAGAACCCAAAGAAGTGAGTTCAATGACCCAAGAAGACAAAGAAGAAGAAGAATTGCTCATTTCTTCAAGTGAAGTGGAAGAATTAAGTGAAAAATCATCAACTTCCTCAAGAGAAGAAGAGGAAGTATCAATCTCAAGAATTGAGGGGGAGGAGAGATCCTCATCCATGTAAGAACAAGAAGAAACTCCAACCTCCACCAAAGCAAAGAAAAAGGACCACATCATATGCTTTGGATGCAATAAAAAGGGACACTACAAGGACAAGTGTCCAAATGGTAAGAAAAATAAGGTAAATCCTACACTCATTTCAATTCCTTTTAAATCTAACATGAGTTGTAGGAATGGAGAAGCCCAAGAGAGGAAAAAGAAAATTAGATGCTTCACATGTGGAGAGCTAGGGCACTACCACACTAAGTGTCCTAGAAAAGGAGAGCTAAAGAAAATGGAGCAATTGAGAAGATGTGAGAAGGAAGAAAAGAAGAAAAGAAGCTCACATCAAGGGGGAACTTCAAGGGTAAGGGAGGTAATCCCTAACTTTAAATTCAAATGTAATTCAAATTTAAGCTCCTCCATGCATAAAAATAGTGTTAATTATTCCTTAATGCATGCTAGAATCAATGAAAAATGCTTACTTGTGCATAATCATGAATTTAAATATAATGATAGGACTAGGGTTAACAAGGTAGATCAAAACCCTAGGAAATCAATTCATCATGAAAAATCCAAGACCTTTAGACCTAAGGATCAAGGCAAGAATCCCAAGAAAGAGAGACATATGCCTAGGAAGATGGGTAGGTCTAGGAATGTCCAAGGTGGACATATGGATTCAAGGTTTAGAAATCTAGAGAAGGAAAATCAAGCTTTAAGGGAAAAGCTTAGTAAATTGGAAAAGACCCTAGAAAGATTCACGGTTGGATCTAAGGGCTTAGATTTGGTGTTGGGTAGTTTAAAACCCAACTATGATAGATCTGGGTTGGGATACCGGTCTAAAGTCTCCAATGCCAATGGAAAGAAGTATGCTAGGGAAGCATATAGTTATGGTAAGAAGGAAAAGTCCAAGGATGGCAAGGGGGTGCCATTCAAAGGGAAAGAAAATGACTTAACCAAAGACAAAGTGTCTATGGTTAAGAGGGTTCATTTTGTAGGCCAAGGATCACCGGGGGCACACCGGTGTGGTCTAGTGTGGATTGAGTCACCTAGGGAGGTGGCTAAGGCTAAGAGCTCAAGGGGGAGCTCTAGGAGCCTTTGGGGTCCATGGTGAATGGATCTCGGGAAATTTTCTCCTAGGAAATTAGATGAAATGTGCCAAAGGGATTGGAAGACTAGGGTAAGTCTTAATCCTAGGGAATTGTCACATAAAAAGGAATTTATGGAGGAAAAGATGAAAATGATATTTGATAAAAATTAAGATTTAATGGGTAAATGCCATATGTTTCAGTGCTAGAAATGTATCATGGTCAGACATTAGAAAATATATCAAGGAGAAACCTAAATTAGAACTTTTGGATGAGTTTAAATGATACAATTTAGGAAGAATGAAATTTCGTGCCAATCTTGGGATTTGGAGTATATTTATTTGGAAATATATTTTTCCCAAGTAGATATAGGCTTCACAAATCTCTTGACGAAATTTTAGATTTTTTTTGGAGATTTGTGGAATTAATTAGACATTTATGAAAATGGGTTGAAAATCTAAAATTCAGATACCAGTCGACTGGTACAGGACCAGTTGACTAGTCCAGGACTGGAAAACATTCTGTTCGTTTTGCTAGTTAACTACCCTGGGGGTAATCGACTGATCCGAAGGTTTAGATAAAAAAGGGATATTGGATAATAGGATATGACCTTAAAATTAAAATCCTTATTTATGCTTCTTGAATAAAGGTTTGCCTCATGATTTTATGGTGATTGTATTCAAGGAAGATTGATAAGTGCATATTTAGGGTTAAGAAATAAGAAGAAGAGGATTCTATCATAATAAGAATGTGTAAGAAAAAGGGAAGTATTGAGGACAATTCCATGTGTTAAATTATAATGGTTAGCCTTGGCAAACACATGGAATTATAGATGGATTTGAAAGTTGATACAGAATGCTAAACTTTTGAGGAAATTAGAGGATGTACCAAAAGTCAAGCACATTTGATAATCTTCATGAAACCATATTTTTCTAGGATAGGGTATATCCTAGCAAATGTGCTTGCAAATTTTTAGATCTTTTCAGGTTTTCTAGGATCTTCTAGAAGTGTCTAGGGTAGAAAACTTGGGGTGTTAAGTTAGGATTAATTTGACAAAAGAATGGTTGGTGTTAAGTTGGGTAGAACTTGACCTTGGTAAATTGAAAATTGGAAAATGCCATAGGTTAAGGGGGAGGTTGCCTCTTGTTTACCTTAATTTTCAAAGAAAATTTTGGGTTTTATGTCAAACTTGGGAATGGTGATAGATACATTATTGAATGTATTTTTCCCAAGTAGTTATGGGTACCACAAACTTCTCCACAAAATTTAGAAATTTTTGGAGATTTGTGGAATTTCTGGCGTATTTCTGAATTTGGCCAGAAAAGATGGAATTCTGATTTTCAAAGTATCAGTCGACTGCCCTGGGGGGCAGTCGACTGGTCAGGACTGAGTTTTGTATCGGCAGCTGGGAAGTGGTCTAAATGATATAAAACAAGTGTATGGGGGGCTAATACACATTGTTTATAGGGCTGTAATCGAACCGAGCTGAGCCGAATACTTGAGAGTTTGAGTTTGGTTCGTTTATTATTGAGCCGAGCTCGAGCTTAATTTATCGAATATAGTGATGGCCCGCGAGCATATTCGAGCCTAGTCGAGCCCTAAACGAACTTACCAAATATAAATTATTAATTAAATTATTCATCAATTTATTAAAAAAATAAATTATATATTCTAAAAAATATAAAATATTTACTAAAATCTATGATTTTATTCATACAAATGAGCCTTATTGGATATTTTATATTTATTAAATGTAAAAGTGTTAAAATTATATATTTAATGTTAAATATTAATTTTATATTTTACAAACTAGCTCACGAGCTTATCAACGAGCCTATTCACGAGCTAACGAGCCGAATATTGCTGAGTTTGAGTTTAGTTCGTTAATATTAACGAGCTTTATTAAATGAGCTCGAACGAGCTTCTATCAAATCGAGCTCCGAATAGTTCACGAGCGGCTTGATTCATTTACAGCTCTAATTGTTTATGATCATTAGGGATTAAAAGATCCAATAATTGGGATATTGTTGGAGTCTTTTTGATGTTAGGCAAAGGGGGAGAAGTGTTGGATTTAATTTGGGAAACCAAACACACCTTTGCGGGAAACCCTAGGTCTAGGGGGAGACTAGGTGAAGTGGGAGCATGATTGCTCCATTCTTGGCGTAAGGGGAACCTTGGAGAGGTTCTTAAAAAACCTTTGTAAGTCCAATGTAGGGGAAGCCTTGGGATAGGTTTTAAAAAGTCCGTGTTGGTGAAAATTCCTAACTTGGGAGGGTTATGTTAATGATATGAGAGAAGTGTCCTAAGGCAATCGCCTTATGATTGTAATCATTTATTTTAATAAATGAATATTCACTATTTGAGTATACATGATTATTTGATTAAGATCTTAAGCTCATTTACTGAATGTCGGCAATACAATTCACAGCATGAGAGAATTTGTGATGAATTCACAACTAGTGATTATCTCTACATGTGCAATTGTGAAGTATTGAAATTGTCCCTAGTCGATGAATTGATAAATACAGACACTATCAATTCTGTTGAGACTAGCATGAGTTATTATCTAATTAGCTGATTCTCACTGGCTGGTGACATTGAGACGTCCGGAGATAAACATGAATGCTAGTTAAGGAAACTTGTTCATTGGAGTGACTAGCTATAAAACTTCATATGGTAGTCTACATATAGATATGTCAGTGAAGTTCTTACTGCAGCTTAAGTGCGATGTTCCTTTGACTTGCGGTGTTCAAGTCATCTTGGTCATGAAGACTTATACTTTGACATCTTAAGCAAGCATCTTCAAGGAGGTGTGGACCCAGGATGATTAGGTATAAGCCGAAGTGCCCGAAGATATTTGAACAGTCTACAAAGGATTCACCACTCCTTGCGAGGAGATGTATACCCAAGGCCTATCGTCGGATTGTTACTCGAAGCCTCTGGCCAGAGCATGACATGTTCAGAGTATGAATCTCTTAAATACATGAGAGTAATTAGAATCCATAGGACGAGAAAACGTTACTTGGGCTAGGTGTGACGTAGTCAGCCTAGTGGGGACTGACACACATAGACCATGTCCTAAACCAAGTGGGTATAAGATGGTGAAGGGAATGGGGCACGATTCATTATAGCTGCTGAAGGGTTTCAGAATCATTTCTGAGGTCAACCGTTGATTTTTCAATTAATTGGGGATCATGATGTACTACTAGGTGTCACTCATGATCGTTCAATAATTAATTAGTTAATTATGGACAGCCAACATAAATTGGAAGTCTATTTGGTCACACGCATAACGAGTAATTCGAAGGATTTAAAACGAGTTGAGAATTGGATTCTCCAATCGAGATAGACTATTTTTGGTAAGTCCAAACAATAGTCGAAACTGAATTTATTTCAGACGCATCGGAATCATAGAATGACTAAGTTTTTTAAAGACTTAATGGGTGAATTAAATAAGTTTAATTCATTAAGGGATTTGATCCAATTGGGGTTAGATGGGCCGACCAAGGAAGGGGGCCTCCTCTCTTCTTGTCATGGCCGACCACCACCATAAGAGGATAAGACTATTTTGGTTTATTTTATAAAATAGACCAAAGGTTGGTTTATTTTTATAAAAGGTTATATAAATTTATATAAATTTTTATATAATGAACCATGAGTTGGTTTGTTTAATACAATTTATATAATGAACCAATGGTTGGTTTGTTTTATAAAATTTTATATAATGAACCAATGGTTGGTTTGTTTTATAAATTTTATATAATCTTGCCAAAAGAAAGAGAGCCTTGATTATGGATTGATTGAGAAATTATTCCATAATCAAGAAGAAGAAGCTTGATCATGAGAGCCTTGATTATGGATTGATTGAGAAATTATTCCATAATCAAGGAGAGGTTTGCTTGGGAATTAAGAAATCTCTCCCTATATAAAGGACCCAAGGGGTGGCATGGAAGATGATCAATCCAAGAATTGCTTGGGCTCTCTCCTCTTCTTCTCTCCCTCTCTCTTGGCCGGCCATAGGCCTTCCTTCTTTCTTCTTGCCGTGAGCACAAGGAGAAGCATCAAGGTGACGAAGTTCTTCCTTGCGACAATCTTCCTCTTTGGCCAACCTTGGTGGTGAGTCTTTCGATTTGATTACTCTCTCGGTTTTCGTCGTGTTCACGGAGAATCTAGTAGTTCTCGTGAACACGAAACTCGTGGCTTAGTGAAGTCATCCCGACGATACTTGGCGTGGATACGAATAGAGGCGAAGCTTTCAAGGGACGCTAACGGTTGGATCTCGTCCCTTCTTCCAAGTTACGCAAGGTAATTCGTAGAGTAATTTCCTTTTCTGCAAAAATTTTATATTACGATTATGTGAATACATTGCATGCTTAGGATATGTGTTAGAATAATTTAGGAAATTATTCATGCTTTTGTTTTCGCTGCATGTAATTATGTAACAATTACAATACGTGTCCGCGTCAGCATGCACCCGGTCCTAACAGGTTAGGTGTGGGATGCCTTGGGATAGGATCCATGATTGCATTGCATATGCATTGACGGTGTAAGTCCAAGGTGGAGCCTTGGCAACATAAGTCCAAATGTTTGTTTAGCATTATTTTTGCTACTTATTACTATTTGTTTCCCCTAACTTAAACGTATTGCCAAACATCAAAAAGGGGGAGATTGTTGAGGCAATCTATGGTCCGGAGTGACCATGTGTTTTGATGTTTGGGCAAAGGGTTTATGTTAGGTTTCCCTTGCGTTCTAATATGTATATGTTGAGTGTGCAGGTTGTGCAGGTTTACACATATTGACCTAGCTGGACGGCTTCGGTACGGTGAAGAATGGCATGGAGACAAGCTGGAGGCTTGTGTGCACCCGAGGGACCTTAGATAGCAGGGATAATGAGCCGAGGGGCGCAGACTTCAAGGTATGCATGAAGGATGACATGGAAACAAGCTGGAGGCTTGTGTGCATCCGAGGGACGGGATCCGAAGATGAAGAGGGCGCGAAGTAACAGTCAAGGCTGCTGGTGAAGAGTCAGCTAAAGTCACAAAGGGACAAGAGCCGAGGGAGGAGGACTCCAAGGGAAAACCGGGAAGTGGACTTCAAGGGCACACGTGAAGGGTGGCATGGAGGCAAGCCAAGGGAAGGCTTGTGTGCGCATCTGAGGGACGATAGCCAGTGGAAGATGACTTCAAGAGGCAAGCCAAGGGAGTGTACCTGAAGGCACGCGAGGAGGAGGGTCTTCGGAGTGAGTAGGAGTGTGTTTGTAAGCTGGGCAGTCGACTGAGAATATAACAGTCGATTGCCAGCAAGCACAGAAACTCACAGAAGGTTTCTGACCCTCAACCAGTCAACTACCCTGGGAGCAATCGACTGGTAAATAGCCAGAATTCGAACGTTGGGCCGTCAACGGTTGAATCTGAGTGGGGGTAGTCGACTGCCCTGGGAGAAGTCGACTGCCAGCGTGAGTTTCAGCCTTGAGTTCTATTTAAGAGAACTCAGTTTGGGCTGAGAGCTCTTGACGAAATGAGCTTGGTTAGAGCTCATTAGTAGTCTAAGTGCTCAGATTGTGTACTCAAGGTTGTGGCGAGGTTTCTCAACCCACAAGGAGCTACGCGAGCTAGCCGGAGGGCATCTGAGGAGTAATCCGTCGAAGGATCGAGGGATCGTCCACCTCACAGACTGTCGTGGAGTAGGAGTCTTCATCTCCGAACCACGTAAATAGGTTTGTTAGCGTTGTTTGTTGTTTTGGTTTAGTTTTTATTGTATTTCCGCTTGCATACTAACAACGTATGTAGAGAATGAATCGAAAATTGCTATTCACCCCCTCTAGCAACCGTTAACGATCTAACATGCCATGGAGGTAAGCCGAGGGCTTGTGTGTGCATCTGAGGGACGGGAGCCGAAGATGAAGACGGCCCGAAGATAACAGATCGAGGCTGCTGGATGAAGAGTGTTGGATCGAGAAAATGATTGAGGGGGGGGGTGAATATCGTTAAAACTTTCGGATAAATTAAAGAGCAAGTATGCAGCGGAAATAATTTAATGCACGCAAGAACACAAGGATTTTTACTTGGTTCGGAGTCGCAGTCGGCTCCTACTCCAAGGCCCACGGTCCTTGACCGTTTACTTTGGGCAATCCTATAATCGCGCAAAACAGTACATAAATATTGTAGGAAATGCAACTAGTTACACTTTTCGTTACCGACGCCTGATGTGGATCGTATTTCGGAGCAGAGGGACGTCGTCGACGTTTCAATCTCAAAGTCGGAGTTTGCCGGGGCGTAGCGCTTAAACGAAAAGCTTTGGAGCGTTAGAAAACTGTGTTGTTGAAGCCTTGGGGTCGAGCCCCTTTCATAATGCTCTATCGGGCGCCTGATGGGTTGGGGGCACTTGGCACGTGCCCTTCAATCCGGGAATCCTTATCCGTGGGCTCGGTCAGCGCTTATCCTCCTCACTTGGGCGCCTGAGCTGATGGGGGCGCCCGTGACCTCACGGGCGCTTGATCCGCCTTGGTTCAGTGGCTTCGCAGCTATGATTTGGGGTTTGCCTTCACTCTTGGGCGCCCGTATCCTTACGGGCGCCCGAGCCCATTCGGGCGCCTGACTCCATTCGGGCGCCTAGGTCACTTGCAGACGATCAGTCCTTGGACCCTGCAACTCAGGTTAGTCCCAAAAACATAGTAAGTAATAATTATAGCCGTAGCTGTCATGGTTCTAACTTCGGGTCTCCCAAATGGAACCCTAGGTCGAACCGACGCCTACTGTTCCCTCGACGGGGAACGCGTCCTCACCTACTCCTCTCAGGAGAGTTTACCTTTTGCCAACCGGCTCCTCCAGTTGGACTTTTGCCCGATCCACCTGACCAGGTCTTCGTGCCCAACTTCCGGTCAAGACTTCATGCCCAGTCCTTGACCAGGACTTCTTTGCCCAGCCCTTTGCCAGGCTTCTTGCCTAGTGTACCTAGGACTTCTTCCTGCACACTCAGTGAACAAAATTAGAACACAATAACATCTTAACTTCTGAACCCTTTGCTATTATCAAAACCCAGGTTTGACTTAGGTGCTGCCTGCACCAACAATCTCCTCCTTTTTGATTTATGGCAACCCGGTTCAAAAAGTTAAGTTAAACAAAGGTAAGTAAAGTACCAGATTTAATTTCCTCCCCCTGGAAGAAATCTCCCCCTGAGTTTTTCAAAAATTCATGGGTTTTTGAAAAAGTTTCTAAGTCTTTGTTTCTGAAATTGAAAAGTTTTTCAAGTTTTCAATACTTAGAAAATTTTTCAATTCGGGATCTTTTAAGTTAGAAAAATTTTCCAAAAATATTTTGAGTTGGGTACTTAGAAAATTTTTCAACAGATTTAGCTTTAGCACTTAGAAAGTTTTCAAGAGAATTTTAAAGTTAATACTTGGAAAAAAATTTTTAGAGTAAGTATTTAGAATATTTTCGAAAACCATTTTGAGTTAAGTACTTAAAATAATTTCGAAAACAATTTTGAGTTAAGTACTTAAAATAATTTCAAAAATAGTTTTGAGTTAAGTACTTAAAATAATTTCAAAAATAATTTTGAGTTAAGTACTTAAAAGAATTTTCTAAACTGCTTCTGAAGTTTTAACACTTAGAAAAAAAATTTAAGCAAAATTTTGAATTTATAACACTTAGAAAATTTTTCCAAAGTGATTTTGAATTACTTTACCTTTTTGAAAAAGGAGATAAAAAATTTGAAAAAAATTTTAAAACCTTCTTTTCTCTCCTTTCCAATCTCTCCCCCGTTGCCATATATCAAAAAAAAAAATATAGCAAAAAAATTGAGTAATAAAAGTAAGATGCTGTACTAAACCAATTCTAAGTATAAACTGGACCAAATCAATTTAAAATTTCTCTTTCGGGTCCTGTCTAATCCATTTAGCTACTTACTAACAGTTATAAACAGTAGCATTTGCTAGGGTTAGTCAAGTTAAGTGATCTGATCAAGTTAGATTTTCTATGCTTGACACTTAACCTGATTACTGTTTAATTGGTATTTATTGCCCCAATTACTGCAGATGCACTAACTTAAAGCATCTTGAATCAAGGCATAGACCTAAGCATCTCAACCCAGTCTAGGTTATCAATCAAAAGTACCCTAAGGTGCTTGTGAGATGCTGACTTCTAGATCTATAGGTGCATGCAGTTCTAGGGTTAGGGCCTCAGCTAAGTCCATTTGCGAAAAAGCCCTAGTTTTGAAGGGGGTAAGTTTTTTTAAAAAAAACTAAGTCGGAAAATCATTTTAAATAATAAAAAATGATTTTTCAAATTAAATAAGATAAGAAATAAAACATTTTTTAAAAAAAACCATAAATAGAGCAGTCCTATTCTACCAAGCATAACCCTAACTGCCTTCTTAGTGAGCTGAACTCAGATTTAGGTAAGGGTTTAGTGAAGATATCAGCTAAGTTAGATTTTGAGTCTACATGTTTAAGGACTATCTCACCCCTGGCTACATGATCTCTTACGAAGTGGTGTTTAACTTCTATATGTTTAGTTCTAGAGTGTTGGATTGGATTCTTAGTTAGATTAATTGAACTTATATTATCAATGTAGACTTGGGTTTGGGTGTAATCAAGCTGGAAGTCCTTAAGAGTGTGGATCATCCATAAGAGTTATGCTACACACTCTCCTAAAGCAACATACTCAGCTTCGGTTGTGGATAGAGCTATGCAGTGTTGCTTTCTGCTGCACCAACTCACTAGACTATTTCCTAAAAGTTGACAGCTTCCACTTGTACTTTTTCTATCTAGTTTGCATCCAGTATAGTCAGAATCAGAGTATCCTGACAGGTCAAAAGTTGAGGTTCTAGGATACCAAATCCCTACATTTAGGGTGCCCTTAATGAATCTAAGTATACTTTTTAGGGCTGCTAAGTGTGTTTCCTTAGCACAGGTTTGGTATCTAGCACACATTCCTACAGCGAAAAGAATATCAGGTCTGCTGGTTGTAAGGTAAAGTAGACTACCTATCATACTTCGATATAGTTTAAGGTCTACAGGTTTACCTTCAGGGTCACTATCTATTTTTACATTTGTGGCCATATGGGTACTTATGCTTTTGGAGTTATCCATTTTAAATTTCTTTATTAACTCCTTAGCATATTTGGATTGATGGACATAATTTCCATCTCTAGTTTGCTTAATTTGTAATCATAAAAAGAAGTTGAGCTCACCAACTAAGCTCATTTCGAATTCGTTTTCCATTATTTTTACAAATTCTTTTAAGAAATTTGAGTTGGTGGATCCAAAAATTATATCGTCAACATAGATTTGGGCAATAAAGATGTCTTTTTCTAAGGTCTTAACAAAAAGAGTTGAGTCAATTTATCCTTGATTAAATTCCTTAGAAATGAGGTAGGTTGATAGACGTTCATACCATGCCCTAGGTGCTTGTTTTAGTCCATAAAGTGCCTTATTAAGCTTGTAAACATGGTCAGATTTTTCTAAGTCCTCAAAACTTGGGGGTTGTCCTACATAGACTTCTTCTTTGATGAACCCATTTAGAAATGCTGACTTAACGTTCATTTGGTAAAGTTTAAATCCTTTATGGGCTGCAAAGGCTAACAACATCTTAATAGACTCAAGTCTGGCTACTGGGGCATAGGTTTCGTCATAGTCTAGCCCTTCGACTTGACTGAACCCTTTAGCTATTAAGCGGGCTTTATTTCTAACAATTTCCCCTTGGTCATTTAGCTTATTCCTAAATACCCACTTAGTATCAATAATGGATTTGCTCTCAGGTTTAGGTACTACTTCCCAGACTTGGTTCCTCTCAAACTGGGCTAACTCTTCTTGCATTGCTATGATCCAATCAGGATCAGGTAAGACTTCCTCTATAGTCTTAGGTTCAATTTTTGAAATCAGTGCGATCTGACTAAGATTTCTATAGGAAGACCTAGTTCTGACTCCTAAGGTTGGATCACCCATAATTTGATCAGTTGGGTGACTGAGTCTGGGTTTCTTGGTTTTTCTAGTACTTGGTTCAGCCTCAGGTCCGGCTGGACGGTTCGGTTCAATATTTGGTTCAATTACTTGGGTTGGTTCAATTGACTCAGTAGTTGGTTCAATAGTCAGTTCATTTAGAGGTTCAACTAGTGGTTCAATTGATGGTTCACTAATTTGTTCATTGTCTTTATGATCAATATTTGATGAATTTAGATTTGGATTATCAGATCTTGAATTAGTTTCTTCATCAAATATTAGATTGGTTGTTTCTTCAATTTTGTTAGTTTGTTTATTGTAGACCCTGTAGGCCCTACTTGTTGTTGAATATCCTAAGAAGACCCCTGGGGTTGACTTAGGCTGGAATTTACCTAGATAGTCTTTGGTGTTTAGGATATGGTCTTTGCACCCAAAGACCCTTAGGTAATGTAGGTTTGGAAGTCTATGGTAGTATAATTCATAGGGAGTTTTATTATGTCGTTTGTTAATTAGGACCCTATTTTGGATATAGCAAGCCGTACTAATTGCTTCTGCCCAAAATTGGTTAGCTAGATTGAATTCATTGAGCATACTCCTAGTGGCTTCCTGTAGGGTTCTATTTTTCTGTTCGACTATCCCATTTTGCTGGGGGGTTCTAGGACACGAAAATTCATGTATGTACCCGTTTATTCTACAGAATTCCTCGAATCTTTGATTCTCAAACTCTCCCCTGTGATCACTCCTAAGTCTTTTGATTTTGGTATCGTTTTGATTTTTAATTATCTTACAAAAATCAATAAACAGGTTTAGGCTTTCATCCTTAGTCTTTAGGAACCTTACCCACGTAAACCTAGAGTAATAATCTATAATTACTAAGAAGTACCGGTTTCCGCTTAATGACTTGGCTCCATGTGAATCAAATAGGTCAAGGTGCAGGAGCTCAAGCGTAGTTTGAGTTAGATCTGATTGAATTTGTTTGTGATTAGACCTGGTTTGTTTACCTTGGTTGCATGATTCACATATCAAGTTTTCATGGTTCTTAGTTTTTGGTATTCCCTTAATTAGACCAAGTTGGGTGATTTTTGAAATTAATCTTAGATTAGTATGACCTAATCTCCTATGCCAGAGGTTTGATTATTCTAACTGAGTTAAGAAGCATTTAGGTACTAAGGGTAGGTTTATAGTGTAAACGTTATTTTTCCTAGTGCCCTTAGGCATGACTTCTGAGTCTTGTAGATTTCTAATTAGGCAGTCAGAGTTGGTAAAGGTAACTACATAGCCAGTATCACATAATTGACTTATACTAAGCAAGTTAAACTTAAAGTTCTCAACCAAGAGTACCTTTTTAATTACAAAATCAGATTTGAGTTCAATGTTACCTGACCCAATGACTTTAAGTGTAACATTATTGCCAAATGCTACTGAGCCTAGGTTCTTGAACTTGAGTTTGGTGAATTTCAATTTGTCCCCAGTCATGTGTCTGGAGCATCCGCTATCCAACATCCATTGGTCCAAATCTTTATGTTCCTACACATAAAGAACTTGTTGATTTGGATCCAATTAGAATTAAGGATAGCTTAAATTGATTTTCACAACCTAATCTATCTCACCCAATCTATAGTTATCAATCATGTTAACCTTATAGGTTTTGTGAGATAGGTTTTAATAGAAGTAAAGATTTTATTTTGAAAACAATGATTAATTTTGAAATGTTGAATTAATTTTAAAAACAATTAATTATGCTTTAAAAGTTATTTTTAAAAAATTGGTTGAATCTAAGATTAATTGAAATCTGTGTTAGATTCAAATCTAATAATAGTAAAATGAATTTAGTTTTCAATAATCGGCTTCCAGGTCTTGGCGAGGCACTAGGCCTTCTTTGGTCGTAGCCTTATTGGATCATTAACCCTTTCCTTGACAAAGCCTTTTATTGAAAATCCATCTTCAAGTTACTCCTTGAAAGATTTTGGTCTAACTAGTTTGAGTCTTGGATCGGTAGCTTCGGCTAGTTCCGCCAAAAATGGCTTCCCTAACGTACTATCATCTCACCTCCACCCAATACTATGTTGTTCAAATTTCAGTTAACCATTTTAGTCCTTAATCTAACCAGTCCTAGGTCTAAGCATGGTAATTTGCAAAAATAAATAAACAAGCAATCATGCAATTTTAAAATAAGAAAAGAGTTTATCTAACTATAAAGATTGTTTCTAAGTTGGCTCCCCCTGGACTAAAGCCACGGTAATGATTAGGCAAGTTATGAATCTTGTCCTTGGGGATCCAATACTAGTTTGGTCCAGCTTGGTTGTTCAGGCAAAGTTTGGGTACCCATGCCTGAACTTTGAGTCTAGATTGGTTCAATACAGCATAGTATGACCTTTATCTAGACTTGGTTCGATAACCTAACCTGGATCGATTTAGAACGGACTTCTGTTTCCAAGGATCATGTCAAGACCCTTGGAACCCGAAGTGAATCGTTCTAAAGCCGCTCTAAGGTCCTTGACTTGAGTTTTCAAGGAGGAGTTCTCTTTCTCAAGCTTTTCAACTTGAGCAGAGGTTCCTACTTGAACCTTCTCAGTCAAAGATCTAGAGTCAGCTTCCTCTTTCAGGAGTTTTACTTCTTGTCGGAGGGACTCGACTCGGATTTTGGCTTTCGCCAAGTTACTAAATAGGTAAGCAATTAATTCTGCTAATTCAACTTTAGGATAACCACTTACAGTTATTTTGCCGTCCTCCGAAATGGTGAGCTTTTCGTCGTCCGGCTCCGATTCTGATCCGGTGTCGATGTCTTCCAAAGCAGTCAAGGCGAGCAGGTTCGATTGTGGGGCCTCCTCTTCTTCTTCGGAGGAAGACTCGTCCCACGTTGCTTGAAGGGCCTTCTTCCTTCTTGTCTTCTTGGCTTCTTTCAGATTAGGGCACTCCGATTTGTAGTGTCCCTTCTTGTTGCATTCGTAGCAGGTCATGTTTGATTTGGTCTTAGACATTGATGGTTCAACTGGATCTTCCTTCTTTCGGCTAGCTTTTCTTCTATTGGTCTGATGCTTCAGCTCCTTGTAGTAGTCCCGGGCTAGCCGAACCAGTTTGGGTCGATCTCCTTCGCTGTCTTCTGAGTCTGAGTCAGACTCGGGTGTAAGTTGAGGTTTTTTCTTGGTCACCTTTCCTATTTTTCCTGCAAGAAAAGCAATACCTTTCTCGGCTAAGGGGCAGTTAGTCTGCTCATGTAATTCTAGTTCAGAAAATAATTCATCTAATTTAATTTTGGAAAGGTCCCTAGAAACTTTGTACGCATCTACCATAGATGCCCACAAAGTATTTCTCGGGAAGGCGTTAAGGGTATACTTGATAAGGTCACGGTTTTCTACCTTGTGACCAATTGTGTGTAGGCCATTCATCAGCTCCTGGATCCTGGCGTGGAGCTGGGCTGCTGACTCACCTTCGTTCATTTTGATGGTGTACAATTTGTTCAGCAGTAGATCTCTCTTGCTGATTCTGGTGTCGGAGGTACCTTCGTGCAATTCAATCAACTTACCCCAGAGTTCCTTCGCACTGTTGAAGGGTCCCACCTGGTTCAATTCTTCTTTGGTTAGTCCGCATTGGAGTGTCTGGGTCGTCTTTACATCAGCCTCGATCTTCCTCTTCAACGAGGCGTCCCATTTTGTGTAATGTTGTGCCACTCCTTCAGCATTCTTGGGGATTTCCAAACCAGATTGGATTATGATCCACATATCCACCTGAGTTTTCAGGTGGACTTCCATCCGACTCTTCCAGTAGGAGAAGTCTTCTCCACTGAAGAGTGGTGGTCTGGCTGTGCTGAAACCTTCTTGCATGGCCATTAAAATTTCTGAAATGCCAAAAAAAACAGAGAAATTCTATCCCAAACTTGGTCTTGGATTAGTAGTGCGGGAGTAAGATAATTAAAAAAACGATCGAGTGGTGTTGCACCAACCTCGATCAACGAAAAAAATTTGAAAGAAAAAGAAAAAATTTCGTAAAAATCCGAAAAAAATTCTCAAATTGGTGGTTGCACCAAATTTGAGCCACCCGCTCTAATACCATTTGTTGGATCTAGAAAACGATAGAGGGGGGTGAATATCATTAAAACTTTTTGGATAAATTAAAGAGCAAGTACGCAGCGGAAATAAGTTAATGCACGCAAGAACACAAGGATTTTTTACTTGGTTCGGAGTCGCAGTCGACTCCTACTCCAAGGCCCATGGTCCTTGACCGTTTACTTTGGGCAATCCTATAATCGCGCAAAACAGGTTTACAAGTTGAGTATAGAAATATTGCAAGAAATGAAACTAGTTACACTTTTTGTTACCGACGCCTGATGCGGATCGTATTTCTGAGCAGAGGGACGTCATCGGCGCTGGAATCTCAAAGTCGGAGTTTGCCGGGGCGTAGCGCTTGAACGAAAAGCTTTGGAGCGTTAGAAAACTGTGTTATTGAAGCCTTGGGGTCGAGCCCCTTTTATAGTACTCTATCGGGCGCCTGACACGTGCCCTTCAATTCGGGAATCCTTATCCGCGGGCTCGGTCAGCGCTTATCCTCCCCACTTAGGCGCCTGAGCTGATGGCCGCCCACGTGACCTCACGGGCGCCTGATCCGCCTTGGTTCAGTGGCTTCGCAGCTATGATTTGGGTTTTGCCTTCACTCTTGGGCGCCCGTATCCTTATGGGTGCCTGAGCCCATTCAGGCGCCTGACTCCATTCGGGCGCCTAGGCCCAGTGAAGCACCTTCACTTGCAGACGATTAGTCCTTCGACCCTGCAACTTAGGTTAGTCCCAAAAACATAGTAAGTAATAATTACAGTCGTAGATGTCTTGGTTCTGACTTCGGGTCTCCCAAATGAAACCCTAGGTCGAACCGACGCCTACTGTTCCCTCGACGGGGAACGCGCCCTCACCTACTCCTCTCAGGAGAGTTTACCTTTTGCCAACCGGCTCCTACGGTTGGACTTTTGCCCGATCCACCTGACCAGGTCTTCTTGCCCAACTTCCGGTCAAGTCTTCGGTGCCCAGCCCCTTGCCAGGACTTCGTGCCCAGTCTTCGACCAGGACTTCTTTGCCAGACTTCCGGTCAGGTCTTCATGCCCAGTCCTTGACCAGGACTTCTTTGCCCAGTCCTTTGCTAGGACTTCTTGCCTAGTATACCTAGGACTTCTTCCTGCACACTCAGTGAACAAAATTAGAACACAATAACATCTTAACATCTGAACCCTTTGCCATTATCAAAACCCAGGTTTGACTTAGGTGCTGCATGCACCAACAAAGAGTCAACCAGGTCGTGAGGTTCCGAGTGCTGAGGGAATTGTACTCGGGGTGGGCTAAGTCGTGAGGGTTCGAGTGCTGAGAGAAATGTACTCGGGAATGGTAACCCAAGACTTAGGTAGTGGACCAGTCGACTGGTGAGGGACCAATCGATTGATAGGGTTCACAGTAAGATCAGTCGATTGGTCCAGGACCAGTCGACTGATGGTGGTCAGAATTCGAAAGGTCAGGCGGTGATATTCGAATTCAGAATGGACCAGTCGATTGGTGCTAGACCAATCGATTGATAACGGTTATATTCAGCCTCGAGCTCTATTTAAGGGAGCTCGTTTAAGGCTGTTTCTCCTCGGCGAAACTTGCTTGGTTAGAGCTTCTTAGTAGCCTGGTGTTGCTCAGTGATTGTCCAATGTTGTGGCGAGATTTCTCCACCCACAAGGAGCGACAAGAGCTAGCCAGAGGTGTTCCGGGGAATCATCCATCGAAAGATTGGGATCGTCCACCTTACGGACAACCGTGGAGGAGTTTCATCTCCGAACCACGTAAACGGTTGGTGTTAGCGTTGTTTTTGTTTTGTATTTAGTTTTCCGCTTACGCACGCTAACGTTGTAGGTAGAAAAATCGAGAAAAAGCTATTCACCCCCTCTAGCTTCACGGTAAGATCCTAACAAGTGGTATCAGAGTGAAGGTTCGCTCATCTACGAACTATCCGCTGAGAGAGCAAAAAGCTAGAGGAGATGACGATTGAAGAAAAGTTGGGTGATGACATCAATGTTCCACCTCCCTATGATCGCGAGGATTTCGACTATTGGAGGATGCGAACGAAGATGTGGTTTGGCATGGATTGGAACTACATGATTGCGCTTGATGAACCGTTTGAAGTTCCAAAGGATAAGCACGGGAAAAAGCTCCGACCAAGATATTGGAATAAGGAGCAATAAGCACAAGCAATGACAAACGAAACGGTAATTTCAATTTTAATTAATATTTTGCTTAATAATGTAATTAGTGGTGTAGGTGAATATCAAAGTGCACATGAGTTATGGAACAAAGTGATAGCATTCCATGAAAACCCTACACAAATTAAAGTAGTGGAAGAGCCCAAGAAAATGAGCTCAATTGTCCAAGAAGAGGAGAAGGACCAATCGGATGAAGAAAAGAGTTCAACATTCAAAGAAGAAGAGAAAGAAGAAAAAGAATTGTCCATCTTATCAAATGAAGTGGCTCAAGAAAGTGAGAGATCATCCACTTCATCAAGGGAAGAACAAGAGGTCTCCACTTCAAGAATTGAGGGGGAGGAGAGACCCCCTTCAATACCGGAGCAAGAAGAAGCCTCAACCTCCACCAAAGCAAGGATAAAAGACCACATCATTTGCTTTGGATGCAACAAGAGGGGACACTACAAGGACAAGTGTCCATTAGATAAAAAGGAGGTAAACCCTAAATCCAAGTTCATTCATTTAAAATCTAATATCGGTTGTAGGGAAAAGGAAGGGAAAAAGCACATTAGATGCTTCACATGTGGAGAGCTAGAGCATTATCACACCAAATGTCCAAGAAAAGGAAAGTTCAAGAAATTGGAGTGTTTGAGAAGATGGAAAAAAGAAGAAAAGCTCACATCAAGAGGGAGCTATAAGGGTAAGGGAGGTAATCCCTAACTTTAAGAATGTTTCAAATTTCCCTATGTGTGCTAGAAATAATGAAAATTGCATGCCTATGCGTAATTTTGGTTTCAAGTATCATAATAAAAATAGAGTTACTATTGCATGCCAAAATTCTAAGGAATCCACGTATCATGATCAATCTAGAACTTTTAGACCTAAGGACCAAGGCATTAACCCTAAGAAAGGGAGACACATGCCTAGGCAAATGGGTAGATCTAGGAATGTCCAAAGTGGACATGGGGATACTAAGGTGAAGAACCTAGAAAGGGAAAATCAAGCCTTGAGGGCAAGACTTGATAAATTAAAGAAAACCCTAGATAGGCTCACTAGTGGATCTAGGAGCTTAGACATGGTGTCAAGGAATCAACATCTCGAAAATGACAGGTCGGGTCTAGGATATCAATCTAGGAGATCAAACGATAGTAGAAAATCATATGCAAAGATGTCAGATGATTATAGCAAAGGGAAGACCAAAAATGACAAGGAAAAGGAAATTAAAGGAAAAAAGAAGAATGTAACCAAGGACAAGGTGTGGAAAGTAAAGGAAGCAAGGGGTGTAAGTCAAGAAGCACCGGAGGTACACCGGTATGGTCTTGCCTTCATAGATGAGTCACCTAGGGAAGTGACTAAGGCTAAGAGCTCAAGGGAGAGCACTAGGAGCCAAGTTGGGACCCATGGTCTATGGATCTCGGGAGGATTTCTCTCGGAAGTCTAGATGGGTCATGGAGTGTGCCAAAGGATTTAGAAGACTCACTTGAGTCTTAATCTTAGGAAGTTGGCACATCAGTAGGGAGTTGTGTGGATGAAAAGATGAAAATAAGACTATATTGTTGGAAATTGATTTTCAATGTCTAGATGTCATATAAATCAATTCTAGGGGTGCATTGGGGTTGAGGATGAGAAGATACATCAAGAAGAAATCAAAACTAGGACTTTAAGCCAAGGATGAATTAAACAAATTAGATAGTTTTGGATTTCGTGCCAAACATGGGATTGAGAATAGATTTACTTGTAAACGTATTTTTCCAAGTAGACGTGAGTGCCACAAATATTTCTATGAAATTTCAGATTTTTTGGAGATGTGTGGAATTAATTATGTATTTCTAAAATTAGGACTGAAAAGCTGAAATTAGGGTATCAGTCGACTGGTTCAGAATCAGTCGACTGGTCTAGTGCAAATCAGAAACTAAGGATTCGAAAATACCAGTCGACTGCCCCTGGGGTAGTCGACTGATCTTTCTGTTCGGTTTCTCAGTCGACTGCCCCTGGGGCAGTCGACTGATCCGCGAAGGTTTTAAAAAGAAAAGTCGCGTAGGGGGTGGCCGAACCTAGGGTTTTAGTGCCACCCCCTGCGAGCTCTTGTCTCCCTTGACCTCCCCTTGTGCTCTAAGCTTTCCTAAAGCCCTAAGATCACTTTCCTAGCCTCTCTCTACTTCAAATCTAAGTCTAGGGTTGAAAGAACCTCTCTTTTCAAGTCAATATCCATTAATATTCATAATGCAACATCCGGGAAAACGGTAACTATTTGAGTAATTTATTTTTTCCACATTTAGTTCATGAATTGTGACTAACATGTCTCATTTTGCTTGTTTTCCTTCTTTGTGGGATGATTTTTGGTACATGCATGGGGGTAATTGCATTTTAGAGCTGTCCAAAAGAGAAGGTTGGGTGAGGGTTCATCCCAACAGCGCCCTACATATCCTGAGGCACCTCAGTTTAGTTCCAAGGAGTGCCGGCAGAGATTTGTAAATAATGAGTTTGTATTGAGTTTGTATTAATGAATTGTAGGTACCTTAACTTGTCCTATTTCCAAGAGAAAACCCCCCACATTGTTGAGATGATCACCTATTTTGGACTAGAGCAGTTGGTTTACTGTCAACACTATGTTAACCTTGACCAGTGTAAAGAGTTTTATGCCAACCTTACATGCATTAGTCCCGATGAAGGGACTTATGAGTCCATGGTAGCGGGAGTTACCATTCCCTTCACACCTACAGTATTAGGGTCATTTTTGGAGTGTAGGGCCTCCAATAACCCCTTTACATGTTTCCCTAAAGTCACTGAGCCCTTGACCTTGTTAAATGTCACTGTTGATCAAGTTCATCATTTTTATTTCCATAATAATCCTCACCCTCTTCTAGATCATATTTTCGAAGCTAAGCGCATGACTCCTATTAGCAATGTATTGTACAAAATTGTCTTAGATTGCATTTTACCCATTATTACCAAGGGACGGTCCAAGATTCGGCTACCTCACTTGGTAATGATGTATGAATTGGAGAGACGATTAGATATTGACATCACCTTGCATGTCTTTGCATCCATTGTCCATTTTTCGCATAGTGTCAATTCAAAGATCTACATGCCCTTCTATCATGTCTTGACCGAGTTCTTTAAATCTAGAGGTATTTGCATTACTAGAGGTCAAGTACATCGTCTATCCAAGGACTACGACCAGATCAGATCACGACAGCTGTCCTTGGCAAGGATTGAGTGCCAGTAGGGGGTGATGGCCTGGAGACAGCGTCTTGATTCCTCCAGTTCAGATGAGGAGGCTGCGCCTACTGCTACTGCTGGGGTTACACAGGAGCAGTTCTTCCTACTGCAGTTAGAGGTTCATGAGATTAGGGAGGAGGTTCGTGGGCTCACGCAGTCTTTTCAGGGGTTCTAGCAGAGACAGGATGATATGTACGAGATGATGCAGCGCTGGAACCTGATGTATCTGGCCCCTCCTCCTCCTCCAGGCGATGACATGTAGTGTAGCTTGAGTTGATGATGATTGTGTTGGGAGTATATCTAGCGTAGATATTTTATTTATCTCTCAAACACTTACTTTGGGCTTGTAATGGTAGAAAACTTCGGGGCATGCCCCTTGTGACACTTGTTTTTATGCCTTATGGTTTATATGAAACTTTCAATCCATGCTTTGGTATTATTTATATGAATTTTCAATTCATGACTTGATATTGCTCGTATTAAATGATATGGTCTTGCTATTATGGACATAAGTAAATTTTGATATATATATATATATATATATATATATATATATATATATATATATATATATATGTCTTTAGTTAAGGGATGAGAAGGGCGAGGTTTTATCATGTATCTTATCTTGAGAATTGATATAAAGAAAATGGGAGATTTGAAAACAATTCTATGTTTGAAATGGTATAGGATGTGCTTGGCAAACACATAAAATCAAATGTAGGCTTGAGAGTTGATACAAAATGATACATTTTTAAAGAATTGGAGTTTGTGTCAAAAGTCAAGCATATTTAGTATTTTTCATGAAACTATATTTTTCTAGGGTAGAATATACCTTAACAAATATGCTTACAAAGTTTCAAATTTTTCCAAATTTTATGGAATTTTCTAGGGATTTCTGAATTTGGGCTGAGAAATTCAGAATTACAGTGTATCAGTCGACTACCCCTGGGGCAGTTGACTGATCTTTCTGTGGGTTTCCGAAATGAAGGCACCAGTCGACTGATGCTGGATCAGTCGACTGCTCCTTTTGGTTGTTGATTTTTGAGGGTTTTTCAGAAATAGATTGGGTTCCTTTTTGGCACTAGGGTTAGGATTGCTTGGGGTAATCTTTTTGATGGTGTCAAAGGGGGAGAACTTCTGGTGTTAAGTTAGGTTTGACTTAACTTTGTATTGTTGAAATTGAAAATTATGTGGATGACATAGGTTAAGGGGGAGGTTGTCTCTTGTTTTTGCTATGTTTATAATTTTCAATTGTTGTTGTTTTACCTAACTTAAACATATTGTCACACATCAAAAAGGGGGAGATTGTTGGGGCAATCGACCCAAGTATGATCTGGAGGATCATGGATTTTGATGTGTGTGTCAATATGATTAAGTTAGGGGTTCATTGTGATCTAATATGTGTATGTGAGTGTACAAGTTTGCAGAATATACATAGACTTGGTTGTATGTCTTTAGGTACGGAGAAGGGTGGCATGGACGCAAGCCATGGGCTTGTGTACGCATCCGAGGGACCATGGACAAAGCAAGGACGATGAGCCGAGGGAAGCGAACTTCGTGGCGTACGTGAAGGATGACATGGAGGCAAGCCGAGGGCTTGTGTGCGCATCTGAGAGATGAGGGCCAAAGTCGAAGAGGGCTTGAAGGCAACAAATCGAGACTGCTGGAGTAGGAACGATGAGCCGAGGGATGCGGACTTTGAGGCATGCGTGAAGGATTGCATGGAGGCAAGCCGAGGGCTTGTGTGCGCATCTGAGGGACGAGAGCCGAAGACGAAGAGGGTGCGAAGGCAACAGATCGAGGCTGTTGGATGAAGAGTCAACCAGGTCGTGAGGTTCCGAGTGCTGAGGGAATTGTACTCAGGGTGGGCTAAGTCGTGAGGGTTTGAGTGCTGAGAAAAATATACTCGGGAAGGGTAACCCAAGACTTAGACAATGGACCAGTCGACTGGTGAGGGACCAGTCGACTGATAGGGTTCACAGTAAGATCAGTCGACTGGTCCGGGACCAGTCGACTGATGGTGGCCAGAATTTGAAAGGTCAGGCGGTGATATTCGAATTCAGAATAGACCAGTAGACTGGTACTGGACCAGTCGACTGGTAACGGTTATATTCAGCCTCTAGCTCTATTTAAGGGAGCTCGTTTAAGGTTGTTTCTCCTTGGCGAAACTTGCTTGGTTAGAGCTTGTTAGTAGCCTGGTGTTGCTTAGTGATTGTCCGAGGTTGTGGTGAGGTTTTTCCACCCACAAGGAGCGACAAGAGCTAGATAGAAGTGCTCCGGGGAATCATCCACCGAAGGATCGAGATCGTCCACCTTACGAACAACCGTGGAGTAGGAGTTGCATCTTCGAACCACGTAAACGGTTGGTGTTAGCATTGTTTTTGTTTTGTATTTAGTTTTCCACTTGCGCATGCTTACGTTGTAGGTAGAAAAATCGAGAAAAAGCTATTCACCCCCCTCTAGCTTCACGGTAAGATCCTAACAATGTCAACGTTGACTATATGCTAGCCAATGGTGAAGTCCTGGAAAATTAAGGTTAACTAGATGCTAGACAATTGTAATATTTCGACATATCAAGGTTGATTAGATGACAAACAATAGTGAAAGTCCAGGACAATCAAGGTTTACCCAATGCTAGAAAATTATCAAATCTTATCAGGTCAAAGTTGATTGAATGCTAGACAAAATGTGAAATTAGGTAAGGCCGAAATAGAGGTCTCAATCGACTGCTAAAGACTAGCAATCAACTAATGATCCCGTAAATCCCAAATTCTAGATGAGAGGGTTTAAAGAGGTTTGTGATGTATCAGTTGATTGTTAGGTATGAATGATTGATAGTAATATTGCCTTAAATAGAGAGTTTCTAGATTGATCCGGAAACTAGACTGATTGTCATCAATCGATTGATGACACTATTGTAGCAAATAGAATGTTTGGAATTCAATTGTAGAACCCGACTAATGTAGCATTAGTCATGATAATAGTCAACTGATGATGAATAGTAGTCAACTACTATGGTCAATGTTGAGTTGGAAGAGTCGTTCTACAAGTGCAACGTTTACAGTCGACTATTAAATAGTTTCTAGTCATGATAGCAACCCTACAAAAGAGGGTTTAGTGGAGGATTTTGGACGTCAATCCTTAGAAGTTTTGAGAAGAAGTGTTGCTACATTCTAAACCTTCAAATAGACAAATCCAAACCAAATAGACAATCCAAACCAACCAAAAGTGCTCAAAGTAAAGTTGCATTAATGTAAACTTATTGTTTCTTGTGTATTCATTTTTATTTGTATCCTTGTTTTTATTTTGTGTTGCTTTGTAAAAATGTAAAAGGTCTCTTTGTCTTTGAAAGGTATGTGAAACGAAGAAAGGATAGTAGTGTTATCACTAGAAGGTTAAGTTATGGAGTAGAATCAAGGTCTTATACTTGTGTTTTATTTCTGTGTTTATTTTGTATTTTCCATTGCGCAATAAATCTTGTAGACGAGTACACGATCGAAGAACGACACAAGAAGACATAACAAAATGAGTCATTATTCACCCTGTTTCGGAAGTTGACAATAGAGATGGTGGACTCCCGGTGATGCGTAGAGTTGTCAATTTGGGTTGAACCCGTCGGATTGGCCCGCCCTGCCAAACAATTTAAGCGGGTTGGGTTGAAAATTTTAGCAACCCAAGACCGCCGTGGGACAACCCGCCTAAGCCAGCGACTTGCACGGGTCAGCCCGCAATAGGCTTGGGTTGTTGGCTCACGGGTTGAGAACCACATATTAGTCAAGTTTTATACCAATTTATTATCTTTTTTTTGGTATAATTTTGAATAAAAAATAATACTTTTATCAAATATAAGCATTTGTTTGTATACATTTATATTTAAAATATATATTTCTTGATATATTAGATTGATGAAAGCTTTTTGAAGTAAAATGTTGAATATATGATTTTTTTTAATTTTTTTTAATTTTTTAAAATTTTTTGATAGGCTCGCGAGTTGGCCCGCCTAACCCGCGACCCGCCTTGGATTGGATTGGGTTGGGAATTTCCCAACCCGCCAAGATGACGGGTTGGCCCTCCTCGCCCCACCAAATGTCCAACCCACTACGGGCCGACCCGCCCCACCATGGGTTGGCCTGGTTGACAGCTCTAGTGATGTGACTGGTGGTTTTGTGGAGGGGACCACCTAAGAAGGAGAAAATAACATTAGAATGACATCAGGAAATGTCCCGGCGATGCCACTCCGATGCTAAAATCAGAAGTCGAGTTAAAAATCTAATGGAGAGAAGAAGTTTGTGACTCTTCATTTTCCACCTCTAACATTAATGACACCCTCTTTATGACCCTCATCATTGTCCATTATTGAAGATTAATGACCTTTCCTTTACAGCTGCCATTATTCCTGTCCTTTATATACGGGTGTTTTCTACCTTTCTCATTAATATAGCCTTTTCAAGCCCGGCGACGTCTTAAAAGCTCGATATTTCTTTAATTTTGACCATGAGGGAATATCTTCAAGTACCTTAGAGGCCAAGTCCTACTAGTGAGGCTACGTTAGCTTCCTCGCCCAGGCAATACCCTCTACCTGCATATGGGAGCTTGACTAAGTTATTTAATCTCGACTGGGCTGATTTGTAATTATCTATCCAAATACTTTGTAGGCCAAACTCAGCCGATCAGGCTGTCAGCAGGGTTGGTTTATAATTGACCCATCCTGAGCGGGCGTTCCTGAAGTGCCCGAGCGGGTCCTATCTCCTACCCTTGGTTTTGCCCCTATGACAACTAGGTTGACACATGGCCACCTCTTAGTTATGACATCGCCACATGGCATCTCCTGAATACATCCCCAATCACAGACTCCCCTTTAAGTCCAATTGAAGGAAGTGCGAGTCTGACTGATTGAACAAGGAAAGAGGTCGGCATGGCGTTTGGTTGTCATGTCAAAGAGGGGTTATTAATTGCTGAGCCGAGATTAGGATTTTGTCAGAGATTTAGTCATCATTCCCCTTAATGGGGCATGCTGTGCGTTAATGAGGTGTGTCGCACATTAATACTTCATGGGAAAAATCAATTAGTGGTCCATTCTCTGCATGACGTGTCGCCACGAGGCGCCCCGTCGGCACCACGTCCACACACTTCTTGAAAATGCTCCCTTCCGAGGAATGACACATGATTTGGGTGCCTTGGTTTCCACACCATCCAACGATCAAACTTGTCTCGAACCACGAACCCTACATCCAACATTCACCCATGCCCTCAGTGGGCTATATATATATATATGCACACGAACCGTAGAATCGCCACACTTGCAGTTTGCCTTAACTTTCGGCTCCTCCTTCTTCAAGCCTTTCTTCGCCAACGAGCACCTTCCGTAAGCTTCTTTCTTTTTTTACTACTTCTCCTTTCCTATTTTCTATGGCCGAACCCACATATTTATCTCCCTGGTATAAGTGTACTAGGTCTAAGGTATCTAGGGAGTATATCCCTTCAACTCGTCATGAGTATGGGATCTCCTCGGAGTATAGGATTATGGTTTCTAGGTCCGACCAAGTGTCATGTGCCCCTCCTCACGGGTATTACACCTTCTTCTTGGGTTAGGCCGAGTATGATATAATATTTCCCATACCCCCTTTTTCCAAGAGGTATCTCGGTATTTTCAAATACCGCTTCACCAAATAGCCCCAATTGTCTTTACTATTCTTAGTGGGTTAACAATTATTTGTAAGCTATATATATCCCTCTGACCCCATTGTTTTTCCACTATTTCTCCCACCAGAAACAAACGAACCCCAAATCCTTCCATTTCATGGCCTGGTTAAGGTATAAATTTTGGATAGATTCCCCTCGTCTCATAAAGGATGAAAAGAACATTTCTTTTTCTTGAGGCCACCCATCCCTTTGACTTCTTGAGTGGGTGGATCATAGAACATTTTTTTAAAATGTACCAGCTATTTTGGCTACCCGACAATGAATTGTTGAAGATCGGAGGGTTGGCTAGAGGGGGTGAATAGCTCCACACCTAAATTGTCTTTTTGCTACACGTGTTAGTTGCACTAACGGAAATGAAACTTGAACAAAGAAAAGCAATGCTAACACTTATTCTTTACGTGGTTCGGATATTGCTTGCTTCTACTCCATGGCGTGTCCTTAGAGATGGATGAACCCTTAATTCTTCGATGGATTAGACCCTGGGCAATCTCCGGCTAAACCTCACTCTTTCTCGGTGGAGTACAACCTCTCACAAATCTCTCTTACCATTTACAAGATTGAGAATTAGGGTTAGGAGGAAGAGCTTAGGCGTGGAAGCTTTGAGCACTTGATCAAGAAGGTTTTTAACAGAACATCTAACCCTTCTCAAGCCTTAAAGCTTCCCCTAAAGTAGAGGAAAGAACTGTTGAAAAAATAGCTCAGACCTGTTACCAGTCAATTGATCCAGAGCCTAGTCGACTGGTCCTCTCCGTTGGACACAACCAACGACTAGTTTTTTTAAAGCATCAGTCAACTGTGCCAACCCCAGTTGACTAATCTTTCTGTGAGTTTCACCCAATGCTATCAGTTGACTGATTCCTCCTCCAGTCAACTTCCCAGCTTACAAACTTACTCTCAACCTCTCCGGAGTCCATTCTTCGCATATGCCTTGAAGTCCACTTCCCCGACTTGCCCTTTGAAGTTCTCTTCCTTTGGCTCTCTTCCCTCGGATGCATACAAGCACGCGGCTTCTCTCTATGTCATCCTTCGCGTATGCCATTGAAGTCTACTTCCTTGGCTCGCCCTTTGAAGCCCGCTTCCTTTGGCTCTCGTCCCTCGGATGGCTTCACTCCGTTGTTCCTCATGTGTAGTTCACCCAGTCCTGCATGACTAAACACACACATCAAACCAATATGAAAATCTAACTTAATCATATTGGCACACACATCTAAACCCTGATCTACCCGATCAAACTTGAGTTAATTGCATCAATAATCTCTTGCTTTTGATGTATGACAATATTTTTAAGTTAGGCTTAAAGCAATTTTGAAAATACAAAGCTTAGTATAACATGAAGCATTAAAAATATCCAAGCTCCCTCTTAACCTATGCTCTATCACATGATTTTTAAATTTTGTACAAACATATGAAGAAATAAGTTTCTAACTTAAATTCTTCTATTCTTCCCCTTTGACACTATCAAAAAGATTATACCAAACAATCGTACATATTATGGCATCAAGTGTGATCAATTTTGATCAAGTTTAAATTCTGAAAAAAAAATAGAAACTGAAAAATCATACGACTAGTCGACTGGCACCCTGATGTAGTCGATAGCCCCCAGAATGTTTCACACACTAAGAAACACTAAGACCTGTTGCCTGGCTCTCAGCACCAGTCGACTAGCACAAATTGGATCCGAATTTCAGCTTTCTGAGCTAAATTTTAGAAATGCATATAAAATTCTAGAAAATTTAAAAAATCATGAAATAAGTTAAGTTCTAACTTAAACTCTTTCATTCTCCTCCTTTAACACCATTAAAAAATTGTGCCAATCAATTCTAACATATATTATCAAAGTAAAATAAAGTTAGTTTTAATTTTGAAAAATAGTTAGAAATCAATAAATCAAAGTATCAATCTACTGGCGCCCTGCTGCAGTTGACTGATCCTCTCAAAATAGTCCACAGTATGTTACGTACATTAGAAAATACTAGGACCAGTCGACTGGATCTCTACACCAGTCGATTGGCACAAATCTGTTCCAAATTTCAGCATTCTGAGCTGAATTTCAGAAATGCATTAAAAAATTTCAAAAAATTTAAAAAATTATGAAATTTTGCAAATATATTTCTTGAATTATTCCTCAATAAGAAAAAATATGTTTTCATCAAAAAGTCAAAATATTTTTTAGTTTTTGACCAAAACCCAAAATCTTGAAAAATATTGAATATTTTATCAAGTTTAAACCCTTGTTTGAAACCATATGCTTTTTAGATCTATACCACACCAAGTAAAACATAGAGCATTTTTTTTTAAAAATGTACCAGCTATTTTGGCTACCCAACAATGAACTATTGAAGATCAGAGAGTTGGCTAGAGGAGGTGAATAGCTCCACAATCAAATTTCTTTTTCCTACACGTGTTAGTTGCGCTAGCGGAAATGAAACTTGAACAAAGAAAAGCAATGCTAACACTTATCCTTTACGTGGTTCGGCAATTGCTTGCTCCTACTGCACGACGTGTCATTGAGGTGGATGAACCCTCAATCCATTGGTAGATTAAACCCCAGGCAATCTCCGGCTAGAGCTCACTCTTTCTCGATGGAGTGCAACATCTCACAAATCTCTCTTCCCCTTTATAAGATTGAGAATTATGGTTAGGAGGAAGAGCTTAGGCATAGAAACTTTGAGCACTTGATCAAGAAGATTTTCAACCGAACATCTAACCCTTCTCAAGCCTCAAAACTTTCCTTTAAGTAGAGGAAAGAGCTGTTGAAAAAATAGCTTAGACCTATTACCAGTCGACTGGTCTAAACCCCAGTCTACTGGTCCTCTTCGTTGGACATAGCTTGTTAGATCGTGTTTGTCTTGCTAGAGGGGGGGGTGAATAGTGTTGGTGCAGGAAGCACCATATCGAACCTTGTTTTGATATTGGCAAAGGGTTCAAAGTTAAGTATTATTGGTGATCTAACAATGTTACTCAAGTGTGCAGGAAAAGTCCTAGAGAAGGGCTGCTAGGCACCTGGCGAAGGACTGCCAGGAAACAAAGTCCTAGCGAAGGGCTGCTAGGCACCTGGCGAAGGACTGCCAGGAAACAAAGTCCTAGCGAAGGACTGCTAGGCATCGGAACCCTAAGACCCAGCGAAGGGCTGCTGGGCACCTAGCGAAGGGCTGCTAGGAGTCAAAGACCTAGCGAAGGACTGCTAGGCAGCAGGCGAAGGACTGCCTGGAACTAAAGACCTGGCGAAGGACTGCTGGGCACCAGGCGAAGGACTGCCTGGAACTGAAGACCTAGCGAAGGACTGCTGGGCACCAGGCGAAGGACTGCCTTGAACTGAAGACCTGGTAAAGGACAGCTAGGCACCTGGCGAAGGACTGCTGGGCAAAAGTCCAACCGGAGGAGCCGGTTGGCATCAGGTAAACTCTCCTGAGAGGAGTAGGTGAGGACGTGTTCCCCGTCGAGGGAACAGTAGGCGTCGGTTCGACCTAGGGCTCCATTTTGGAGACCTAAAGTCAGAACCAAGACAGCTAAGGCTGTATACTCATAACATATTCTTGCCTTATTGTATTTGCAACTAACCCTGGATGTAGGACCAAAGGAACAAGTCTCTGCAGCTCAGAACGCCTCAAAGGAGAGAGGCAACAGCTGGGCAGGGCGCCCCCAGTGTCCCGAGCGCCCCCAAGGTGAAGGCAAAACAAGTTAACAAGAAACGCTTCGGAAGCTCACTGGGCGGGGCGCCCCCATGCTCCCGGGCGCCCCCGTGCTCCCGGGCGCCCCGCACCCAAGCCACAGAAGCGGATAACTCTGATCCAGCCGAGAAGCTCGCTGAAAAGGTCAACCAGGGCGCTCCCAGAGTCAATCCTCAGCCCTATTCGAGTGGGATAAGGGCTGACCGAGGTAATTCTGGATCGGTTGACACGTGGGGGGGGGGGGGGGCGCCCCCAACGTTCAGGGCACCCCGAAGTGCTATAAATAGCACCCAACACCAAGGCTTCTGAACATCAGTTCTTCCAACGCTTTCACGCTCTTCTACTCGAGGCGCTCTGCTACAGAAACCTCCCAACTTGAGATACAAGCGCCGACGACGTCCCTCTGCTCCGAGACACATTCCACACCGGACGTCGGTAATGAAGAGCTGTGTTTTTTTTCCTATTGCACTATCATTGTAATCATTCTTTTGTAAACTATTTTGCGCGATTATAGTATTGCCCGCAGTAAACGGTCAACGACCGTGGGCCTTGGAGTAGGAGCCGACCGCGACTCCGAACCAAGTAAAAATCTTGGTGTTTGCGTATTGTTTAATTTTAATTTCCACTGTGCATTCTCTATCTAACAATCCGAAACGTTTTACGATATTCACCCCCCCTCTATCGTTTTCTCTCGATCCAACAAATAGCAACTTTTGATTTTTCTACCTACAACGTTAGCAAGCGCAAGCGGAAATCTAATAAAACAAATGAAAACAATGCTAACGCATCTATATACGTGGTTCGGAGATAAAAACTCCT
Source organism: Boesenbergia rotunda (assembly GCA_024364735.1). Classification (NCBI taxonomy): domain Eukaryota; kingdom Viridiplantae; phylum Streptophyta; class Magnoliopsida; order Zingiberales; family Zingiberaceae; genus Boesenbergia; species Boesenbergia rotunda. Next base: position 805,573 of record JAGFNQ010001700.1, read on the forward strand.
ACTCCACGGCTGCCCGTAAGGTGGGCGATCCCTAATCCGTTGGTGGATGATTCCCCGAGCACCTCCGGCTAGATCTCGTAGCTCCTTGTGGGTGGAGAAACCTCTCCACAACCTCTGGACACTATCTGAGTAAAACAGGCTACTAACTCACTCGATCCAAGTAAGTTTCGCCAAGGGTAAACAGCTTGAACCGAGCTCCTTTAAATAGAGCTCGTGATGAAATATGACCGTTACTAGGGGCAGTCGACTGGCCTTTCTTGAATTCGAATTCTCACACTGACCTTTTGAATTCCGGTCACCCCAGTCGACTGCCCCAGGGGTAGTCGACTGGTCCTTCCCTAAGCCTAGGGTTTCCCTTCCTGAGTACATTTCTCTACGCACTCGAATCCTCCCGGCTTAGTTCCCGAGTACAAACACTCACACTCGGGCCCTTACAACCTGGTTGACTCTTCAATCCGCAGTCTCGATCTGTTGCCTTCACGCCCTCTTCATCTTCGACTCCCATCCCTCAGATCCACACGCAAGCCCTCGGCTTGCCTCCATGCCATCCTTCACGCATGCCTCGAAGTCCATGTCCCTCGGCTCATTGTCTCTGCCCATTGTCCCTCGGATGCGCACACAAGCCTCCAGCTTGCCTCCATACCACCCTTCACCTGAAGACATCCAACCAAGTCTATGTGTACCTGCAAGCCTGTACACTCACATACACATATTAGTCCAACAACAAACCCTAACTTAATCATATTGACACATACATTAAAACCATAATCCTCCAGATCATCTTTAGGACGATTGCCCCAACAATCTCCCCCTTTTTGATGTGTGACAATATGTTTAAGTTAGGTAAACAAAAATAACAATATCAATAGCAATTGAAAATTAAAGCATAGCAACCAAGAGGCAACCTCCCCCTTAACCTATGCCCTCTCCCAATTTTCAATTCTCACAACCAACACCAAGTTAAGTTCTACCCAACTTAACATCACAAATTTTCTTCCGTCAAGTTAAACCTAACTTAACACCCCAAGTTCTCCCCCTTTGACACCATCAAAAAGATTGCCCCAAGCAATCCTAACCCTAGTGCCAAAAAGAACCCAAATTACCTCTGAAAAACCCTTCAGAAGTCAAACATAGCCTTATCAGTCGACTGATCCAACACCAGTCGACTGATACACTCAATTTGCAAACTTCCCGAGACATCAGTCGATTGCCCCCAGGGCAGTCGACTGATACAGTCTCAATCTGGATTTTCATCCCAAATTCAGAAACGCGTAGAAAATTCTACAAAATCCAAAAAATGTAAAATTTTACAAGCACATTTGTTAAGATTTAATCTACCTTAGAAAAATATATTTTCATGAAAAATGTCAAATGTGCTTGACTTTTGGTACAAACTTTAATCTCCTCAAAAATTGGTATTTTGTACCAACTTTGAAATCCATATATGAATCCATATGTTTGCTAAAACCATCCATTATCATTTTACACCTAGAATTGCTTCCAAATCCTCCTTTTCCTTTATATACTCTCAATATGACAAAACCTCCCCTCCATTTATCTCTTACCCTTTAGATAAACATGCATGAACCTTCCCTTATGGCCATATAAGCCATATCTTATCATTCAATAGCACTTCACGAATTTCAAACAACAAAATACTAGCAAGTCATGAAATCAAAACTCATAAAATAACATAAAAGCATAAACAGATGTTTCATACATGACTTAAAAAAATAAAGCATCAAAGTAACACAAGGGCTAAAGCCCCGAAGTAGCTAAATATTACAATGCCAAACGAAAGTGTTTGAGAGATAAAATGTAAATTGTAACAAAACACTCTCAACACTCAACCATCAAATAACATCTATTGCATGTCATCGTCTGGAGGAGGAGGAGGAGGAGGAGGAGCCTAGTGCGTCAGATGCCACTGCTGTATCATGGCATACATCTCATCCTGTTGTCGCTGAAACCCCTGACAAAACTGTGTGAGGCTATGAACCTCCTCCTAAATAGCAGTCTGTGTCTACTAAAAGCCTTGGAAGTCCTCCCGGAGGCCATGAATCTCATATTGGAGTTGGGAGAACTGCTCCTGTGAAACTCCACCAGCGGGCTCCTCATCAGAACTGGAGGAATTAGAGCGCTGCCTCCAGACTATCTCCCCCTGTCTACACTCAATACCTGCTAAGGACAATTGGCGTGCACCAATCTGATCATAGTCCTTGTACAAGTGCCATACCTGATCACTAGTCGTGCATATACCCCTAGACTCAAAGAACTTGGTCAGGACATGACAAAAGGGCATGCATATCTTCCCATTGACACTATGGGCAAAATGGACGATGGATGTAAACACATGCAGGGTGACATCAATGTCTAAACTCCTCTCTAGTGCGTACATTATGACCAAGTGAGGAAGTCGAATCATCGACCTCCCCTTGGTAACAATGGGTAAAATGCAGTCTAACACAACTTTATATAACACTTTACTAGCAGGACTCATGCGCTTGGCCTCAAAAAGAAGCTGTGTAGAAACTCGGCGTCTCCCAAAATAATGCAAATGAATCTGGTCTAAGGTCCCACCAGGCAATATGAAAGACTCGATAATCTTAGGAAAATATGTAAATGTATTATTAGATGCCCTACAACCTAGAAATGCACCTAAAATTGTGGATGAAAAGGGAATGGTGACTCCTGCCACCATGGACTCATAGAGGTCATTATCGGAATTGATGCATGTGAGGTTTGCGTAGAATTCTTTACACATGTCAATGTTTGCATCGTGCTGACAATACACCAATTGTCCTAGACCAAAATGGGTAATTATCTCAGAGATATGAGGCGCATTCTCCCGGAAGTATGCTCGGTTGAGATACCGGCAATTCATCAATACAAACTCATTTTCTTCAAATCGCCGCAAGCATTCCTCGGAATGGAACCAAAGAGTGTCCGGATCTATATGCCCTTGCCGGGATGACCCCTCACCCACTTTCCTCTTATGTGTCATTCTAACATGTAATACAACCATGCATGTACCACAACCATCCCAAAAAGAGAGAAAACAAAGACAAAACATGCAAAATGAGATACATTAGTTCCAAATCACGAACTTAATGGAAAAATAAACTCCACAAACAATTACCGTTTCTTGGGGCGTTCCATGATGAATGGTGGTGAGGGTTGACTCCAAACGAGGGCTTTTCCCTAACCCTAGGTGTAGATCTGAGATGGAGGAGGCTAGGAAGGTGTTTTTTGGGCTTGAGAGGACCTTGAAACACAAGGAGAGGTCGGGGAGGAGAAGATCTCGCAGGGGGTGGCATGCAAAACCCTAGGTTTTGGCCACCCCGTGCGGCTGTTCCTACTTAAATCCCCGCATACCAGTCGACTGCCCCTGGGGCAGTCGACTGCGAAATTGAACAGAGAATTCAGTCGACTGCCCCATGGGCAGTCGACTGGTAATTTGAATTTCCTAGTTTCAAGTTTACACTAGACCAGTCGACTGGTTCTGAACCAATCGACTGATACCTATATTTCAGTATTCCAGTCCTAAATTCAGAAATGCCTAATTAATTCCACAAATCTTCAAAAGATCTGAAATTTCGTGGAGAGATTTGTGGAGCCTTTGTTTACTTGGGAAAAATATATTTTCAAACAAACCTATTCCGGATCCCAAGATTGGCACAATCTTCAAAACTACCAAAATTGTGTAATTGAAACTTAGCTAAAAGTTCTAGTTTTGACCTTTCCTTGATCCATCTTCCCATACTTAATCATAATACATTCCTAGCACTGAGTTATATGGTGTTTACATATTAAACACTAATTTCTACCAAATATAATCCTATTTTCATCTCTTCCTCCATAAATCTCCTTTTGATGTGCCAATTCCCTAGGATTAAGACTCACCTTAGTCTTCCAAACTCTTCAACACATTCCATGGTTCATCTAATCTCCTAGGAGAAATCCTCCTGAGATTCATTGACCATGGATCCCATTTTGGCTCCTCGGGCTCTCCCTTGAACTCCTAACCCTAGTTACCTCCCTAGATAACCCATTCACAAATGCAAGACTACACTGATGCTCTTCCGGTGCTTCTTGACCTTCAACTATCACTTTCTTAACCTTATATACCTTTTTCTTGGTCAAATCCTTCCTTTCTCCTTTAAATGGTTTTTCCTTGCCATTTTTGATCTTCCTTCTACCATAATCATAGGGCATCCTTGAATATGACATTTTACTAACATTTGACCCCCTAGAGTGGTATCCTAGTCCCGGCCTACCATTTCTAAGGAGTTGATCATTTGGTATCACACTCAATCCCTTGGATCCTCTAATGAGTCTATCTAGGTTCTTTTCTAATTTATCAAGCTTTTCTCTCAAAACTTGATTTTCCTTTTCTAAATTTCTAACCTTAGTATCACCATGCTCATTTTGATCATTCCTAGATCTACTTGTTTTCTTAGGCATGTGTCTCCCTTTCTTAGGGTTGATGCCTTGATCCTTAGGTCTAGCAACCCTAGATTTATCATGAATCATGGATTTCTTGGTATTTTGTCATGCAATAGTATTTTTATTTCTATCATGATACTTAAAGCCAAAAGTATGCATAGACAAGCAATCATTATTATTTCTAGCATTCATAAAAGCATTGGACACGTATGTAAAGTTAGGGATTACCTCCCTTACCCTTGTAGCTCCCCCTTAATGTGAGCTTCTCTTCTTTTCTACTTTTTCCCATCTTCTTAAGTGCTCCATCTTCTTGAGTTCTCCTTTTCTTGGGCATTGAGTGTGATAATGTCCTAGCTCCCCGTAAGTATAGCACCTAATGTGCTTCTTTTCTTTCTATTCCCAACAACCCACATTAGATTTAAAATGAATGGACCCGGGTTTAGGGTTTACCTCCTTCTTACCTAGTGGACACTTATCCTTGTAGTGCCCCTTCTTGTTGCATCCAAAGCATATAATGTGGTCTTTGGTTCTTTCTTTGGTGGAGGTAGGAGCTTCTTCTTACTCCGGTATGGAAGTGAGTCTCTCCTCCCCCTCAATCCTTGAGGTGGTGACCTCTTCCTCTTCCCTTGATGAAGTGGACGACCTCTCACTTTCTTCTTCCACTTCACTTGATGGGATGAGCAATTCTTCTTCTTCTTTATCTTCTTGGACCATTGAGTTTATTTCCTTTGGCTCTTCCACTAATTTAGCTTGTGTAGAGTTCTTATGAAATTCTCCCATCTTGTTCCATAGCTCATATGCATTTTCGTATTTACCTACACAATTTAACACATTTTTAGGTAAAATATCAATTAATATACTAATTACCTTCTCATTTGCCATAGATTGGACTTGTTGCTCCTTGGTCCAATATCTAGGTCGAAGCTTCTTCCCATGCTTATCCTTTGGAATTTCAAAGGGCTCTTCTAGCACCATTATGCATTCCCACTTCATTCCAAGCCAAGTCTTTATTCTTGTCCTCCAATAGTCAAAGTCTTCATAATCATAGGAGTGTGGAGTGTTGATATCATTCCCCAACTTGTCTTCCATCATTCTTTCCTCTAGCCTGTGTCCTTTTGGCGGTTATTCCAATAAGAGCGGACCTTCGCTCTGATACCACTTGTTAGATCGTGTTTGTCTTGCTAGAAGGGGGGGCTAAATAACAACTTTCGATTTTTCTACTTACAATGTTAGCAAGCGCAAGCAAAAATCTAATAAAACAAATGAAAACAATGCTAACGCACATATATACGTGGTTCGGAGATAAAAACTCATACTCCACGACTGCCCGTAAGGTGGGCGATCCCTAATCCGTCGGTGGATGATTCCCCGGAGCACCTCCGGCTAGATCTCGTAGCTCCTTGTGGGAGGAGAAACCTCTCCACAACCTCTGGACACTATCTGAGCACAACAGGCTACTAACTCACTCAATCCAAACAAGTTTCGCCAAGGTTAAACAGCTTGAACCGAGCTCCCTTAAATAGAGCTCGAGCTGAAATATGACCGTTACCAGTCGACTGCCCCAGGGGCAGTCGACTGGCCTTTCTTGAATTCAAATTCTCACACTAACCTTTTGAATTCCGGCCACCCCAGTTGACTGCCCCAGGGGAAGTCGACTGGTCCTTCCCTAAGCCTTGGGTTTCCCTTCCCGAGTACATTTCTCTCCGCACTCGAACCCTCCCAGCTTAGTTCCCGAGTACAATCACTCACACTCGGATCCTCACAACCTGGTTGACTCTTCAATCCGTAGTCTCGATCTGTTGCCTTCATGCCCTCTTCATCTTCGACTCCCGTCCCTCAGATGCGCACGCAAGCCCTCGGCTTGCCTCTATGTCATCCTTAACACATGCCTCGAAGTATGCATCCCTCGGCTCATTGTCTCTGCCCATGGTCCCTCGGATGCGCACACAAGCCTCCAGCTTGCCTCCATGCCACCCTTCACCTGAAGACATCCAACCAAGTCTATGTGTACCTGCAAGCCTGTACACTCACATACACATATTAGTCCAACAACAAACCCTAACTTAATCATATTGATACACACATCAAAATGCATGATTCTCCAGATCATCTTTGGACTGATTGCCCCAACATAGCTAACAGCTAGCCAATGGCTAGTTTTTTTTCAAAGCATCAGTCGACTGGTGCCAACCCCAGTCGACTGATCTTTTTGTGAGTTTCACTCAATGCTCCAATCAACTGATTCCTCCTCCATTTGACTGCCCAACTAATAAATTCACTCTCAACCTCTCTAGAGTCCATCCTTCACGTATGCTTGAAGTCCACTTCCCCGGCTTGCCCTTTGAAGTTCTCTTCCTTTGGCTCTCGTCCCTTGAATACATACAAGCCCACGGCTTGTCTCCGTGTCATCCTTCACGTATGCCTTTGAAGTCTACTTCCTCGATTTGCCTTTTCAAGCACTCTTCCTTTGGCTCTCATCCCTCAGATGGCTTCACTCCGTTGTTTCTCATGTGTGGTTCACCAAATCCTACATGACTCAACACACACATCAAACCAATATGAAAATCTAATTTAATCATATTGGCACACACAGCAAAACCCTAATCTACTTGATCAAATTTGAGTCGATTACACCATCATGAACAACTTTTAACATGAAAAAGGGGCTTTGGTCGCAACTTAAACCTTTCATTGAACTAGGTGGTTTTGATGGCCAATGTCGTGTTTGTAGGATCGATGCACGTGAGAGGGGGGGTGAATCACGTGCGTTTTTCAAAAATCAAAGCGCTTTAAAAAGCGTGCACAGCGGAAACGAAAGAAACGAAAAACAAACACACTAACACAGACGAGTTTTACTTCGTTCGGAGCCTTCGTCGACTCCTACTCGAAGGCCCAGGTCCCTCGGACCTTTCCGTTGGGCAATCCACTAGTATTCTCTACCGGTAAGCACCGATAGAGTAAGCGAGTACAGAGGAATTGAAAGTGTGACAACCCCACACTTTCAATCAATTAAATGTAATAAGATATATAAAAAAATCTTTTTACCGACGTCCGGAGTAGGTCGACTCTTTCGGGGCAGCAGGACGTCGTAGGCTCGAAGTGAAGCGTTTCCGGAGCAAGGCGCGAGCGTAGAAGAACTTGAAAGCTTTGGAAGAAGTGTTGTTCTTCAAGCCTTGGTCGAGGGCTCTATTTATAGCCCTGGGGGCGCCCTGAACGTCCGGGGCGCCCTCCTGCGTGGCTGCCGATCCGCAGCCCTCTCGGTCAAGCATTTGATCTCTTTATCTTCGGGATCAGCCTTGACCGGGGCGCCCGAAGCGCTCGGGGCGCCCCCCTTGACCGGTCAAAGCCTCATCTCCTTGGCTTCGCGAGGGCGAGCTTCAGCAGCTGAATCTGCGTGGCACAGTGGGCGCCCGCGACACGCGGGGCGCCCGACATGCGGGGCGCCCGATACACGCGGGGCGCCCGATACACGCGGGGCGCCCCGAATAGCGTTGCTGTCGGGGCTTCTTCTTCGTCTGCTGACTTGGTTGACTCTGGGGGGCGCCCGAAACATCCGGGGCGCCCAGCTCAGCTACTGCCTCACTCCTTTGAGGCTCTCTGAGCTGCAGATACACAGTCCTTCGGTCCTGCATCCAGGGTTAGTCCAAAACAAGGCTAGCACAATTTTATATGGACTAAAATAAGATATAATTCTAAGTTAATTAGATCCTGTTTCCCAGACCAGGATCTAACCAGGACTCAACTTAGATCTCCTAAATGGGTCTAAGTTGGACCGCGCCTAAAGTCCAAGATTGGACTCGTCCTCACTGGGTCGCTCCTCCAGTGACTTACCTCACTTACCCATTGTGCAGTTTTACTTGACCTATTGACCCACCAGGACTTCCTGCCAAGGCTCAACCACCCTGGTCTTCCTGCCAAGTCTCAACCAACTTGGTCTTCAGCCAGTTGTCAGGTCCCGCGGACCCAACTGGACTTCCCGCCAGGACTCAACCATCCTGGACTTCAGCCTGGTGTCTGGTCCTAAGTCTTTCAACCCTGCACACTTAGTAAATAGGTTAAACACCAACAACCCTAACTTTAACCACTTTGTCATACATTCAAAACCCGAGTTTGACCGTTAGTGCAAACTGCACCAACAATCTCCCCCTTTTTGATGTATTGACAACTCAGGTTAAAGTTAGAAAAAACAGCAGATATGAACTTGCATAAACATGCAGACAATATAACACAAGCATAGGTATGAAAGTTGCAGCACACAAGAAAGCAGATATCAGAAAGCAGATATCTGTTTGCAATTTTCTAACCCTTTTACCCTACTCTCCCCCTTTGTCATTCATCAAAAAATAGGCATAACAAGTTTAAGGGAGTAGAAATATAGGCTAAGTGTTAGAAATAAACAAGTCTTAAATCTATTTACTTAGCTCATAAAAAAATTTTTCTTTCAAAATATCAATCTTAAAAAAAATGTTTTTAGGGATTAGTTGGAATTCCCTCTCAATCCTTATCAACTTTTATCAAAATTTTCAAAGGTGTTTTGTCAAAAATGATATTTTGAAAAAGTACTTTGACCTCAGCTCCCCCTGGACCAAGTAGCAAATAGAATTTTCTAAGCTTTAACCCTACTCTCCCCCTTTGTCATTCATCAAAAAAACATACGTATATTAAGTTACGGAGAGTAGGATCCAAAGCTAAGTGATAGGGAAAACTAGACTTAGGCAAAATAGATTAAGTAAGATAAATAGCCTAAGTGAAAAAAGGAACTCCCCCTAAATCAATTAACTTAGCTTTCAAAACTAACAAATAGTTTTCAACAACATTATTTTTCAAATGAATTAGAAATATTTTCAAAGTTAAGCTTGACAATCTTTTTAAAAGAAAATATATAAAAATTTCCCAAATAATACATATTTTTCAAAGCCAAAAGAAACTTTGCTACTGAGCTTTAACTTAGAAGAAGGAAGATATTCTAAGAATAAGCTTTAAGAGTTTCAAGACCATTATTCAATTTTTAAAAGTATTTGAAGAGAGATTTTCAAGAGGATTGTTTAATATTTTGAAACAAAATTCGATATAGTAATAAAGTTATTATTATTTTTAAATGATAATAAGAATATCTTTGAAAGCAAAAAAAATTGAAAATAAGTTTTGAAAAGAATATAATTGAAAGAAAAAAAGACTTTAAAGCAAAAAGTATTTTTAAAACAGTGATTTTCAAATATGTTATAAGGAATTTGTATAGAAATATTTTCCCTCCCCCTCAACTCGATATTCTCCATAAGTCCTTTGGGGTAAGTTCGTAAAAGAACAAGCAGAAAGAGAAAAGGAAACAAAAGAGTTTTTTTTTTTTTGTTAAGTTGGTTTAATTAAGGATTAGGTGTAGGCTTAATTAAGCCTTTAGTGTGGGTTTGCTTTTAGGTTTGGTTTAATTAGGTTTGTATTCATTAGATTTAAGTTTGGTTTAATTAAAGTTTAATTAGGTTAATTATATTTAAGTTTGGTTTAATTAAAGTTTTTAGTTAAGTTGGTTAAGGTTGGTTGGGTTGATAAATTTTAATTAAACATTAAAAATTAAGTTAAAGTTTTAAAATTTAATTATGATTTTAATTGAAGTAATATTTAAAGTTTAATTTTAATTATGATTAAGAATTAAAGTTTAATTTTAATTAGGATTAAGAATTAAAGTTTAATTTTAATTAGGATTCAATTTTGGTAAAATTAAATTAAGATTTAATTAAGAGTTAAAGTTTGATTTTAATTAAGATTAAGATTAAAGTTTAAATAATTAAGATTTTTAATTAAACTTAAGGTTAAGGTTTAATTAATTAAGAATTTTAATTAAGATTAAGGTTAAAATTATTAAGAATTTCAATTAAGATTAAGGTAAAATTTTAATTACAAGCTTTAGTTATTTGGGGATTAAAGTTAGAGGTATTTAAATGAAGTTTTAATAAAGGGTTGAAGTTCAATTAGGTAAAATTTTAGGGGTTAAAATTTAATTTGGTCGAATTTTAAATAAATTAAAGTTAGTTAAGATTTAATTAAAGATTCAAGGTTAATTCATTGGAGTCTGAATAAAGATTGAAATTCTAATTAATTAAGGATTAAAGTTGATTAAGGATTAAAGTTTAATTAATTAAGTATTAAAATTTGATTATGTAAAGAGTTAGATTTTTAATTATATAAAATTTAATTAACGTTAAATTTTAATTTAATTAAAGTTAATTTAAGTAAAGTTTGATTATGCAAATTTTAGTTAAAGTTAAAGTAGAATTTAATTAAGGTTAATTTTTAATTTATGTTGAAATTTAATTAGATGAATTTTTAATTAAGGATTTAATTAGGTGAAAAATTAAGATTTAGATTAAATTAAAATATGATTTAATTAAGAATTTTAAAGTTTAATTTTAACATTTAAATAAGATTCAAATTTATAAATACGATTAAAATTTTAATTTTAATTTTAATTTTAATTTTAATTTTAATTTTAATTTTAATTTTAATTTTAATTTTGAATTTTAATTTTGAATTTTAATTTTAATTTTGAATTTTAATTTGAATTTGAATTTTAATTTTAATTTTAATTTTAATTTTAATTTTAATTTTAATTTTAAATTTGAATTAATTTGAATTTTGAAATTTAATTTTGTTAATTTGAATTTTGAATTTTGAATTTGTTAATTTGAATTTTGGATTTAAAAGGTAAGATTTTAAATTCAAGTTTGAGTTTTAAATTATCAATCAATGATTTGAACTTATTATCCTTATTCATCTCACTTGATCTAAGTTATCAAACAAAGGGATCCTATGATTTGTGTGAGATGAGTTTGAGTTTGATTCATAAAAGAAGTTAATCTGACCTTTTGTTAGATTCGGGTTTGACAAAAAGTAGTTTAAACGTATACTTCGATAATTAGCTTCCAGGCGGGAGGCGAGGCACAGGGGCCTTCTTTGGCCGAAACCTTATTGGAGCAACAACCTCTTTCTAGACAAAGCTGCTTAAGGAAGTTGTACTTTAACCCTACTTGTTGAGACACCCTGGTCTAACTAGTCTAGGATGTGTCGAGATAGTTTCGGCTAGTTCTCCCCGAGAGTCTGTCTAGCGTACCGTTATCTCGACCCACCCTAATACTAAGTAGGTCAAGAGTCAGATTAACTTTTAAGACTAGTCCTAAGTGCCCACCTGGGCAGAGGCTGATTTTAAGGTGCCAACTAGTTTGGAGCCTCCCCCTAAATTGTAGACTGGGTGTCTAGGGTCAATGTAATGGATGTCCCTTTTTGGGACATAAAATTGATTCTGACCTACTTGCTTTGTTAGATAAGCTTTCGGGACCCACGCTTTTCGTTGATTTTTGCGGGGGTGGATAAAGGAGATAAAGGATCTTTGGTTCGATCTTGATTTATATCCTATCCCAGATTTGTTGTACATGCCCTTTTGTGATCCAAGAATAAGGTCAAGGTTCTTGGATCGGGTTGTGAAAGTTGCTAGTAGATCCTTAAGTTTTAGGACTTCACCCTTTAGGGTTGAGTTTTCAGTTTCAAGCTCAATTAATTTTTGATTTTCAGTTAATGTTCTGGTATTAATTAATTGCTCCTTAAGGTCTTGATTTTCCTTAAGGAGCTGGTCATTTCTAGATTCAGATGCAAGCAATTTTTTATTCAAGACAGAAATAATTTTAAAGAACTTTTCATTTACTGAATCTAAATATACCTTAGTAGAGCCGTCTGAAAATAGTCCGATCTCTTGGCTCGACTCGTATTCGGAATCCTCGTCTTGATCCGAGTCCGATTCTGGTCCGGTTGCCATCAGTGCGAGGTAGCTTGCGTTCTTCGGTTGTTCATCGTCGGAATCGTCCGAGCTTTCATCCCACGTGGCTTGAAGAGCCTTCTTCTTTTTGTTCTTAGTGGGTTGGTCCTCTTTCTTGTAAGGGCATTCATGTTTGAAGTGCCCTTTTCTGTTACAGCCGAAGCAGATCATTTTGCTTTTACCTTCAGTGTTGTAGGGCTTCATTACCTTTTGAATATCTTTCTTTGAAAATTTGTTCTTCCTTCTGGTGAACATTTTTCTTACCAAGTTCACCAGTTGTTCTTCTTCATCAGAGCCTGACTCATCTTCAGGTTCTTCTTGGACTTTTCTCTTTGATTTGGCTTCCTTTGGTGAACCTGCAAATAAAGCTAGCCCTTTCTCGACCTTGGCGTTAGTTTGCTCATGCAGCTCTAATTCACAAAATAGTTCATCCAGATTTATTTTTGAAAGGTTCCTAGAAATTTTATAGGCATCTATAATAGATGCCCATAGTGAGTTTCTAGGGAACGCATTTAACGCGTACCTTATGATGTCCCGGTTCTCCTGTTTGTGCCCGATCATGTGGAGTCCATTCAATATGTTCTTAATCCGGGCGTGGAGTTGACTTGCTGATTCTCCTTTCTGCATTTTGATGTTAAATAATTTATTCAATAATAGATCTCTCTTTGTTACCTTTGCATCAGAAGTGCCTTCATGTAATTCTGTTAATTTGTCCCATAGCTCCTTCGCCGAGTCGGTTGGTCCAATTCTGTTTAGCTCCTCTTTGGTAAGTCCGCACTGGAGGGTGTTCTGAGCTTTGAACTCGGTTTGAGCCTTTTTCTTCATCTCTGAGTTCCATCTGTCGGGCCTCAGTGGAGCATTATTTCCCTCATCCATTGGCGGTGTGTAGCCTGTTTGAATTACGAACCACTGATCCATGTCGGTCTTCAGATAAACCTCCATCCGTCTCTTCCAGTAGGGAAAGTCTTCCCCATTAAAGAGGGGAGGGCGAGCAGTGCTATAGCCTTCACCTTGGGCCATTTAACTTCTGTGCACACGAAATAAAAGTAGAAAAAAATATCCCAAGACTGGGTCTTGGATTAGTAGTGCGGGAAATGATAAACTAACTAAAAGCAACTTGAATGGTGTTGCACCAGATTCAAGTAAAATCAAACGAACGAAAAAGATAACCCAAATGTAGGCAATGATACCTAATTTAGATCTTTGTGTAGCGAAAAACCAAAAAAAAAACTGGATTTCCCCCTGCTCTTATGGTGGTTGCACCGATACAGAGCGTACCAGGCTCTGATACCACTTGTAGGATCGATGCACGTGAGAGGGGGGTGAATCACGTGCGTTTTTCAAAAATCAAAGCGCTTTAAAAAGCGTGCACAGCGGAAACGAAAGAAACGAAAAACAAACACACTAACACAGATGAGTTTTACTTCGTTCGGAGCCTTCGTCGACTCCTACTCGAAGGCCCAGGTCCCTCGGACCTTTCCGTTGGGCAATCCACTAGTATTCTCTACCGGTAAGCACCGATAGAGTAAGCGAGTACAGAGGAATTGAAAGTGTGACAACCCCACACTTTCAATCAATTAAATGTAATAAGATATATAAAAAAATCTTTTTACCGACGTCCGGAGTAGGTCGACTCTTTCGGGGCAGCAGGACGTCGTAGGCTCGAAGTGAAGCGTTTCCGGAGCAAGGCGCGAGCGTAGAAGAACTTGAAAGCTTTGGAAGAAGTGTTGTTCTTCAAGCCTTGGTCGAGGGCTCTATTTATATCCCTGGGGGCGCCCTGAACGTCCGGGGCGCCCTCCTGCGTGGCTGCCGATCCGCAGCCCTCTCGGTCAAGCATTTGATCTCTTTATCTTCGGGATCAGCCTTGACCGGGGCGCCCGAAGCGCTCGGGGCGCCCCCCTTGACCGGTCAAAGCCTCATCTCCTTGGCTTCGCGAGGGCGAGCTTCAGCAGCTGAATCTGCGTGGCACAGTGGGCGCCCGCGACACGCGGGGCGCCCGACATGCGGGGCGCCCGATACACGCGAGGCGCCCCGAATAGCGCTGCTGTCGGGGCTTCTTCTTCGTCTGCTGACTTGGTTGACTCTGGGGGGCGCCCGAAACATCCGGGGCGCCCAGCTCAGCTACTGCCTCACTCCTTTGAGGCTCTCTGAGCTGCAGATACACAGTCCTTCGGTCCTGCATCCAGGGTTAGTCCAAAACAAGGCTAGCACAATTTTATATGGACTAAAATAAGATATAATTCTAAGTTAATTAGATCCTGTTTCCCAGACCAGGATCTAACCAGGACTCAACTTAGATCTCCTAAATGGGTCTAAGTTGGACCGCGCCTAAAGTCCAAGATTGGACTCGTCCTCACTGGGTCGCTCCTCCAGTGACTTACCTCACTTACCCATTGTGCAGTTTTACTTGACCTCTTGACCCACCAGGACTTCCTGCCAAGGCTCAACCACCCTGGTCTTCCTGCCAAGTCTCAACCAACTTGGTCTTCAGCCAGTTGTCAGGTCCCGCGGACCCAACTGGACTTCCCGCCAGGACTCAACCATCCTGGACTTCAGCCTGGTGTCTGGTCCTAAGTCTTTCAACCCTGCACACTTAGTAAATAGGTTAAACACCAACAACCCTAACTTTAACCACTTTGTCATACATTCAAAACCCGAGTTTGACCGTTAGTGCAAACTGCACCAACAGTGTTAAGGGTACCTTCACGGGTAGCTCCTAAGCGAAAGGAGGTTGAGCCACGATAAGAACACTCCGCGTTAAGGGCACCTCCCCTAGTAGCCCCCAAGCGAGGGGAGGCTAAGCCACGATAAGGGCATGCCACGTTAAGGGCACCTTCCCTGGTAGCCCCGAGTGAAAGGAGGTTGAACCACGATAAAGGCACACCGCGTTAAGGGCGTCTTCACTGGTAGCCCCAAAGTGAGGGGAGGTTGAGCCACGATAAGGGCATACTGCGTTAAGGGTATCTTCCCTAGTAGCTCCCAAGTGAGGGGAGGTTGAGCCACGATAAGGGCACACCACGTTAAGAGCACCTTCCCTGATAGCTCCCGAGCAAAGGGCAGTTGAGCCACAATAAAGGCATATCGCATTAAGGGCGCCTTCATTGTTAGCTCCTAAATGAGGGGAGGATGAGCCACGATAAGGGTACACCGCGTTAATGGCGTCTTCCCTAGTAGCTCCCGAGTGAAGAGAGGTTGAGCCATGATAAGGGCACATTGCGTTAAGGGCGTCCTCACTTATAGCTCTCGAGCGAGGGGTTGTTGAGCCACGATAAGGGCACGCCGCGTTAAGGGCGCCTTCACTGGTAGCTCCCGAGTGAGGGGAGGTTGAGCCATGATAAGGACAATGTCGGGTAGGTATGGCTTGGCGATTTCCAAGATAACCACGGGGCGTACCTAAGAGACTTCTCTATGTCTACGGATTAAAAAATTTAAACCGAATAGAGACCCATCCCTCTAACGACCGTCTCATCGCCGTGTTAATTAATCCAAGTTATAACTTAGCCAAAACCAAGGTTAAGGCCTTGTAACTTTCCGGATTAATTAATCGCGGAAAAGACGACGATTGGATCGCCGGTTTTTGTGTTTGTATTCGGGGTCCATGACACATAATTAATTATCAAATTAATTAACAAATAATTAATCTACGATAATTAATTATCTACATGCAATGATAAACAAATATCAAAAGCAAGTAACATAGCAAAGTAAAACGGAGCTCGGGAGAGTTATACCTCGTCGTTTACGTCGCAGTCTTCTACCTTATGACCCTCCCCTCTTGGACGTCGTGTGGGCGACGATCTACCAAGATGCGGAGTCTCCAAGGCACGACAATTAATCCTTCTCTTCTTCCTTTCCTTGCGCCAACACCAAAACCTAGGGTTAGGGTTTGGTCCCGCCGGCGTCCCTTCAAGGATGAGAAGATGAAGGTGAGAAGATGAGCTCCACTCCTTCACCATAGCCCACGCCGACCTCCCTACTTCTTCCTATCCTACGGCAGCAACTCCACAAGGAAGAAGAGCTCCTCCAACCTCTCCTTTTGCTGGCGACAAACACCAAAAGGGAGAGAGTCCTTCTTGCCGGCGACCACCCCTCTTCCTCCTCTACTTCCGCGAGTCACAAAGGAGAAGAGAACTCCTCCTTGTCCAGTGAACTTCCACAGTAGAAGATTTGGAAGATGAGAAGATAAGAGGAAGAAACCAAGGATGTTTCTTCACCCCACCGCCGGCGCCACCTTCCTTCCTTGCGCCGGTAAACCGCGCCTCCTCCTACCTCGCTGCTCACCAAAATCGGAAGAGGAGAGCTCCATCGGTTGCTCTTGGTTGCTGGCAATGGTTTGGAATAGAGGAGAAGAAGAAAAGAGGAAAGGATTCCCTCTTTTCTTCACCGCCGGTTTACCCTAGGGAAGAGGTGGAAGAGAAGAGAGGAGGAGAAGAGAGAGAGAGGTTTTAGGGTTTAATTAATTGGAAAAATTCCAATTAATTATGGATTAATTCATTAACCTTGTTTCATGACTCCTATAGGGTATTTATAGGCTAAGATAGGGACCATGAGGAGTTGAATGGATCAAACCCGATCCATTAATCGTGATCCATTCCACTAAAGGATCCCATTGTACTTCCTCACCAACTCCCATATTTTCATATGAGCTCCACCTATTCCGAGTAGTCCATCTCCCTGTGTTTAAGATATCGAATGCCCAATAATTAATTTAATTTACTAATAATTAAATTAATTATCCTCTTAATCCTTGATTAGTACCACTTAACCTTTTCATCATGCCGGACCATAGTCTATTTGCAAGATTTGACATGATGATCCTTTTGAGCACACCAAGGGGGCATCATCATCCCGACTCACCAGGACACGGATTCCGTCAATAATCAACGGCACACCATATAATTAATATTATTTCCCAATTTACCAGACCTATTGATTTAACAGAATAAATCTCACCCTTTGGTAAGTCAAAGAAATAATATATAATTATACGTGCCCGTTATTATTTCGGGATTAAGAGATCGTACTCCATAATATTTATCCGACGTCTAATCTAATTTACGAAGTCAGTACAAAATTGGATGACCTCTCTTTTGGTCCTACTCAATGTACACAAAGTACACTAGTGTAATTCTATGGTTAAGATAAACCACACCTAATTACACTACAATCATCTCGATGGTTTGTCCAACTCCATCTCGGTTGTGAGCCTCTTTCTTATACTTCTACAAGGAACCTAATAACATGATCTTCTGTGCGACACCACGCATCATGTTATCTACAATGCCAAGTATTAGACATTTTGTGCAAATACTAATATAAACATGCACTGTTGATTTTGCGATTCTCTTTAAAATGAAAATATATTCTAACCAAAAGCAAGGCTTTTAGTATACATCCTAACAATCTCCCACTTATACTCAAAGACTTTACTGTTTTCAAATTGTCATACATCTGACCTCTAGATCTTTCACATGCCTAAAAGCTCTCGCTACTAAGGCCCTTAGTGAAATGATCCACCTAGGTCATCCTCTGATGCAATATAGGCAACAACAGCTATTCCTCTTCTAGGTGGTACTTGCGCTCTGTGTGTTTATTTACCTTATGGACTCGTGATTCCTTCGAGTTTGCAACTACACCATTTTAATCACATCTAATATGATTGTCCTGAGCAAACTAGGAATCACATCGAAGTCCATCTTGAGGTTCCTGAACCACATGGCTATATTGGCGACCACGCATCCAGGCTCCATAGCAGGGTCCATCACGCAGCCGCTGCGCGAAACTCTGCTATACAATGGTTCTACCTCCTAAAAGTAAACACAAAACCCGAGGAATACTTATATTTGCCCCTATCTAGATTGGAATTCTGTATCCATATAACCCACAGGAAGTTGTTCTACCCGGTAAACCAGCATATAGTCCTTAGACCTTCTCAGACACTAATACATGCTTTTACCGCAGTCCAATTTCTTTGACCTGGGTTACTCCGATATCTGTTACCTATGGCCATGACACAACAGATATCTGGGCTCGTTTCTAGCATACATGAGACTTCCTTTAGCCGATGCTAGAGGAACCGTCATTACCTACTCTATCTCCTTTGATAATCTAAACATATCTCTTTTGATAGAGTAGCTCCAAAGTTGAAAAAATGCAAAACTTTTCTTTGGAGGTATCCATGCTAGAACGAGCTAGGACAATGTTTTATATGAAACTTGAGATACACACATCATCCTTGTCTGGAGATCGCTTAGATCTTTGATCCCCAAGGATGTGTCTTACTTCTCCCAAGTCCTTCATAATTGTGCGGACAACCATACCCTTACGTCTGATAATATTCTATCATCGTTGCCAACCAACAAAATATTATCTACATATAGTACAAGAATACCACTTCGTTTCTGTCACAATATCATCCGTCCTTTAAAAAAATCCATATAACTGGATTTGTCTCTTCAAAGCGGATGATCCTTGTCATAGGTCTAGGGATCCGGTTCATGTTCACTTAGGACCCAGTCCATAGACTCTCCAAGAACATGAAACCTTTAGGTTGAGTAACAACCCTCCCATTGTGACAAGGTACCCTTTGTATATCTTCAGTGACACGAGGTGCAGTACCTTGTGGTATTTCCTCTTGTACAATTGGTACTAAGATGGGAATGTCCCCTTATTTAATTTTACTCAGAATAATTTATACTCATGGGTTTGTGGTTTATTTCATAGTCTTTTTTCTAAGAATCAAACATTCGTCCCAACGAATATCCTCTGATCCTTAGGACTATTAAACCACCTTATTGTTCCCTTAGGATAGCCTACGAACATATGCACTAGATTCCAACTTGTCAGTGTTTCTCTTCAGCACATGTGCTGATCTACTCATAATCTGAATATGTCTTAGACTAAGTCTTTGCTTAGTCCACATTTCTATGGTTTTAAGAGACTACTGACCTAGCTAGAATCAAACATATAAACCGTCGTGTCCAGGACATATCCCTTTGAACAAATCTGGCTAATCTCAGAGTGGCTTACCATCTTCTTAACTATTAGCTTAAGAGACCTTCTTCCTTCCATGGGTTGCACCGTTCTGTTGGGGCATACCAGGTGCAATGAATTGGGATCGAATCCCAAATCTCTGATAAGTAAGTCCTACAACTATCCCTAGAGGTACTTTCCATTATGATCTAATCATAATGTCACCATACTTTTACTCTGATGTTTCTTCTGCATCAGATTTGAACTCTTTGATCTCATCAAAGTATTCAGTCTTGCAGTACATCAAGTAAATGTACTTTGTCCTTTAAATAATTGTTTATAAAATAAACAAAGTATTCAAGGGTACCTCTATTTTGGATAGACTAAGGACCTTTACTTATCAGGATGAACCAATTCTTACATATCTTTGGCTCTATGCCCCTAGGCTTAGGACAAACCTATTTGGTTTTGTTAGTTCCCTAGTAAGAGTCAAAAGATCTTAAGGAAGACAAGTCTTCCATTACCAATGAACCCAAGGGCTTATTGGTTGACCACTTTTGAATCCCACTAGAGGTTAACAAACCAAACCTTAGAGCCAAAATGTATGTTTGGTTCTATTTGGAAGGAACCTTTCTCTTTTAGTTAAGATGATAAACTATTAATTGCATCATGGGAGCTTTTGGTTTTATGTGCTAATTGCCTATCTATGTACTTTAGATAATCCTTCTATTCCACTTTTAACAAATAAAAGCAATAGAAATATCTTATTCCAGAAACTGAACAAAAAGTTTTTTCCAATAACTAAGTACATAAAGGCAATCTCTATAAAGCCAAAACTATATCATCCTATGCTAAAGACATAAATGAATAGATAAAACTCCCACTGTAAAAAGTCATCTCCATAGCCCATCCATGTAGTCAGTAATATCCTCCTCAACTAGCCATCGGGTTTCCTGGAACCCCTGCACGAATATGCAGACATGATTAGTGGCATCCGTATCTACACACCAGGTACCGGTAGATATCACCGCTAAACATGTTACAACGACATAAGAAAAAAATATACCTGTGGTACTACTCTGACAATGGGGACAATCCGTCTTCCAATGTCCTGACTGCTTGCACACAAAGCACTTGTCTTTCGGCTTCTTCATGCATCCCTGAGGTCCCTGTAATCCTGCTACTTTCTTTGCCCCAGAACGTTTCTTCTTCTTCCTTCGGTTTAGAAGTAGAAACGTCTTGAGCAACGAAAGTCTGTGAACTCTGAAGAGAAAATGCCTCTGCCACCTCGAGTTCTATCAAAAGTTCTGGCCACGAATATGAACGCTTGTCCATATTGTAGCTTAGGCGAAACATCTCAAAACTCACTGGTAGAGATTGGAATATGAGATCGACTTGGGTTTCCCCATCGATCTGTGCTCCAAGGATTTCCATCTCCTTCAGCCAAGCTAACATTTTGAGGACATGTTCCCTTACGGGCATACCCTCAACCAAGATGGTTGTGGTCAAGTTCTTCATTACCTTCTGCCTAGCGGCTCGATTACTTTGACCAAAAAGTTCATCGAGTTTGGATGTTTTATCACTGGTAATAGAAGAAGCCTGATTTTGATGACCTTCAGTCATCTCGTCTGCTTCCAACCATTTCCTAAAATATTCAAACTCCTCTTCAGTATTAATCTCGCTAGGCTTTTCGGTACAGAACTCAGCAAGATCACACTTGGGTTCCTTGGCAGTAGAGACAAAGTCCATGTTTAATTCCCAATCCTTATCATTATTAGGGGCATTTATTTGGTTTTCTCTTTGAATTAGGTGAAGTGGGTCTAGATCCATTTTAAAGCACCTAAAAATCACAACAATCACACACTTTAGATTTTGAAAATAAATTGACTCCTCAAAAATAATTTACTACAAAATCTACCAACACCTCAAAACACCGAGAATTTCGCATGCCACGATGGTGTGGACGTATACGAATTCTACATTTGTGAGAGGAGGTTTTACCCATTAATTTTACTATCTTGTCATCCTAACTTTCTGACAAGTAAAATTAATAGTTGGTCCTCTTTGGTCCTACAAAATAATAGCAGTGACTCCGATGGGGAGGATACTATTATTTGTATCTAAGTGTTTACCATTACACGACACCAAGAAAAATTATTTCTGATTATGTGTCTTCCGATGGGGAAGTACACACGCTCTTCAATAATTTCCTATAGTCTTTTCTGACCTAGTGATCCGTAGAACAAGCCCATCTGATGAGGAGGAAGACACTCAGAGCCGACGTGCAAACTTGTTTGCATCACTTATCAGATTGTAATAGAGGCCATGGGACCCTCTCCCACTTAGTTATTTACGTTAAGGTTTTTCACTTGCACACACACAACAAGCACATAAACCAATATAATAGTGCAATGAAAAAATCCTAGATTTTTCCAACTATTATGGCCTTGGTCTCCAATGCGCCTCAAGTCGTGTCGTCACCTCGTCTGCTCCATCCTTTCCATGCACAAGCCACCATGAAGGAGTCCCCGAACCGAGATGACTAGCTTACTTATTTACATCCATTGATCCTATACTCCACAAAGGAGTGTACATGTCATCTAGATCAAAAGTAAATAAAAAGCATGGTTAAACAAGTGTCATATTTAATTACAAAAATTAAATAACTTATCTAGCCTCGTCAACCCCGAGGATTCAATTAATATACATCTCACACAATCAATCACATACACAACCACAATTGCCATAATAGTTTGAATCTAGTGCCTGCAACACAAAGTTAGCCTATGCACATCCAAATATTATCCAACAAAATAATGTACACGATAATGTGCAGAAAATAACCGAATCCTAAACACACAAAACCGGAAACCTCGCTCTGATACCTGTTATCGGGTAGGTATGGCTTGGTGGTTTCCAAGACAACCATGGGGTCGTACCTAAGAGACCTCTCTATGTATACGGATTAAAAAATTTAATCCGAATAGAGACCCGTCCCTCTAACGACCGTCTCGTCGTCATGTTAATTAATCCAAGTTACAATTTAGCCAAAACCAAGGTTAAGGCCTTGTAACTTTTTGGATTAATTAACCGCGGAAAAGACGACGATTGGATCGTCGATTTTTGTGTTTGTATTCGGGGTCCATAACACATAATTAATTATTAAATTAATTAACAAATAATTAATCTATGATAATTAATTATCTACATGCAATGATAAACAAATATCAAAAGCAAGTAACATAGCAAAGTAAAACAGAGCTCGGGAGAGTTATACCTCGCCGTTTACCTCGCAGTCTTCTACCTTATGACCCTCCTCTCCTGGACGTCGTGTGGGCGACGATCTACCAAGACGCGGAGTCTCCAAGACATGCCAATTAATCCTTCTCTTCTTCCTTTCCTTGCGCCAACACCAAAACCTAGGGTTAGGGTTTGGTCCCACCGGCGTCCCTTCACGGATGAGAAGATGAAGGTGAGAAGATGAGCTCCTCTCCTTCACCACAACCCGCGCCGACCTCCCTATTGTAGTTCAAGCTTACTGTCATCCCCAACCAGCTAGACTCATCTCCAAACGAAGTCACCTACTTGGAATGTTCACGAAATCACCCATTTATTGTACATTGGTTTCATTCTCTGTCTATAGGCATTCAACCTAGCTGCTGCTTTATCTCGGACATCCATAACCACGTCTAGGTCGAGGAGTCGCTCATGGTCATTACTATGTTCATCGTACAATTGCCACCTTGTCGATTCTTCTCCTATCTCGACCGGGATTACAACCTCACCTCCATAAACTAGGTTAAATGGAGTTTGTCCCATGCCTTCTTTAGGAGTGGTTCGATAGACCCAAAGGATGCTAGGCAGCTCTTCCACCCAACTACCACGGACATGGTCCAACTTGATCTTGAGACCCCAAATGATCTCCTGGTTGACCACTTCTGCTTGGTCGTTACTCTGAGGATAGACCACTAAGATGAAAGCTTGTTGGATCCTCAAACCTTCGCACCACTCTTTGAGGTCCCATCCTTGGAATTGCCGCCCATTATTAAAGACCTGCATATATGGGATCTCATATCGGCAAACAATGTCTCTCCATAAAACTTTTTTCACAACTTCTTCGATAATTCGGGCGATGGGTTTGACTTCTACACTCTTAGAGAAGTAATCCACTATTACCAACAAAAATTTCTTCTATTGGGGCCCGATTAGGAAGGGACCGACGATGTCCATTCCCCATTGATCAAAGGAGCATGATACAGTGGAAGCTTTGAGCGGCTCGATCGGGCAATGAGAGAGATGTTGATGTTTCTAACAAGATTCACATCCAGCCACAAATTTATTGGCATCCCTATGTAGGGTAGGTCAAAAATACCCAGCCAATATTATTTTTCGAGCTATTGCTCTCCCTTCTATATGGCAGCCACATATACCTTCATGCACTTCTCACATGACATAATCAACTTCTTTTGGCTTGATACACTTCAGGAGGGGTCGTGTGAATGCCCTCTTGTATAGTTGATCTCCCACTAGGGTGAATCAAGCAACCCTACGCTTGAATAACCAAGCCTGAGTGGGATCGGTTGGGAGATACCACTTTTGCAAGAAGACCACATAAGGAATTCTCCAATTCGAATCCCTTTCTTGAGCGGGCTCCTTATCTATCTTTGCTACCAATACCTCCAAACAGACCGATTCGTCCAACGTTCAACAGGCTAAAGAACTAGCCAATTTGGCTAACTCGTCCACTCGAGTATTGTCCGCCCGAGGGATCTTCTATAGGATAACCTCTAGAAAGTCTAACTTTAGTTGTTCGAAGGCTTGTACATACCTTCTCATCCATTCGTTGCGTATCTCGAAATCACCCTCCATCTGCTGAGCTACCAACTTAGAGTCTGAACATACTATGACTCTAGAAGCTCTGACTTGCTTGGCAACCTGCAACTCGACCAACAAAGCCTCATACATTGCTTCATTGTTAGTAGCCAGGAAGTTCAGCTGAATCGATAACTATAGTACATCTTCTTTGGGGGATATTAGTAGTACTCCGACACCGCTCATCCTCTGTATAGAAGATCCATCCACATATATCTTCTAGGCTTGTTTTGTATCTAGAGTGATTGTAGCCTCCACGACAAAGTCCGACAGAGTTTGTGCCTTTATTACTGTTCGAGGCTGATACTGGACATCATACTCGTTGAGCTCTGTTGTACATTTAATAAGTTGTCCAGAAGCCTCCAGATTCGTCAAGACCCGCTCAAGTGGGCTATTTGTCAAGACCACAATAGGATGAGATAGAAAATAAGGTATCAACCGTCGAGCAGTCAAGACCACGCCATAAGCCACTTTTTCCAGGATAGTATATTGGCTCTCTACATCTTTCAAGAGATGACTAAAAAAGTAGATGGTGTATTAGATGGTACCTTCCTCTTGCAGCAAAGCAGAGCCTAACACCCTCTCGATAGTTGACAGATACACAAATAATGTTTCTCTCACCAAGGGCTTATATAAGATGGGAAGACCCGCCAGATACTTCTTTAGCTCCATGAAAGACTTGTCACATTGATCATTCCACTCAAATTTAGCTGCTTTCCATAACACCCTGAAGAAGGGAAGCATTCAGTCGGTTGACCAGCTATAAACCGAGACAAAGCTGTGATTCGGCCTACTAGCCTTTGTATCTCCTTCAAGTTACGCGGTGATGACATGTCTAGAATAGCTTGCACCTTTTCAAAATTTGCTTCAATTTCCTGATCGATCATCATATATCCCAAAAAATGCCCACTTTTGACTCCAAAAAGAAACTTGACGGGGTTTAATTTAAGTTCGTTAACTAGTAGAGTAGTGAACATTTCTTCTAGGTTGACCATCAGATTGTTGCCCTGCTTAGTTTTGATCAGAATATCATCAACATAAACCTTGATATTCCTCCCGATATGGTGTCAAAATACCTTATCCATTATCTTCTGATAGGATGCCCCTACATTCTTTAGCCCAAACGACATAACATTATAATAATAAGTATTATTTCCAGTGACAAAGCTGACATTATCTAAATCCTCCTGAGCTAGGGATACTTGGTGGTATCCTTGGTAGGCATCCAACATGCAAATAAAATTGCACCCTGCAGTTGAGTCCACCATTTGATCCATCCGAGGCAAGGGGTAAAATCTTTAGGACACACTTTATTTAGATCTCGAAAGTCGATACATACCCGTCATTTTCCCCAGGCTTAGGGACTAAAGCAATATTAGCAAGTTAAGTTAGGAACTATACTTCCCGAATATGACCAACCTCAAGCAACTTGGTAACCTCCTCTAAAATTATTTTATTCTACTTAGTCTCGAAATGCCTCCTGTTTTGCTTGATCAGGCGGAACTCAGGTAGGATATTCAATCGGTGGGTCATCAAAGCTGAAGGTACTCCCTTAATCTCCTTAAGCGACCAAGAAAAGACATCATATTGATGAAGCAAGCATTGTACCAACATTTGCTTCAGCTCGGGATGCAAGTCAACCACAATTTTAGTGACTCCATCCTTCTAGCTCGGGTGAATCTATACCTCCTCCTACTTTTCTAACATCTTGTCTTCTTTGGCCTCTTTAGAGGCTCGGGGGTCTGTCAGATCAATTTGAAGAGTTTTTTGTATCTTTTGACTTTTACAAGCATCTGTCTTGATCTCGTCGACATAACACTTTCGCACTACCAACCGACATCCTCGGACCTCTCCGATCTAATCTCCTATGAGAAACTTGATCTTCTAGTGATAAATAGACACCGCTGCTTGAAATAAACTTAGTACAAGTTGACCAAGGATAACATTGTATGAGGAAGTCGTGTCCACCATGAGGAACGGGGTCCTCTTAGTCTTTACCAGTTCCTCATCTCCCAGTGATAAGGAGAGGTACATTGCCCAAGTGGCTGTACTCTATGCTTTGTGAAGCCAAACAGCTGGGTGACGATGGGGCGCAATTCATCCTCCTCGATCTACATCTGATCTAGGCAGCCTTGAAGATGATGTTGACCGAGATACCTGTGTCAAAAAAAATACATTTAATAGTATAGTTGGATGCCATATACTCAATTACGAGGACGTCTTCGAGTGGGGCCTCTACTCCATCTAAGTCTTCTGGCCTGAAGGAGATTGTTGGTCTAGTCCAGCATTCCCGACAGGTCCTGATTGCATAATTCTCCAAGCGGCGAGCATGAGACTTTCTGGCTTGGTTGGAGTCTCCATTTTTTGGTCCACCTGAAATCATGCTGACCATTCCCTTAGGTGGACCACGAGCAGGAGCCTTTCCCTTCGC
The DNA here is from genome assembly GCA_024364735.1 of Boesenbergia rotunda. NCBI lineage: Eukaryota > Viridiplantae > Streptophyta > Magnoliopsida > Zingiberales > Zingiberaceae > Boesenbergia > Boesenbergia rotunda. Next base: position 832,098 of record JAGFNQ010001700.1, read on the forward strand.
TGGATCCCGAGGGGGCGATGGAGTTCTCCAGGGTGAAGACTCTCTTTGTTCGCTCGATCGCTAATTTTAAGGGTGACCGAGTCCACCTCCGATGAAGCTCCCTTTCTTTAGACCGACTAGCTTGAGGCGATCGATAACAAGGCTTAGGTGAATACCTCGTCTTGTGCGGCTTACCGGCACTTTCCTTCCAAAGGTGATGGAGAGAATATCATTCCTCTGTGGAATGCATGTAAGAATGATGTTACGAATAATACTTCTTACCTTGGGTCCCGGTCTGCTCAGGGGGAGACTCCACATCAATGGTTTGGATCACCTTCTCTCCTCGTCGGTCCCAGAGCTGCTCCCTATTGGACTTTTCTTTTTTAGCGCTAACGGGAGGTGGGGGTGCTCTGCGCTCGGGAACAGCAAGCAATTGTGTACTCGTACCGCCTGACTCCTTCCTTCGAGCGTACTGAACCTCCTCCACATTAACGTGTTTAATACATCGGCCTAGTAGGTCGTCAAAACTGGCCGGCGGCTTCTTTACTAACAAATGGAAAACTTGTTCTCTGCCAAGCCTTAAGTGAATGCACTCACCAAGATCTCAAAGGTGGCCATGGGAACATCTTGGGCCACCCGGTTGAAATGGTTGATGTAATCTTTCAGGGTCTCCTTGCCCTTCTTCTTGAGGGCAAACAAGTTGAGGGCAGTCTTGTTGTATCTTCGACTACTTGTGAAATGATAGAGGAAAACTATCCAAAATTCCCCAAAAGATCCAATGGAGGTGTTAGGAAGCCTCTTGAACTATTGCAGTGTAACACCTGAATTTTTTAGATTTTTTTTTCAAAATAAACAAAAGGAAAATTAAAATTTCTTTTAAAAGGGTCGGAGCAAGGGCATGAACATACGACCCATGATTCGGGTTGATTTCATGTTTCTATTAGGGATAGTAATCATCTCGCAAGAATATGGAACCGATATTAGATAAGTAATAGTAAACGTCCTTTATGGGAGATTGTTCAACTTCCACTTAATATATAAAGGATGAAAAGGAGAGAAAACCCTTCTTCCCTGCGAAAACCAAGAGAGGAGAGATAGGGTTTCTTACCAAGAGGAAACTAGGGTTCTCTCTTAGGGCTAAGCGTTGGAAGATTGCGCAAGGAAGAAGATTTTACGCCGGATAGTAAGTTTAGAAGCACAAGGATGTAAGTAGATCACTCACCTGCAATAAAAGTATTTTTCGTGTGATTCTAACATGATTCTAAGTCTTTGGATGATGTGATCTTAGTATAGCAAGACCAAGGTCTTGATTTGCCCAAAAGCAAGTTTTGGGATTAGGGCACGCATGGTGCTCGATAAAAGTTCAAAGTAAGACCGTGGTCTTACTAAACCCTAGAATGAGTTCTAGGACTAAGAAATGAGATAAGAAACAAGACCAAGGTCTTGTTGTATCCTAAAATAAGTTTTGGGAACATTACTTTTTAAGTGCAAAAGATATGCTAAGTTATGCATTGTAAATACAAGCATGAATACAAGTTTAAGTATATTACTTTGAAAGACCAAGGCCTTTTTGGCATGTACTGGGCCGAGGCCCATAGAGATCTAGGTGAGCCTAGTAAAGACGCTCTAATAGGGTTCGGTGGCTATCTAACCCAAAACCTATTAGGGATGCGTGCATTGGTACTATGCCGGGCCCAAAAGAGGATGTTTATTATTTTGAAGTATATGAAGTATAAGAAGATAAGTTTCAAGTTTTCCCTAGCAAGTATTTATTTTAAACAAGTTAAGCATTTTCAGTTCAAGCAAAGTTTTCGAAAGCATGCAATTGTTACAAATGTATTCATGAGCATTTTTCCATGTTAAAGAATAGCATTTTCAGTTACACATGTTTTAAAGTGAGCATGAACATGTTTTATATCGAATGCATGTTTTGTGAGATATGTATCTACTTACTAAGCAATTTGCTTATAGTTTACATCCTTTTATTGCAGATAAAGGTTAAGAAAGGATGTAAGACAAGGAGGCCAAAGGATGGATGGTTGTATCAGTGGCAGCGGAACAGTGGAATGAGATCTTTCGGGATGAGGTTGTTAATGTTCCAAGCTCTAAACAATTGAATGTTATGAGTTTTCTTGAGTTTTGTGTCATGTTAGTTATGTTTATTCCGCAAGAAGATATTTAGTTTGAAATGCATGATAAATAGAGTATGATTGAGTCCAATTATGATGGTTATATGATTATGAGTCTTCTCTTTGTTGTGTGGTTGAATAGGGTGTATATGTATACTTGATCAGTGTTTCTGAAATCTAAAAACTGCAGTTCCAGAGGTATCAGTCGACTGGTTTAGGTATCAATCGACTGCCCTCGTGAATTCGAGAGAATAGAAACATTGGTCGAGTGATTCCCAGCTGGAGTCGACTGCACCAGTCGACTGACAAGGTCATCAATCGACTGGTGCCAATGTAAAACAGAAAGAGTTGTTGGGCTTATGGTTAGTCCATGTCTCTTGCAAGAGAGGTCTGGGGGTCAAATCCTGGCAAGGCCAACAAGAATTAAATTTTTTTTTCTTTTTGGCCTAGCAGTAAAGTTAACGTAACGACCCTATAAGGTCAATGTTAGTACGAGAGGGTCGTTACAAGTTTGGTATCAGAGCAGTTTCCGCCCTTCCGCCACACTGACATCAAGCATCCGTTACGCCTCCTACCAAATAAGAAAAGTGCATATGTTTAGTTTTTATATACATGTATTTATTTGACTGTCAGTCTTAACATATGCTATTATGCGCATGATCAGTATATGCTATCTACTATGAGTATGATGATAGTGAGGTAATGTCCTGTCTCTATGAGTATGATGATAGTGAAGTAATGTTTAAGCAATGTCCTTATTCTTATTATGATATATAGTAAGAGAATTGTGACGCCCGCCCTTATATCTACTCTCGGGGCGGGGTCACGTACTATCATTCGTATAAATTTTTTTTTCTTAAAGTACTAATAACAAAGTACTAAGCATGCTTGTTCAAAACTAACCTATAACATGATAGGTTCAACTCATAATATAATCAAGTATATGAGTAATCCAAGTGTAACATTCATTACTAAAGAAATGTTAACATAAGCATAATATTGTAGATATGAAGATCTTTATTTCCCGAGCCACCACCCCACACATCTTCAGCCCTCCTGCCTCTTCCTTTAGTTTAAGTGTCTCTTACCCTTATCTGCAGCATAAGACAACATATAAACTAGTAAGCACAAATGCTTAGTAAGATCCTATCCTACTCGCAAAATCCATATCATAGAAAGATAAGAGAATAAATCACATTCAAGCATGGTAAGTGTTTAAGCATGTTAAACATCTAAGCATATTAACTTCATAGGAAGGTTTCTTTGAAAACATATAAACATAATACTTGAACATAGCATAATCATTAGGGCCCGGCTTGTACTTCATGTTTTGCGCGCGCCCCTAAATAGGAACGAGGTAGCTAATCCCGAACCACTAGGGTTTACTAGGCCTTCTCAAAAGTCCTTCAGCCTAGTATCATAATCATTTGACTCGCTTTAAGAGTCTATAGTACAAGCCATTACAAAATAAAATAATTATCATGTTCTTTATTTTCATAAAGTATGCTCTTAGTCCTAACCTTCTAGGGAAGCATTCTTTAGGCCCTAAGCCTTCTTCGTTCATGCCCTACAGGGCTCATTCTTATGCATATGTATGCATTCATAATCATGATAATTAGCCTAGTATAAAGCATACATTTCATAAGGGTGCCCCATGGGCTATAAGGCATGCTCATACATGGATCATAACTCAACCACTTAACATATTTTATATATGACAAGATTGGTCACATAAATCATATTCATATTATATTCTTTATTTTCATAAAGTATGCTCTTAGTCCCAACCTTCTAGGGAAGCATTCTTTAGGCCCTAAGCCTTCTTTGTTCATGCCCTACAGGGCTCATTCTTATGCATATGTATGCATTCATAATCATGATAACTAGCCTAGTATAAAGCATGCATTTCATAAGGGTGCCCCATGGGCTATAATGCATGCTCATACATAGATCTCCATAATCATGATAACTAGCCTAGTATAAAGCATGCATTTCATAAGGGTGCCCCATGGGCTATAATGCATGCTCATACATAGATCATAATTCAACCCCTTAAACATATCTTATATATGACAAGGTTGATCACATAAATCATATTCATATCATAGGAAGTGGTAGCATGCTTCATGGGTAAATCAAATGGTTCCTAACCCTAAAACTAGGGTCTTGGCCGAAACTCAAGGCTAGGGAGAGTTCCATTTTTCCTAATCCAACATTCCATTTAAACATCATTTGCATATACATATCATCATCCCAAACATAAGCATATCTCCTAGGGTACATCTCATACAATCATCACATATATAGGCATATGATCTTACTAAACACAATCATAATCTCATAGGGTAAGTTGTCCTTCACAACCTCATATTTCATGCCTTGGCCAAATGTTACATGCTAAGGAATCCAATCAAACATTTCCTTTCAATATCACATGCATATACATCTCATATCATTTTACATAAGCATATCACATAAAATAATTTAACCTTCACAAACCCTAAGGTTTCATGCCTTGGCCGAATGGTGTAGGGTAGGGAAACTAGGGTTTTGAAATTAAACCTTCACACAAGCATTTATTCAAACACCTTGTCTACACTACTAGGCATAGATTCATCATAGGCAAATCAAGCATCCCTAAACCCTAATCTTCCTAGGTTGGCCGAATGATGTAAGGGTAGGGTAGGCTAGGTTTTTGACATCCAATCTTCACACAAACATTTATTCAAACACCTTACCTACACTACTAAACATGGACACATCATAGGATAGCAAACAACCCAAAAAACCTAGCCCATTCCCTCTTGGCCGAAAGTTGTAGGGTGGATAACCCTACTTTTCCTTATCACAACATGATGGGAAACAACATACATCCATACCCTAAGTTCCTAGGAGTATCCTCATGCATCAAGAAGCAACCAAGACCCTTGTCTTGGTGGTGGCCGAATGGTTACAAGGGAGGAACTCCCATTTTCGAAAACAAGGACACCAAAGAAACATTCAATAACAATTACACTGCAGGCGAGGGGATACTTACATCCTTTCGCTTGAATTTCGCCTTCCCTAGATCCTTAGAGTACCCTTGGTTGAAGGAGAAGTGGAGGTTCCTTTCGCCAAAACTCCTCTAGAACTTCTTGGCCCTAGTGGAGGGCAAGACCCTTTAGATAGTCTCCTTCCTTCCACTTCCCTAGGGTTAGAAACCCTAGGTTGTATTTTTCGAAAACACAAGGGAGAGGGGCAATGAAGTTTCGGTGGGGAAGAGAAAAGGAAGAAGAAGAGGAAGTTACTCACACCTCTTCCCTCTCTTATTTATACTTTTCTCATGAAAAGACATGTCTCTTCACTATTACACGCTTAACAAGCATGTTTCTTATTCTCTCAACAAGAAACAATGCTTGGTGTAGTGGTTAAGACATGGAGAGTGCAACTAGGAGGTTCAAGGTTCAATCCTTGCTTCCTCCTTTTTATCACATTTTGCATTAATCCATATCAAAGCCTATTAAGCCAAGCCCATCATGAAATTTTATAATATTAATAATATTTCATGAATTCATATTATTTCATAATATTAATAATATTTCATGAATTCATATTATTTCATAATATTAATAATATTTCATGAATTCATATTATTTTATAATATTCCATAAATATTATTTCATAATATTTTTAATATTTCATATTCATGAATCCATAATATTTCATGATAATATTTCATGAATTCCATAATATTTCATGATATTTCATAACATTATTTACATAATATTTTTATAATAATTTTCCATGAATCCAAAATATTATTCACATAATATTTCATAATGAATTCACAATATTATTCACATAATATTTCATAATGAATTCACAATATTATTCATGGTGAAATTTTGGGGTGTTACAAGAATGACAAGAGGACATCCTAGAAAGGCCCAAAACGAGGAGCGAGCTCCTAGATGGCACGAGGGTAATGTCATTGTCCTCTTTATGATATATAGTAAGAGAATGGAAAGAGAACGTCCTAGAAAGGCCCAAAACGAGGAGCGAGCTCCTAGAGGGCAAGAGGCAGAGTCAGTACCACCACCAAATCTCTTAGAGGTGGTGGTGCAGTTACAAAGACAGTTAGCAGAACAACAGTAAGTTATTGCCACCATGATGGCTAACCAGCAGGCCGCTCCTGTTACTCCGCCGGTGGCGAATGTAGTGGCACCAGTTGTGACCGAAGACCCATTGGTTACATTTGTAGTCTCGGCAAGGGGGGTAAGGCAAGAAGCATACCTCATCCAGTGGCAAAAACTGAAGCCAGGGAACTTCTCAGGCACAAGCGAACCATGGGATGCTCAAGCATGGTTCAAAACTATGGAAAGCATAGTAGAGCTACTGGACTGGCCCGAGGTAGACAAGATAAAGTGTGCATCTTTTTGCCTGCGGGAGGTGCTAGAATGTGGTGGGAGACAGAGTCAAGGCCAAGAGAAATGTCAGTCAGATGACATGGGCCGACTTCGAGACTGAGTTCTTCGAAGAATACTTTCACATGTGAGTAACCAATAAGCATTATGATGAATTTACGGAGTTCAGACAAGGAGAACTATTCATCGATGAAGCAATGAGGAAGTTCAACCAACTAGCTTGTCTGTGCCCAAAGCTAGTTGGCACTGAAAGAGAAAGAGTCAGGCTAATGCTCAAGATGTTAAGGCCTGAGATAGGGTTAAATGTGGCCAGCAGTATTAATAGGCCGCAGACCTCAGAAGAACTGATAAGTAGTGCTTTAATCACTGAGCATTTCTTAAACAGTTAGTTAAACAGTATAAAGGCCACCAGTATGCAATAGAAGCAAGTACCAGTCCAGAGATCCCAGGGTAACCTGCAGAATTGGAAAGGGAACTCAAATAGAAAGAAGTAGTGAGACCAAAGGACTTCTAGGGGCTGAGAATTGTGCCAATTCATATTTCCAACCGAGAACTCTATGGTGATGTGGTAGTTTTTGAGATGAAGGATTACGATATCATTTTAGGGATGAATTTCTTGAGCAAGTATAGTGCCTTTATTGAATGCCGCAAAAGAAGAGTAAAATTCACACCAGAAGTGGAACTTCCATTCGAGTTTGTCAGAGACCCAAAGAGAAAGACAAAAAGGTTTCTTTCTAACCTACAAGCTCACAAGATGTTAGATAATGAATGTTCTGGTTATTTAGCACATATTGTAGATGCAAGGTAAAGAGAAGGACTGAAGAAAGAAGAAGTGCGGGTAGTCTGTGACTATCCGGAGGTGTTTCCTTAAGAGTTACCAGGACTCCCTCCTAACCGAGAAATTGAGTTTGAAATTGAGTTGGCTCTAGGTACCAACCCAATTTCAAAGGCACCTTATCGTATGTCGCCAGCAGAACTGAAGGTGTTGCAAGGACAATTATAGGAGTTGCTCGACAATGGTTTCATCCACCCTAGTCATTCACCCTGGAGAGCTCCTGTGTTGTTCGTCAAGAAGAAAGATGGATCTAAGCGAATGTGCATAGATTATCAAGCCCTGAATAAGGTGACCATCAAGAACAGATATCCTTTGCCAAGGATAGATGATTTGTTTGATCAACTGAAGGGGGCAACCATGTTCTCCAAGATAGATTTGCGGTCAGGTTACCATCAACTCAAAGTCAAGGAGAGTGATGTACCGAGAATGACTTTTCGAACACGGTATGGACACTACGAGTTTGTGGTCATGCCCTTTGAAGTGACGAACGCCCCTGCAACATTCATGGATCTAATGAATCGAGTACGTCATAGTCTTCATTGACAAGTACGTCATAGTCTTCATTGATCATATCTTAGTTTATTCAAAGTCTCAGGAAGAGCATGACGAACATCTGAGGGTAGTGTTGAAGACTCTACAGCAACATAAGTTATATGCCAAGTTTACAAAGTGTGAATTCTGGCTTGACCATGTGGCTTTCCTAGGCCATATCATTTCCAAGGAAAGAATCATGGTAGACCCAGCAAAGATTGAAGCAGTTAGTAATTGGGGTCGACCAAAGAATTCTAGTGAGATCAGAAGTTTTCTGGGCTTAGCAGGGTATTACAGAAGATTCGTGGAGGACTTTTCTACGATAGCTTCTCCACTAACAACCCTTACCAGAAAGAATAAGAAGTATAAGTGGATTGAAGATGTGAGCAAAGTTTCATCGAGTTGAAGAAAAGATTGACAAGGGCTCTCATTCTTCAGTTCCAGAAAGTGATATAAGTTTCGACATATACAGTGATACCTCAAAACTAGGACTTGGAGCGGTACTCATGCAAGAAGGCAAGGTCATCGCTTATGCCTCCAGTCAACTCAAAGATTATAAAAAGAACTACCCTACTCATGATTTTGAGTTAGCAACAGTAGTCTTCGCCCTCAAAATGTGGAGACATTATCTGTACGCAGTGCAAAATTTACATAGACCACTCGAGTCTAAGATATTTCTTCACTTAGAAGGACCATAATATGAGACAACGAAGGTGGCTGGAGTTAGTCAAGGATTATGATTGTGAAATCCTCTACCACCCTGAAAAGGCAAATAAAGTGGCTGATGCGTTAAGTAGGAAGACTTGCTCAACTTTGATGCCCCTGTCATCACTGTCACCACTACTACAGAAGGAGATAATAGATTATGGAGTTGAGATTATAGATGGGCAACTATCAGTATTGACACTAGAGTCAACTCTACTTGAGGATATACAGAAAAAGCAAGATCAAGATTCTGATATTCAAAAGATCAAGAAAGAGATGCAAGAAGGAGAAAGTAAAGAGTTTAGAGTATTTGATAGTGTGATACTCTATTATGGAGATTGTCTATGTGTCCCTAACAGTGAGGAGCTAAGAAGGAAGATTCTTGAGGAAGTCCATAGAACTCCCTATTCTATGCACTCTGGTTCTACCAAAATGTATCAGGATTTGAAAAGAAGATTTTGGTGGTCTGGAATGAAAAGAGACGTAGCTAAGTATGTCAGTACCTGCCTGACAAGCCAAAGAGTACTGAAGGCAGAACACTAGAGGTGGGAGGAGTCCTACAGCCCCTACAAATTCCAGAATGGAAATGGGAAGACATAACTATGGACTTCATTGTTGGTCTACCAAAGACAACAAATGACTATGATGCTATCTAGGTAATTGTAGATAGATTGACCAAGTCTGCCCATTTCTTGGCAATTAAAGTGTCTTACTCAATAGAAAGACTAGCCCAGTTATATGTTCAGGAAGTGATCCGACTGCACAGAGTTCCGAAGACCATTATCTCCGATAGAGATGGTCGTTTCACTTCACATTTTTGGGAATGTGTATAGACAACACTTGGCTCCAAATTGAAGTTTCACACAGCTTTCCATCCTCAGACTGATGGACAGACAAAAAGAGTAAATCAAGTTTTAGAAGATATGCTCAACGCTTGTGCATTAGATTTCAAGGACAGTTGGTGCAAGTACTTATGTTTAGCCGAGTTCACCTACTATAATAGTTACTAAGCTACTATTGGTATAGCGCCTTATGAAGCTCTTTGTGGTAGAAGGTGTAGATCTCCTATCTGTTGGTATGAAAGTAGTGAGAAGAAAAAAAATGGGGTATCAGACTGATCTTATTGAGGATGCCACAGAAGCTATAAAGAGCATCCGCCAAATGAAGAAACCGCTCAGAGTAGGCAGAAGAGTTATGCTGATGTGCGGTGTAAACCGCTAGAGTTCGAAGTTGGGGATACCATTTTCCTCAAAGTATCCCCTATAAAAGGAGTAATGAGATTCGACAAGAAAGGCAAGTTAAGTTCTCGTTACATAGGACCCTACCTAGCAACGAAAAGAGTGGGCAAGGTAGCTTATGAGTTAGAGCTACCACCAAGATGTCAGCTATTCACAATGTGTTTCATGTCTCAATGCTAAAGAAACATATCCCGGATGCCAACCAAGTGATTGAGCCATAGACGGTACAAGTTCAAGAAGATCTCAGTTATGAAAGTCGACCTATTCAGATAATAGATCGAGCAGTTAAGAAACTGAGGAACAAAGAGGTACCCCTAGTAAAGGTTCTATGGTTAAATCAGAAGTTTGAGGAGGCAACTTGGGAAACAGAAGATAGCATGAGGCAAAAGTATCTAGAGCTATTCTAAGTTTGAGGATGAACTTTCCATAAGGTAGGGATGATTGTAACACCTAAATTTTTCAGAATTCTTTTTTCAAAAGAAACAAAAAAGTTTCTTTTAATGGGCTCGGAGCAAGAGCTCGAACCCGTAACCCGTGGTTCAGGTTGGTTTCAAGTTTCCATTAGAGATAGTAATCATCTCTCTAAATTATGGAACCAATATTAGATAAGTAATAGTAAGCGCCCTTTATAGAAGATGGTTCTGTTGAGGCAATCTAAGGTCCGGAGTGACCTTGTGTTTTGATGTTTAGGCAAAGGGTTTAAGTTAGATTTTCCTTGTGTACTAATATGGGTATGTGAGTGTGCATGTTGTACAGGTTTACACATATTGACTTGGCTGGATGGCTCCGGTATGGTGAAGGGTTGCATGGAGACAAGCTGGAGGCTTGTGTGCACCCGGGGGACCTGATATAGCAGGGATGATAAGCCAAGGGGCGCGGACTTCGAGGCGTACATGAAGGATGACATGGAGACAAGCTGGAGGCTTGTGTGCATCCGAGGGACGAGGGCCAAAGATGAAGAGGGCGCGAAGGCAATAGTCAAGGCTGCTGGTGAAGAGTCAGCTAAGGCAAAGGACAAGAGCCGAGGGAAGATGACTCCAAGGGCAAGCTGAGAAGTGGACTTCAAAGGGCACATGTGAAGGGTGGCATGGAGGCAGGTCGAGGACTTGCGTGCGCATCCGAGGGACGATAGCCGGTGGAAGAGGACTTCAAGGAGCAAGCCAAGGGAGAATGCTTGAAGGCACATGTTGACGAGGGTCAAGAGAGTGAGGAAGAGTGTTTGTAGAGGCTGGGCAAGTCGACTGGTGTTATATCAGTCGACTACCAGCGCAAACAGAAACTCACAGTAGGTTTTGGACCCTGGGCCAGTCGACTGTCATTTTGGCAGTCGACTGGTAGCGGCTGGTGAGCTGGCAAATTCGAACGTTGGGAGTGTTAACGGTCGAATTTGGCTGGCACCAGTCGACTGCCCTGGGGGCAGTAGACTGGTAGCGAGAAATCAGCCCCGAATCCTATTTAAAGAGGACTTCGTAGTGGCTGAGTTTCTTGATGAAACTCACTTGGGAAAAGTGTGTTAGTAGTCTATTATGTTCACAAAGTGTCCAAAGTGTTGTGGCGAGATTTCTCCACCCACAAGGAGTGACACGTGATAGCCGGAGGTTATTCGGGGAGTGATCCACCGACGGATTGTTGGATTAGTCACCCGGCCGGGGTGGATACCAACTAAATACAGTTTGTTAGCATTGTATTTATTGTTTTATTTGTATTTCCGCTGCGCTAACAATCTTGTAGGAAGAAGGGGTTCGAAAAATCGCTATTCACTCCCCTCTAGCAGACGACAACGATCTAATAATTGGTATCAGAGCGAGGACTACTCTTGATCGGACTAACCGCTGAGGGAGCACTTGCTAGAGGATAAGGGCCATGGAAAACAAGTTGGGTGACGATATCAACTCACCACCATCATATAAGCATGAAAATTTTGACTATTGGAGAGATAGAATGAAGATGTGGCTCGGGATGGATTGGGAGTGTAGAATGACCATTGAAGATCCATTCGAAATTCCCAAGGACAAGCATGGCAAGAGACTTCGCCCCAGATATTAGACAAGTGAACAACAAGAACAAGCTAGGGCTAATGAGAAGGTAATAAATATTTTGATTAATATCTTGCCTACTAATGTTCTGAGTTGTGTAGGTAAATATCAAAATGCATATGAATTGTGGAGCAAATTGAAAGAAATTCATGAGAAACCTACACAATCTCAAGAGTCCAAAGAGATGAGTCAAATGGGTCAAGAAGAAGAAAAAGGAGAAGAATTGACCATCTCATCAAGTGAAGTGGAAGAAGAAAGTGAGAGGTCATCTACCTCATCTAGAGAAGAGGAGGAGGTCACCATCTCAAGAATTGAGGGGGAGGAGAGACCCTCGTCAATACCGGAACAAGAGGAGGCATCCATTTCATCCATGGTCGAAGAAGAAGTCAACCTAGCTTTCACCTCTACTCCACCAAAGCAAGAGCCAAGGACCACATTACATGCTTTGGTTGCAACGAAAAGGGGCACTACAAGGACAAGTGTCCGAAAGGTAAAATGGAGGTAAAATCTAAACCTATTTCAACTCATTTAAATTCTAACATGAAGTGTAGGATTGGAGAAGCCCAAGAGAAGAAGAAAAGAATTAGATGCTTCACGTGTGGTGAGCTAGGGCACTACCACACCAAGTGCCCAAAGAGAGAAGAGCTCAAGAAGATGGAGCACTTGAGGAGATGGGAGAAAGAGCAAAGGAAGAAGAGAAGCTCACAACAAGGAGGAACTCCAAGGGTAAGGGAGGTAATTTCTAACCCTAGGTTAATGTGCAATTTAAATTCAAAATCCTCCTTGCATGATAAAAATAGAATTAACCATTCATCCATGCATACTAGTATTAATGAAAATTGTCTGCTTGTGTATAACCATGGTTTTAGATATAATGATAGGACTAGGGCTAACAAGGTAGATCAAAATTCTAGGAAAAACATGCATTATGATAGACCTAAGACTTTTGTATCTAAGGATCATGGCACTAAGCCTAAGAAGGGAAGGAATGTGCTTAGAAAGGAGGGTAGGTCTAGAAATGTCCAAAGTGGACATATGGATTCTAGGTTTAGGAACATACAAAGGGAAAATCAAGTTTTAAGGGAAAAACTTGATAGGTTAGAGAAAACCCTAGAGAGATTCACTATTGGATCTAAGGGTTTAGATATGGTGTTGGGTGGTTTAAACTGCACCAATGATAGATCGGGGTTGGGATACCGATCTAAGAACTTCCATGCCAAGGGAAAGAAATATGCTAGGGTAGCATATGATTATGGCAAGAAGGGGGAGGGCAAAAATGGCAAAGGGGTGCCATTTAAAGGAAAAAGAAATGACTTAACCAAAGACAAGGTGTCTAAAGTTAAGAGGGTTGAGTTTGTAGGCCAAGAGTCACTGGAGGTACACCGGTGTGGCCTAGTGATGGTTGAGTCACCTAGGGAGGTGGCTAGGGCTAAGAGCTCTAGGGGGAGCTCTAGGAGCCTTTGGGATATATGGTGAATGGACTTTGGAAGGGGTGCTCCTAAATGTCTAGATGGACCATGGAGTGTGGCAAAAGAATTGGAGACGGACTTGAGTCTCAATTCTTGGGTTTTGACATGGTGTTGTTAAGTTTCATGCATGAAAATATGACATTGGAGTCATATTGCATGAAAATTGGTTTTTGATGTGTTATTGTCATGTAAATCAATGCTAGGGATGCATTGTGGGGTGGCATGGGCAAAGACATCAAGAGGAAACCAAAACTAGGACTTTAGGTCAAGGTTTGATTGAAGTTTTTGGTTAGTTTTGGATTTTGTGTCAAACTTGGGAATGGTGATAGATACATTTTGGAATGTATTTTTCCAAGTAGATATGGGTACCACAAACCTCTCCACAAAATTTGGGAATTTTTGGAGATTTGTGAAATTTTTGGCGCATTTCTGAATTTCGTCAGAAATGCTGAAATTTCAGCGAAATGCTGAAATTTCAGACTTTCAGAGTATCAGTCGACTGCCATTTTGGCAGTCGACTGGTCAGGGCTGATATTTGTATCAGCAGCTGGGTTGGTGTCCAAATGATGCAAAACAAGTGTGTGGGGGGCTAGTACACATTGTTTATGGTCATTAGGGACTAAAAGATCCAATGATTGGAATATTGTTGGGCTCTTTCGATGTTAGGCAAAGGGGGAGAAGTGTTGGGTTTAAGTTGGGAAACCAAACACACCTTTGCTAGAAACCCTAGGTTTAGGGGGAGCTAAGATTAAGGGGGAGCAGGATTGCTCCATTGTTGGCATAGGGGGAACCTTGGAGAGGTTCTTAAAAAGCCTTTATAAGTCCAATGCAGGGGGAGCTTGGGAGAAGCCTTAAAAAGCCCGGTTTGGTGAAAATTCCTAACTTGGAGGGTTAGGTGTGAGATGCCTTGGGATAGGATCCATGTATGCATTGCATATGCATTTATTTAGCATTGTTTTTGCTATTCTTTATTACTATTTGTTTCCCTAACTTAAACGTATTGTCAAACATCAAAAAGGGGGAGATTGTTGAGGCAATCTAAGGTCCGAAGTGACCTTGTGTTTTGATGTTTAAGCAAAGGGTTTAAGTTAGGTTTTCCCTTGTGTACTAATATGGGTATGTGAGTGTGCAGGTTGTATAGGTTTACACATATTGACTTGGCTGGACGGCTTCGGTATGGTGAAGGGTTGCATGGAGACAAGCTGGAGGCTTATGTGCACCCGAGGGACCTGATATAGCAGGGATGATGAGCCAAGGGGCGCGGACTTCGAGGCGTACGTGAAGGATGGCATGGAGACAAGCTGGAGGCTTGTGTGCATCCGAGGGACGAGGGCCAAAGATGAAGAGGGCGCGAAGGCAATAGTCAAGGCTGCTGGTGAAGAGTCAGCTAAGGCAAAGGACAAGAGCCGAGGGAAGATGACTCCAAGGGCAAGCTGAGAAGTGGACTTCAAAGGGCACACGTGAAGGGTGGCATGGAGGCAGGTCGAGGACTTGCGTGCGCATCCGAGGGACGATAGCCGGTGGAAGAGGACTTCAAGGAGCAAGCCAAGGGAGAATGCTTGAAGGCACATGTTGACGAGGGTCAAGAGAGTGAGGAAGAGTGTTTGTAGAGGCTGGGCAGTCGACTGGTGTTATAACAGTCGACTGCCAGCGCAAACAGAAACTCACAGTAGGTTCTGGACCCTGGGCCAGTCGACTGCCATTTTGGCAGTCGACTGGTAGCGGCTGGTGAGCTGGCAAATTCGAACGTTGGGGGTGTTAACGGTCGAATTTGGCTGGCACCAGTCGACTGCCCTGGGGGCAGTCGACTGGTAGCGAGAAATTAGCCCCGAATCCTATTTAAAGAGGACTTCGTGGTGGCTGAGTTTCTTGACGAAACTCATTTGGAAAAAGTGTGTTAGTAGTCTATTGTGTTCACAAAGCGTCCAAAGTGTTGTGGCGAGGTTTCTCCACCCACAAGGAGCGACACGTGATAGCCGGAGGTTATCCGGGGAGTGATCCACCGACGGATTGTTGGATTAGTCACCCGGCCGGGGTGGATACCAACTAAATACGGTTTGTTAGCATTGTATTTATTGTTTTATTTGTATTTCCGCTACGCTAACAATCTTGTAGGAAGAAGGGGTTCGAAAAATCGCTATTCACCCCCCCCTCTAGCGGACGACAACGATCTAATAGGTTCAACTTCCACTTAATATATAAAGTAGCGTTTCTCCTCCTTCTTCCTTATGAAAACTAAGAGAGGAGAGTTAGCCTTTCTTACCAAGAGGAAACTAGGGTTCTCTCCTAGGGCCAAGGGTTGGAAGATCGCGTAAGGAAGAAGATTCTACGCTGAGTAGTAAGTTTAGAAGCGCAAGGATGTAAGTAGATCACTTACCTGTAATAAAAGTAGTTTTCGTGTGATTCTAACTTGATTCTAAGTCTTTGGATGATGTGATCTTAGTATAGCTTTGCCCAAAAGCAAGTTTTGGGATTAGGGCACACAAGATGTTCGATAAAAGTTCAGAGTAAGACCGAGGTCTTACTAAGCCCTAGAACGAGTTCTAGAACTAAGAAATGAGATAAGAAACAAAACCAAGGTCTTGTTGTGTCCTAAAACAAGTTTTGGGAACATTACTTTTTAAGTGCAAAAGATATGCTAAGTTATGCATTGTAAATACAAACATGAGTACAAGTTTAAGTATATTACTTTGAAAGACCAAGGTCTTTTTGACATGTACCGGGCCGAGGCCCATATAGATCTAGGTGAGCCTAGTAGAGACGCTCTAATAGGGTTCGGTGGCTAGCTACCCCGAAACCTATTAGGGATGCGCGCATTGGTACTATGTCGGACCCAAAAGAGGATGTTTACTATTTTGAAGTATATGAAGTATAAGAAGATAAGTTTCAAGTTTTCCCTAGTAAGTATTTATTTCAAACAAGTTAAGCATTTTCAGTTCAAGCAAAGTTTTCGAAAGCAAGCAATTGTTACAAATGTATTCATGAATATTTTTCCATGTTAAAGAATAACATTTTCAGTTACACATGTTTTAAAGTGAGCATGAACATGTTTTATATCGAATGCATGTTTTGTGATATAGGTATCTACTTACTAAGCAATTTGCTTATAGTTTGCATCCTTTAATTACAGATAAAGGTAAAGAAAGGATGTAAGACAAGGAGGTCAAAGGATGGATGGTTGTGTCAGTGACAGCGGAACAGTGGAATGAGATCCTTCGGGATGAGGGTGTTAATGTTTCAAGCTCTAAACAATTGAATATTATGAGTTTTCTTGAGTTTTGTGTCATGTTAGTTATGTTTATTCCGCAAGAAGATATTTAATTTGAAATGCATGCTAAATGAAGTATGATTGAGTCCAATTATGATGGTTATATGATTATGAGTCTTCTCTTTGTTGTGTGGTTAAAATAGGATGTATATGTATACTTGATCAGTGTTTCTAAAATCTAGAAACTGCAGTTCCAGAGGTATCAGTCGATTGGTTCAGGTATCAGTCGACTGCCCTCGTGAATTCAAGGGAATAGAAACATTGGTCGAGTGATTCCCAGGTGGAGTCGACTGCACCAGTCAACTGACAAGGTCATCAGTCGACTGGTACCAATGTAAAATAGGAAGGGTTGTTGGGCTGATGGTTAGTGCATTGCTTTTGCAAGGAAGAGATCTGGGGGGCAAATCCTGGCAAGGCCAACATGAATTAAATTTTTTTTTCTTTTTGGCCCAGCAGTAAAGTTAACGTAACGACCCTATAAGGTCAAGGTTAGTAAGAGAGGGTCGTTACATGCTGGGTCATTCCTGAGAGGGTATTGAGGAACATCCTCCATCTAACTCCATCGGTGTACTGATGCAATAATGCAGCATTCACGAACTTTGCACAGGTGGTCCTCAGGATCAGAACTACCGTTATATTCCCCAATCAAGGGAGATAGGTAGTGACGAAGCATCGGATCATCAACGATAGCCTGAGTGAACGGGGTTGGCTATTGGCTGGGAGGGGTCGGGTCGTGTGCGCTACTCGCCTTCCGTATAGCGGGAGGAGGCATGTTGGAGGCTGATGAGTGCGCCTTCTACGATGCGTCTCTTGCGACTCACTTAAGGTTTTGAAATGCCCCCATGTACACCTTTGGGGGTGAAGGCTGTTAGGACCAAAAGGAATTAGGATATCTCCACAATGACATGATATTGTCCACTTTGGGCCTAAGCCCTCATGGTTTTGCTCTTGGGCTCTCCCAAAAGGCCTCATGCCAATGGAGATACCATATTCCTTATAAACCTATGATCTTTCCATGTGTTTCTTAATGTGGGACTAAGTTTGCACCCTTGCAACTGTAACGCCCGCCCTTATATCTACTCTCGGGGCGGGGTTACGTACAATCAATCATATAATAATATTTTTTTTTACTAGCATAAAATTTAAAACCAACAATGCAAGGACCAAGTACTGAGCATGCTTGTTTAAAACTATCAAGAGATATTTACCAGTGCTAAGCATACTAGTCATCATTTGAAATATCTTAATAAAGAGTTATCCTAACATTCACTAACATTCTTTGTTGAAGCAAACATCATCATAAGCATAGTAAAGTAGATATAGAATCATTCTTTCCCGAGCCACCACCCCACACATCTTCAGCCCTCCTGCCTCTTCCTTTAGTTTAAGTGTTCCTTACCCTTATCTGCAGCATAAGACAACACATAAACTAGTAAGCGCAAATGCTTAGTAAGGATCGTGTCCTACTCGCAAAATCCATACGAATGCATACAACATATACACATAATAAATCATAAGCATGAGTTCATCATAGCATACTAAACATCAAAGTTTCTAAGCATGCAACATAAAGTATCTTAAGCATGCCCTTCACATATCATCAATGTTTTTCAAAACAATTCCATAAAGGTATTACTTAAAAATACATCCATATCATATAGGGCCCAGTTGTGTACCACATAATGCGCGTTCCCTAATGAATTGGGGTAGCGAGCCACCAACCAATTAGAGCAGGACCCTTCCGTCCTACCGGAGCCATGACCTTACGTTAACATGCACCCCGGATTTGTTTAACGACCCCCTTCCGAGTCGGGTACACAACTTACAAAGTAAAATACTTATCATGTCTTTACATATATGCTAAGGAGTACTCCAAATCCACTCTTAAGGGACACACCACTCTTCAAGGGTGCTCATGATCCCACAGGGACACACCACACAACATAAGGGGTGCTCTTGATCCCATACTTAGTGGAGTATCCTTTCAAGCATTTTATCATACACATCACATGCAATTCATAAAGGGTGCCCCATGGGCTATAAACATGCTCATACATATATGATATTTCAACCACTTAACCTACTTTATATATGACAAGATTGGTCACATAAATCATATTCATGTCATAGGAAGTGGTAGCATGCTTCATGAGTTAACCGAGTTCTTCTTAACCCTAAACCTAAGGTTTTGGCCGAAAGTCAAAGGTAGAGGTAGCTTAGGTTTTTGACATCAAACATCCCATACCAGTATCATATATATATACATCATGTATCATACTAAGCATAGCAGACATCATAGGGTAATCAACCTTCACAAACCTAATGTTCCATGCTTTAGCCGAATATCACATGCTAGGGAAAAATTAAGTTTTCAATTCAAACATTCCATTTAAACATCACTTGCATATACATATCATCATCCCAAACATAAGCATATCTAATAGGGTACATCCCATACAATCATCACATATATATATATATCATGTATCATACTAAGCATAGCATACATCATGGGGTAATCAACCTTCACAAACCTAATGTTCCATGCTTTGGCCGAATATCACGTACTAGGGAAAAATTAAGTTTCCAATCAAACATTCCATTTAAACATCACATGCATATACATATCATTATCCCCAAACATAAGCATATCCTATAGGGTAGTTTAACCTTCACAAACCCTAACTTTAGGGTGTTGGCCGAATGGTGTAGGGTAGGGGAAATTAGGGTTTTTGAAATCAACATTCACACAAGCATTTACACAAACACCTCACGTACACATCATGCCACTTATTAAGCATAGATTACATCATAGGATAATTATGCAACCCAAAACCCTAATTCTTCTAGGGTTGGCCGAAAGTCAAGGGTAGGGGAAACTAGGGTTTTTTTGAAAGCAACTTTCACACAAACATTTACACAAACACTTTGTCTACACTACTAAGCATGGATATATCATAGGAAATCATACAACCCTAAACCCTAGTTTTTCCCATCCATGGCCGAAACTTGTAGGGGGTGCAAACCCTAATTTTTGTTATCACAACTTGAAGGAAATCAACATATAGGTATACCCTAACTCCCAAGGGTTCTCCTCATGCATCAAGAAGTAACCAAAGCCTCCTCTTTGGGTGTTGGCCGAAACTTACACAAGGGTAAAACCTCCATTTTCGAAAACTACAAGAAGAAGGAATTCATACACAACAATTACACTACAGGCGAGGGGATACTTACATCCTTTCGCTTGAATTTCACCTTCTCTAAATCTTTAGGGTACCCTTGGTTGAAGTAAGAGTGAGAGTTTCCTTTGCTAAAGTTTCTCTAGAACCCTTGGCCCTAGTAGAGGGCAAGATCCTTGGATGGGATCTTCTTCCTTCCAATTCCCTAGGGATAGAACCCTAGGGTGTGTTTTTCGAAAATGAAAAGGGAGAAGGGGAAGAGGGTGTCTCGGTTTTGGAATGGGGAGAGTGAGGAAGAAGAAGAGAGGAAATTATTCCAACCTCTCCCTCTCTTATTTATACTTTTCTCATGAAGGGACATGTCTCTTCACTTCCCTAGCTTTAACAAGAATGTTTCTTATTCTCTCAACAGTAAACATTGCTTGGTGCATTGGTTATGACATGATTAGTGCAACTAGGAGGTTCAAGGTTCGATCCTTGCTTCCTCCTTTCTACACTTTCTTTTTATCACATTTTGCACTAATCCATATCAAAGCCCATTAAACCAAGCCCATCATAACATTTCATAAAAATGTTTCATGAATTCATCATATTTCATATGGGAGAAATTTTGGGGTGTTACAATCCTCCATACCTTAAAAAAAGTTCGTCCCGAACTTTAAAACAGTTCCGGATACTTTAATCGTATGGCCTCCTCTTGTTCCCATGTGGCTTCTTCGAATTGTTCGTTCCGCCACAGAACCTTTACTAAGGGTACTTCCTTGTTCCTTAGCTTTTTGACTTCCCGATCTAGGATCTGAATAGGTCGGCGTTCGGAACCTAGGTTCTCCTGTACTGGTGGGGGCTCTATCATTTGATTCACATCAGAGGTACATTTCCTGAGCATTGATACATGGAAGACATTGTGGATAGCCGACATTTCTGATGGTAGCTCCAGTTCGTAGGCCACTTTGCCTACCCGTCTAAGGATCTGGTACGGTCCCACATATCTCGGACTCAGCTTCCCTCTCTTCCCGAATCTCATCACCCCTTTCATAGGGGCTACTTTAAGGAATACTGAATTCCCCAACCTCAAACTCTAGTGGTCTGCGTCGCTTATCAGCGTAGCTTTTCTGCCGACTCTGAGCAGTCTCTATCCTCTGGCGGATATTCTTTATAGCCTGAGTGATTTCGTCTATAATATCTGTCTGGAGTACCATCTCCTTCTTTTCACCACTCTCAAGCCAGCATATAGGAGATCTACATTTCCTTCCGTATAGTGCTTCATACAGTGCCATCCCAATAGTAGCCTGATAACTGTTGTTATAAGCAAACTCTGCCAGGCTCAGGTATCGACACCAGCTTCCCTTGAAGTCCAAGGCACAAGCTCGGGAAGGATTGTAGGACATACCTCATGAGATCTCGGTTTTCCACTTTCTCACCAATTACATGTAGTTCATTGATGATCTCTTTTACTCTTCCATGTAATTGGCTAACCGTCTCGTTGTTCTCCATGGAGAGTGATTGTAGTTGGGCAACTAGTAGATCCTTCTTTGCCCTTCTTGACTTGTTGGACCTTCATTGAGTTCGACGAGTTTCTCCCATAATTCCTTGGCGCTCTTGAAAGGCCTCACCTTGTTGAGTTGTTCCTTTGAAAGTCCGCATTGAAGCGTGGTGGTAGCCTTTGCGTTGGATTGCGCCTTCTTCATGACTTTCTTCGGCCAAGTTCTCATTGGTAGTGGCTCTCGTCTTTCGTTGGCGGGTGCATCGAATCCATCTACAACTCTTATCCAATTCTCAATGTCATTCATTAAGTAATATTGCATTCTACTTTTCTAGTGGGCGAAGTCATTTCCGACGAAGAAAGGAGGCCTTGCGGTGCTATATCCCTCTTGAAACACCATTTCATTGTACTTCGATCGATTGTGAGTTCTCCCGAAGCAAACCGGCTCTGATACCAATTGATAGATCGAGTGTGTTGCTAGAGGGGGGGGGGGGGGTGAATAGCACTTTTTCGAAGTTTTCTCTACAAGATTGTTAGCGCAATACAAACAAAAATGATAAGCAATAACAAATTCAATGCTAACAAGGAGATTTTTACTTGGTAGCCACCCCGAAAGGTGACTAATCCAAGGATTCACGCGGTTGCACACTCTCCACTATGAAACCCTCCTTCAAGGTGGAGAAACATTTACAAAGACGTCTTCTTCCTCTTTACAAGATGCGATGAAAACCGAGAGGAAAATCTGAGGAGTATTGGCACGAGCAGCACTTTCTTATAGTAAAAAACTGTACCGTTCTCGTGCCAAAAAGTCCCCTTTAAATAAGAGAACAGGACAACTTCTCAACCTGTCCAGCCCTGCACCAGTCACTGCCCCTTTGGCAGTCAACTGGTCTAGCCTTAAATGCTAGCCAACAGCTAGTTTTCGGAGTTACCAGTCGACTTCCCTATGGGCAGTCGACTGGTCGAAGGCTGAAAATCTTCTGTGAGTTTTGGTAGTCAACTGCCTTTGGGCCAGTTGACTACCCAGCTTTTACAAGTCCTACACTCACTCCGAACACTCTCCTTCACGTGTGCCTTCAGGTATACTCCCTTGGCTTGCCCCTTGAAGTCTTCTTCCACCGGCTATCGTCCCTCGGATGCACACACAAGCCTTCCATTGGCTTGCCTCCATGCCACCCTTTACGTGTGCCCTTGAAGTCTACTTCCCGGCTTGCTCTTGGAGTCCTCCTCCCTCGGCTCTCGTCCCTCGGATATGTTCTCCACGTGTGATTCTCCAAGCCCTACAAACTCAATCACACATATCAAATACAACACAGCACCCTAACCTTAAACATATTGGCACACACACATCAAAACCATGATCTTCCCGATCATTCTTGGGCCAATTGCCTCAACATCCCCTACATTAGTTAAGATGATAGGATATTAACATCCAATTGCATCATGGGAGTGCTTTTGGTTTTTTATACTAATTGCCTATCTATGTACTTTATTAGACATTCCTTCTATTCCACTTTTAACAAATAAAAGCAATAGAAAATATCTTTATTCCAGAAACTGAACAAAGTTCTTTCCAAAAAATTAAGTACATAAAGACGATCTATAAAACCAAAACTATATCAACCTATGCTAAAGACATAAATGAAATAGTCAAAACTCCCACAGCAAAAGTCATTTCCATAGCCATCCATATAGTCAGCAATATCCTCCTCAGCTAGCCATCGGGTTTCCTGGAACCCCTGCACAAAATTGCAGACATGATTAGAGGCATCTGTGTCTACACACCAGGTACTGGTAGATATCACCACTAAACATGTTACAATGACACAAGAAGAAAATATACCTGTATCACTACTCTGACGACTGGGACAATCCGTCTTCCAATGTCCAGACTGTTTGCACACAAAGCACTTTCCTTTCAGCTTCTTCATGCATCCCTGAGGTCTCTGTAATCCTGCTACTTTCTTTGCCTCAGATCATTTCTTCTTCTTCTTTCCTTTCAGTTTAGAAGAAGAAATGTCTTGAGCCATGAAAGTCTATGAACTCTGAAGAGAAACCGCCTATGCCGCTTCGGGTTCTGTCAGAAGTTCTTCCCACGAATATGTACATTTGTCCATATTGTATCTTAGGCGGAACTCCTCAAAACTCTTTGGTAGAGATACGAGGATGAAATTGATCTGGGTTTCCTCATCAATTTTTTGCTGCAAGGATTTCCATCTCCTTCAGCCAAGCCATCATTTTGAGGACATGTTCCCTTACGGACATACCTTCAATCAAGATAGTTGTCATTGTTAGTGATATGAGAAAAATGTCCTAAGGCAATCGTCTTATGATTGTAATCATTTATTTTAATAAATGAATATTCACTATTTGAGTATACATGTTTATGTATTTGATTGAGATCTTAAACTCATTTACTGAATATCCGCAATACAATTCACAGCATGAGAGAATTTGTGATGAATTCACAACTAGTGATTATCTCTACATGTGCAATTGTGAAGTATTGAAATTGTCCCTAGTCGATGAATTGATAAATACGGACACTATCAATTCTGTTGAGACTAGCATGGGTTATTCTCTAATCAGCTGATTCTCACTGGCTGGTGACATTGAGATATCCGGAGATAAACATGAATGCTAGTTAAGGGAACTAGTTCATTGGAGTGTCTGGCTGTAACACTTCATATGGTAGTCTACATATAGATATGTCAGTGAAGTTCTTACTGCAGCTTAAGTGCGATGTTCCTTTGACTTGCGGTGTTCAAGTCATCTTGGTCATGGAGACTTATACTTTGACATCTTAAGCAAGCATCTCCAAGGAGGTGTGGACACAAGATGATTGGGTATAAGCCGAAGTGCCCGAAGATGTTTGAACAGCCTACAAAGGATTCACCACTCCTTACGAGGAGATGTATACCCAAGGCCTATCGTCGGATTGTTATTCGAAGCCTCTGGCCAGAGCATGACATGTTAAATACATGAGAGTAATTAGAATCCGTAGGACGAGAAAATGTTACTTGGGCTAGGTGTGACGTAGTCAGCCTAGTGGGGACTGACACACATAGACCATGTCCTGAACCAAGTGGGTATAAGATGGTGAAGGGAATGGGGCATGATTCATTATAGCTGCTGAAAGGTTTCAGAATTGTTTCTGAGGTCAACCGTTGATCTTTCGATTAATTGGGGATCATGATGTACTACTGGGTGCCACTCATGATCGTTCTATAATTGATTAATTATAGACGGCCAACATAAATCGAAAGCCTATTTAGTCACACGCACTACGAGTAATCCGAGGGATTTAAAACGAGTTGAAAATTAGAATTTCCAATCAAGAGAGATTAGGTTTGGTTGAGCCAAACGATAAGTCAAATATGAATTTATCAGAGACGCATCGGAAGCGTAAAATGCCTAAGTCTTTTGAAGACTTAATAGATTAATTAAATGAGTTTAATTCATTGGGGCGTGGCTTGGATGGGCCGGCCAAAGAGGGTCTCCATCCTCTTTGCTTGGCCGACCACAACAAAGGGAGAGAACCAAAGTTTTTGGTTCAATTTATAAAATAAACCAAGTGTGGTTTGTTTTATAAAATTATAGATGATATAAATTTTTATATAATAAACCAAGGTTAGGTTTATTTTTCATGGAAATTAAAATGAACCATGGATTGGTTTATTTTATTTTATAAAATCAATCATAGATTGATTTACCATGATAAGAAAATTTATTCCATAAGAAAAAAGAAGACTTGGTCGGTTTATATCATGAATTAAAATATGATAAAACTTGGCATGATGGAATAAGTCATAGAAAATTTATTCCATAAGAAAAAAAGAGACTTGGCGGTTGAGAGACCACTATATAAAGGACCCAAGGCAAGGCTTGGAAATTAATCGAAGTATTCTTGCCTAGGCTCTCTCCCTCTCCTCCCTTCTTTCTCTTGGCCGGCTACAAGGCTCTTCTCCCTTCTTCTTGCCGTGAGCACAAGGAGAAGCACCGAGGCGACAAAGTTCTCCCGTTGGGATGATCTTCCTCTCCGGCCATTATCACCTTGGGATTGGGCACAAGTCATCACCTTGGGACTTAGTTGACGTCTTCAGGTGAAGGATGGCATGGAGGTAGGCTGGAGGCTTACGTGCGCATCCGAGGGACCATTGATAGCAGAGATGATGAGCCGAGGGACGGAGACTTCGAGGCGTACGTGAAGGGTGGCATGGAGGCAAGCTGGAGGCTTGGGTGCGCATCCGAGGGACGAAGGCCAAAGATGGAGAGGGCGTGAAGGCAACAGTCAAGACTGCTGGTGAAGAGTCAACTAGGTTGATAGTGGCTGAGTATGAGTGCATGTACTCAGGGGTTAAGCCGGGAGGGTTTGAGTGCGGAGAGATTTGTACTCGGAGAGAAACCCTAGGCTTAGGTCTCAGACCAGTCGACTGCCTTTGGGGCAGTCGACTGGTGCCAACTGGAACAGCTGGCCAGAATTTGAACGTTATGTTGTAACGATCGAATCTGAGTGGGACCAGTTGACTGCCATTTGGGCAGTCGACTGGTAGCGGCTGTTTCAGATTCGAGCCCTATTTAAAGGGGCTCGTTTTCTACCTTAGACTTGACGAAACTTGCTTGGATAGGGCAAGTTAGTAGTCTTATATACTCAGGAAGTGTCCTTGGTGTTGTGGCGAGGTTTCTCCACCCACAAGGAGCGACGAGTTCTAGCCGGAGGTTATCCGGGGTTTGATCCACCGACGGATTGTTCGATTAGTCACCCGACCGGGGTGGATACCAACTAAAATCAAGTTGTTAGCATTGTTATTTCTTTTGCATATTATTTCCACTGCGCTAACATCTGTGTAGAGATCAAACGATCAAAAGAAAGTGCATTCACCCCCCCCCCCTCTGCACGCCCACATCGATCCTTCAGTTGGTATCAGAGCAAAGGACCGCTCTTGATCGGACTAACCGCCGAGGGAACACTCGCTAGAGGGAAAGGGTCATGGAAGACAAGTTGGGTGACGATATCAACTCACCACCACCATACGAGCATGAGAATTTTGACTATTGGAAAGATAGAATGAAGAATTGGCTCGGGATGGATTGGGAGTATAGAATGACCATTGAAGAATCATTCGAAATCCCCAAGGATAAGCACGGCAAAAAGCTTCGCCCTAGATATTGGACAAGTGAACAACAAGAACAAGCTAGGGCCAATGAGAAGGTAATAAATATTTTGATTAACATATTGCCTAACCATGTTTTGAGTGATGTAGGGAAATATTCAAATGCATACGAATTGTGGAATAAGTTGGAAGAACTTCACAAGAACCCTTCACAAGCTCTAGTAGTCGAAATATCTAAAGAAGTAAGTTCAAGGGTCCAAGAGGACCAAAATTAGGAATTGCCCGTGCCATCAAGTGAGGAACCATCCACCCCATCAAGAGAAGAAGAAGAATTAGTATCAAGGGTTGAGGGGGAGGAGAGACCCTCATTCTCACAAGTACAAGAAACGACCTCCACCTCCACCAAAGCTAAGTCAAAAGAGTATAACGTATGCTTTGGTTGCAACAAAAGGGGGCGCTACAAGAATAAGTGTCCACTAGGTAAAAAAGGGGTAATTCCTAAACCCAAGTCCATTCAAATCAAATCTAATGTGGGTTGTAGGAAGGAGGAAGTACAAGACAAAAGAAAAGGATTCGGTGCTTTACATGCGGAGAGCTCGGGGATTATCATACACAATGTCCAAGAAGTGAAGAGCTCAAGAACATGGAGCACCTTAGGAAATGGGAGAAAGAGCAAAGGAAGAGGAGCATTCGTCAAGGGGAAGCTCCAAGGGTAAGGGAGGTAACCTCTAATTCTACTTATGCTTCAAAACTTTCAATGAATATTCAACATGATTGTATGAATGATAGAATTGATAACACTTGCTTGCCCATGTATGTTTTCGGTTTTAAATACCATGATAGGAGTAGAAACAATTTTGGATACCAAAACACCAAAAACTTTGTGATGCCTGATAAATCTAGGGTTCCTAGGACTAAGGATCAAAGGATAAATCCTAAGAGAAAGGGAAACATGCTTAGAAAAATAGGTAATCCTAGAGATGATAAAATTAGATCTAGTGGTCCTAAAGTCAGGAATTTGGAAAAGGAAAATCAAGCTCTAAAAGCCAAACTAGATAAATTGGAAAAGAACCTAGATAAACTCATTAAGAGATCCAAGGAATCCAGAGGAATACAAGATGGTCAATCTCTTAGAAATGGTAGGTCAAGTCTAGGATACCATTCTAGGAGGGCTAATGATGATAAAGTATCATATTCAAGGATGCCCTATAACTATGGTAGAGAAAAAGGCAAAAATAGCAAAGAAAAGCCATTTAAAGGGAAAGAAAAGAAAGTGACCAAAGAAAAGGTCTATCGAATTAAGAGAGTAATGGTGGAAAGTCAAGAAGCACCGGAAGAGCACCGGTGTGGTCTTGCTTTTGTAAAGGAGTCACATAGGGAGGTAATTAGGGATAGAAGCTCTAGGAGTCAAGACGAGTTCCATGGTCAATGGATCTTAGGTGGTTTACTTCTAGGAGAATGAAAAAGAACTATAAGGTGTGCCAAGAGGTTTAAAAGGCTAAAGGTAGTCTTAATCCTAGAGAGTTGGCACACTTAAGGGAGGATTATAAAGAGAAAGGAGAAATTAGGGTTTTAAATAAGACAAATTAAGTTTAATGCCTAAATACCATATAATTTGATGCTATGAATGGACTATGAATAATTATGGGAAGTAGCATCAAGGTGAGGTCCAAAACAGGACTTTTGAGAAGAGTTTCATGATACATTTTAGAGAAACTCGAAGTTTGTACCAAGCCTGGGATTTGGGATGATTTTGACTGAAATTATATTTTTCCCAAGTAAATATAAGATCCACAAATCTCCTCACAAGATTTCAGAATTTTTGGGATCTTGTGGAATTAGTTAGGCATTGTTGAAGTTCGACTGAAAATCTGAAATTCAGAACAGCAGACACCAGTCGACTGGCTGGAAGCCAGTCGACTGAGAAACCTTACAGAATGTAATTACGGTGTAGCCCAGTCAACTGCCCTAAGGTCAGTCGACTGGGTCGCGGGTTCTATAAAAAGAGAGAGCGCGCCGGGAAAGCAAAATCTAGGGTTTTGGCTCATTTCTCCCGATGATTTTCACCTCCTTTCAACTCCCCTTGTGTCCTAAGCTCCTCCTAAGCTCTAAAACTCTTCCCTAAGGCCTTCCCTAACTCTGATCTACCTCTAGGGTTAGTAGAAAACTCCTCTTCAAGTCAACCCACGCGATTTCCAAATCTCAAAATGCAAAGGGCAAAAAGGTATGATGTTTAAGGTTTATTTCTCCATTTAGGCTTCGCATTGACACTAATATGATGATTTTTGTGTTTCCTTTGCTATCTTCTATTTTGGGGGGGTCACTTTGGTATGCATACATGTGTTTGGTGTATTAGGGCTGTGTCTAAACGATCTAGGGGTGAGGGGTCATCTCGACCAGGTCCCCAAGGCCCAGAAGAGTCTAGGTTTAGAAGTTTGGAATGCAAAAAGAGATTCGAGGAGAACGAATTTGTTCAACTACCCTGTCGATATCTCAATAAAGGATACTTTGAGGAGAAGGGGCCTCACATTATTGAGATGATTACTCATTTCGGCATAGAACAACTTGTCTATTGCCAACATGATGTTAATCTTGATCTGTGCAAAGAGTTCTTTGCAAATTTGACATGTCTTGACCAAGACAATAGAGTTTATGAGTCAAAGGTAGCGGGTGTCACCATTCCTTTCACACCCGTGGTTTTAGCCAGTTTTCTAGAATGTCGGGCCTCAAACAATCTCAATACCTACTTTCCAAACGTTGTTGAACCACTTGAATTCCCAGGTGTAACTATTGATCAGATTCATGTCCACTACTTCAGGAGGCATCGACATGAATCTGAGCGTACTTTCGATGCAAAACCCATGAGTCCATCCAGCCATGTTCTGTACAAGATTGTGGTAGAGTGTCTGCTACCCATTGTCACTAAGGGGAGGGCAAGGATCCGGTTGCCTCACTTGGTGATGATGTATGCTCTTGAGCGGCGGCTCGATATAGATGTGTCATTACATGTGTTTGCATCCATTTGTCATCTTTCCCAGAGTGTGAATGGAAAGATATACATGCCGTTTTGTCATATGTTGACTGAGTTCTTTCAGCTCCGTTTTGGTATTCGAGTCACTGTTGGTCAGGTGTGCCACTTGTCAAAAGACTATGATCAGATTGGCACCCGCCAATTGTCTTTAGCGGGCATTGAGTCTAGACAGGGGGTATTCATGTGGAGGGAGCGACCAGAGGCAGCTGATGCAGGTGAGGAGCCCGCTGAGCCTATCACACGAGCAGAGTTTACCCGACTCCAGGAGGATGTTCATACTATTCAGGAGGGCGTCCAGAGTCTTCAGCAGGACCGGGAAGCTACTCAGAGGGAGGTACATGGTCTGACAGAGTTTTGCCAGGGGTTTATGACCAGGCAGGATACCATGTACGAGATGCTGCAGCGATAGGATTTATCATATCAGGGTCCTCCTGCTCCTCCACCTCCTCCTCCAGATGGTGATGACCACATGTATTTCTGATCAGCTGATGCAGTTTTGGATTATAGTGTTGAGAGTGTCTTGTGATGATTACCTTATTATACCTCTCAAACACTCCTCATTTCGATGATTGTATCTCTCTAAATGACTTCTGGCCTGTTGGCCCATGGCACTGGCGTGATGTTTATTTGCTGACTGACTTTATGTATTATGCACCTTTTATGCTATTATATTCAGAGTGTGTCTTAGTTTCATAATGTTCTTTTGTAATCGTTATCTATATATTCATGATATGTTTGCAATTCTCAAATGATTGCTATCTAGTATGGTTTGGTTGAAAATCAAGAAAATATCATGATTAGAAAAGATAATCATTAAAACATAAAGGACATTTATTTGAAAAAGGGGGAGTTGAGAATCATTTTGAATATTAACTAGAGGTGCTAGAGAATGTCAAGTATAGGATCCCATCACTAGAACTCTAGATTGATACAAAGTTGGCCTTAATTTGAAAATTTTGAGTTTGTACCAAAAGTCAAGCACGGTTGATGTTTTTCATGAACCAAAATTTTTCTAGGGTAGGGAATACCTTAACAATCGTGCTTGCAAAGTTTCACATTTTTCCAGATTTTCTGGAATTTTTTATTCATTTTGAATTTCGACTGAAATTCTGAAATCTGTCGTATCAGTCGACTGCCCTGGGGGCAGTCGACTGGTAGTGTGGGCAGAATTGGTTTCTGTGATTTCTGAGGGGGTTTTCAGAAATCTGGTTAAGTTCTATTTGGCACCTAGGGTGGGGTTGCTTAGGGCAATCTTTTGATGGTTTCAAAGGGGGAGAACTTGAGTGTTAAGTTAGGTTTTGGTTGAAACTTAACTTAGGTTTGGTTGTAACTTTAGAGTTAAGTTGGGAGACCTTAACTCTAACTTAGGATTAGCAATAAGGACTGAAATTTGGGAGAAAGCATAAGTTAAGGGGTAGCCTCTTGTGTGTTATGCTTGAATTTCAATTGCTTGTGCTATCATTGTTGCTATATGTTTACCTAACTTAACGTATTGCCACACATCAAAAAGGGGAGATTGTTGGGGCAATCGGCCCTGAGATGATCTGGAGGATCATGATATTTTGATGTGTGGGCAATATGGTCAAGTTAGGGTTTGTGTTATTCTCATATATGTACATGAGTGTGCAGGTGTACAGGTACGCATAGACTTAGTTGACGTCTTCAGGTGAAGGATGGCATGGAGGTAAACTGGAGGCTTACGTGCGCATCCGAGGGACCATTGATATCAGAGATGATGAGCCGAGGGATGCAGACTTCGAGGCGTACGTGAAGGGTGGCATGGAGGCAAGCTGGAGGCTTGGGTGCGCATCCGAGGGACGAAGGCCAAAGATAGAGAGGGCGTGAAGGCAACAGTCAAGACTGCTGGTGAAGAGTCAACTAGGTTGATAGTGGCTGAGTATGAGTGCATGTACTCAGGGGTTAAGCCGGGAGGGTTTGAGTGCGGAGAGATTTGTACTCGGAGAGAAACCCTAGGCTTAGGTCTCGGACCAGTCGACTGCCTTTGGGGCAGTCGACTGGTGCCAACTGGAACAGCTGGCCAGAATTTGAACGTTATGCTGTAACGGTCGAATCTGAGTGGGACCAGTTGACTGCCATTTGGGCAGTCGACTGGTAGCGGCTGTTTCGATTCGGAAAGCCACTTATGCTTAAAGAGGGGGGCCTCGGTTTTTATCTTACCTATAGTTGCTTAGACCGACACAGTGAATCCATTGGTCTGCGGAGTCCAGGGGCCACAACTGGCTGAAGACCAAGTTGGTTGAGACTTGGCAGGAAGACCAGAGTGGTTGAGCCTTGGCAGGAAGTCCTGGTGGGTCAAGAAGTCAAGTAAAGCTGCACAAAGGGTAAGTGAGGTAAGTCACTGGAGGAGCGAACCAGTGAGGACGAGTCCATTTATGGGACTTTAGGCGCGGTCCAATTTAGACCCATTTGGGTGATCTAAGTTGAGGCCTGGTTAGATCCTGGTCTAGGAGACAGGGTCTAATTAACTATGAATATATTTTACTCCAATATATTTGATAACATTATCTTACAGGGTTTATTTGATATATGGACTAAGCTACAAAACACTTCTTGTGTAAATTATGTCCTATCCATTTTGTTTAATTACTTAGTTACATCTTATTTAATTGTTTATTAATTCATGCTTTGTTCGGTGAAGCATGAGGATAGAAACAAATCTCCTTTGAATTAATTTTTAATTTGCTAAAACTTGTTCACTTCTTGTTAAATTAATTCCTATCCATTTTGTTACATCTTATTTAATTGTTTATTAATTCATATTTTTCGGTGAAGCATGAGGATAGAAACAAAGTCTCCTTTGAATTAATTTTTAATTGCTAAATATTGGATAAGGAACACACGTGAATAGGATCTGGATAAGAACCAAAAAGCTCGAGAGCCCCTCTATAAAAAGCCTGGCTGTAGAGCTTGAAGGGATATCGAAATATTTTTCTGAAAAAAAGGCTTTTCAAGTGCTCTCTCTTCCAAACTCTCCTGCTGTGGTCCAAGCTACGACGTGTTCACGTTTGATCGCTGCCGGAACTTCAACCCCAACATCTGAGCCCATCTAGGAGATCTTCTAAGTTGTTGGGTAACGCAATTTTTATTTCTTGCATTTAATTACTTGAAAGTGTGGGGTTGTCACACTTTCAATTCTTTTGTACTCGCCTACTCTATCGGGGTTTACCGGTAGAGAGTTTTAGTGGATTGCCCAACGGAAAGGTCCGAGGGACCTGGGCCTTCGAGTAGGTCGGAGCTCCGAAGTACTACCTGTGTCGTTTGTATTGGTTTTTTTTTTTTTTTTTCGCTTCCGTTTTTTTTTTTTTTTCACTGATTCTTCACGTCTCGATCTACAATTATAGTCTTATATACTCAGGAAGTGTCCTTGGTGTTGTGGCGAGGTTTCTCCACCCACAAGGAGCGACGAGTTCTAGCCGGAGGTTATCCGGGGTTTGATCCACCGACGGATTGTTGGATTAGTCACCCGACCGGGGTGGATACCAACTAAAATCAGGTTGTTAGCATTGTTATTTCTTTTGCATATTATTTCCGCTGCGCTAACATCTGTGTAGAGATCAAACGATCAAAAGAAAGTGCATTCACCCCCCCCCTCTGCACGCCCACATCGATCCTTCAGAGCCCACATATCCTTTATTTAAGGCTTAACGCACATGGTTAGATCTGGATGAGCAACCTGGCTCTGATATCATTTGTTATGACCAAAAGGAATTAGGATATCTCCACAATGGCATGATATTGTCCACTTTGGGCCTAAGCCCTCATGGTTTTGCTCTTGGGCTCTCCCAAAAGGCCTCATGCCAATGGAGATACCATATTCCTTATAAACTTATGATCTTTCCATGTGTTTCTCAATGTGGGACTAAGTTTACACCCTTGCAACCCCTAACAAAGGCGTAGCTCGCTTGCCTCCCCCTGAAACAGAGGCCCTTTTGGAGGTGTTTGTTGAATTTGATGTTATTCCAGTGCTCCTCTAACAGAGGTCGCAACGAGCTGATCCATCTCCTCACATTTAAGAACCAAGTTCGTTGGGTTGACGGTGTTCTCCATCGACTTAGCAACTTCTGGTTAAAATATAGTTCCCATAGACAACTCTAATATATTTCGGAAGCTGACAACAAAGATGGTGGAATCCCGGTGATGCGACCGGTGCTTTGGAGGGGACCGCCTGAGAAGGAGAAAAGAACGTTAGAATGACGTCGGGAGGTGTCTCGGTGATGCCACTTCGACGTTCAAGTAAGAAATCGAGTTAAAAAGTTAATGGAGAGAAGAAGTTTGTGATTTCAGACTTTTTCTCCATGGCTCCTTGACCCCTTTTATATCCTTACTGTGACTCTTCATTTTCCGCCTTTAACATTAATGACGTCCTCTTTATGACCCTCATCATTGTCCATTATTGAAGATTGATGACCTTTCCTTTATAACTCCTATTATTCTCGTCCTTTATATACGAGCGTTTTCACCTTTCTCATTAATATAATCTTTTCCTAGCCCAACGACGCCTTAAATGCTCGATATTTCTTTAATTTTGACCATGAGGGATTATCTTCAAGTAACTAAGAGGTCAAATCCTACTGGTCGGACTACGTTGGCTTCCCCTCCCGGATAGTACCCCCATACTTGCAGATGGGAGCTTTACCGAGTTGTTTAATCCCGACCGGGATGATTTGTAATCATCTATCCAAATACTCTGTAGGTTAACCCTGCCGATTGGGTTGTCAGCCGAATTGGTTTATAATTGACCCATCCTAAGCGAACATTCCTGAACGCCTGAGCAGGTCCTATCTATTGAAGATCGGAGATCGGCTAGAGGGGGTGGTGAATAGCTCGTCTCCCCCAAATCGTGTTTCTTCCTACAAAGTTAGTAGCGTAGAGAAAATACATGAAATAATGAAAACAATGTTAATACAAAATCTTTACGCGGTTTGGAGATTGCTTGCTCCTACTTCACGGCGTGTCGTTGAGATGGATGATTCCTCAATTCGTCGATGGATTAGTCGTCGACAATCTCCAATAAGAGCTCACTCCTTCTCGGTGGAGTACAACCTCTCACAATGTCCTCTTCCTCTTTACAAGATGCAAGTTAGGGTTTGAGAAGGAGAGTAGGCTTTGGAAGCTTTGGGTACGAAACAAGAAGGTTTACAATCACACTTTTCATAACCTCTTCATGTCCCAAAGTTTCCCTTTAAATAGAGGAAAGAGCTGTTGACAAAATAGCTTAGTCCTGATATCAGTCCACTGGTCTCAACCCTAGTCGACTGAAGCGTAACCAACAACCAGCTAATGGCTAGCAAACGACTATATTTCAAACAGTAATCGGCTGTGATCCAGGCCAGTCGACTGGTCCCTACTATTTGAAACCCAGAGAAAGATCAATCAACTGGTCTCTTTATCAGTCGACTGCTCTCAATACACAGTCACACTCATCCTCTCCAGAGTCGCCCTTTGAAGCCCTCTTCCTTTGGCTTTTGTCCCTCGGATGCATACGAGTTCGCGGCTCATCCCCATGTCATCCTTCGCGTATGCCTTGAAGTCCGTTTCCCTTGGCTCCACTACATTGCCCCTCGTCCGGGGGTCCCTCGGATGTACCATCCTTTACCGACTCAAGGACCTGAGCACCAGGATGAGATCTCCTACACTTGGTCGCGTCAAGCTCCTCATATGTGTTTCACCAAGTCATGCATGACTCAAATACACACATCAAAATCATATAAAAATTTAACTTAATCATATTAACACATACATCAAATCCTAATCGTACCGATCAAGTTTGGATCAATTGCAGCAACACTATCTCCTACCCTTGGTTTTGCCAACTACGACAACGGACCAAGGTTGCCACATGGCTACCTCTCAACTGTCATATCACCATATGTTATCTTCTGAATATATCCCCAATCACACCCCTTTAGCGACATCATCGTTCCCAACAAGCTTATCGAAATAGTCAATTGAATAGCCTAACCAACTTCAAGATTACTCAAAAACTACAAAAGACAACATCAAAAGGAATCAAACTATTTGATGAACAACAGTAGTATAGCTACAATTTGGATACTGAATACAATCGACACAAACAAATAATGGTGAGCTCGAGTTATAGGAACAACTATTTTGTTCAATTTCGAAAAATAAAAAAATACTTAAAATAATTATTTTTAATTAATAACAATAATTGTTCATTACTTTTCTATTATTTTTATTATTCAAATAAGTATTCGATTGATTTGACCTTGCCGTTTGGTTCATAGAATTAGACTAGATAGTTCATTTGTTTGGGCTGCTTAGTCGATGTGAGGTGAACGAGTCAATCGATCAAAGAAAAATTAAGGGATAATCAATTGGGCAAGGCAAGCGAGCCAAATAGACATCTTGATTTTATATGGTGCAAAGAGTCATGTAGCATTGACCGGGCCTGTCCTGATCATGCCAATCTATGTTAGGCATCGGAGTGTAAATTAGCTAAGCCGTTTGGGAGCTATTCGGATCTCAGTTCGAAAAAAAACTCATTCAAGTCTGTTCTAAGTTAACAAGTTGAGATCGAGTCTGATTTTGATTAGCTTGAATACATTATCGAGCCGAGTTTGATCTTAACAATATTTTGTTATTGATTTCGCTAACATGTACGTTTACAGGCTTACGAATGTGTTCATCAAAAGACTCGTTAGCATATTCGTTAAGAGACTCATTTAAATATCACCTTCTAGACTCCAAAAGAGAAATTATAAAGACAAAATTAAACTACTGAGATTGATCTCCTCCTACTCTCTCAATCCAATGGTTGAGATTATTTCAAAATCCAACCGATTAAATATGGGAAATAAAAGGTTGTTCTCTCTTCTATGCACAATTTGCTATCGTCAAACCCTAGCCTATTGATGCATGCCAAATCCGCAAGTGCACGATAGTATCGTCAAGTAATAAAAAGACATTGATCCTACAAAGACAAGTGGACATCAAGTACTAGCATACTAAGCAAATGTAATTGTATAGACTAATCATGGGGTTTAGAGAGTTTGAGAGCTAGAGAATCTTGAGTAGAAGATGAAGAGAAGAGTGAAAGAAGAGATTTATCAAGAAGCAAGAAGAGGAAAGAGAGTGATCCGAGAGAATTCGATTGATGAAGGCAATTCTAGAATTTTGGTTTAACCACAATGATCTGTGAACACCTAACCTATATTTGATTTCATATTCTCAATGATGGTTCACGTAGGTAGACTATCCTATAGTATCCAATATAAACTTTTGAAACTACACCAACGTATCAACTCCAATTCATTGTCTACTTTTAGAGCGGCAGAACAAAGAGATCGCTTTCCTATGGAGACCCTGTCATGAGATCCCACAACTCTCGAGCTGCCGTCTTCTATTGTGTAGCGACGAATTGGAATAGATCCATTAAGATCTATGATAGCCTATTACTCTTCGCGACATATCGATCTACTTTTGTAGCTGACTCTCCGCATCTCAGTTTTCAACAGGTCGGAGGATTAGTTTCTTCTTTCGATTCATTCCCAAACTCTCGTGAGATACAATTCTCGTGTTTTTGGTATCAAAATCCTATTTGCACAGTAGATCCATACCACAAATCAACATTTTTCATTGAATAAGAACAATCAAACATTTATAGATTGAACAAAAGGTGTTCATATAACAAAGGGCTAATCCCTAATCTTAGAATTTAGAATCTACTCTATATAAATAGAGCTAGAAATCATGCTTCAAATGATTATAATTTGATTCAAATTCAAAAAATTAGAAAACTAAAGAGAAATCTTAGTCTGGTTGCAAGATTGCTTCTCCGGATTGCTCCCGATCTCAATTCTAAGCGTTGATGGCGCCGAGCGATACCTAATCGAGATACTCTCCTTGGATATGAGATCAACCTTTTATAGGAAAGTTGCGGTTGCTCGACGCGGGTCGTGCCGACGGGCATGAGCACCCATGTCGGGAAGAGCGACCTCGTATGGATGATGGACACATGTTACGCCCCGGGGTCGATGCTTGCTAAAAAATGGACAACATCTCCCCTGTACGAACAATCTATAAACCCTTATACAGTAGCCACACAGCTATATAATATATAACAATAGCCCACATGGTTGGAAATAAAAGTAAAAGCACATCCACATCTAGATCTATAACCATGCAGTTTATATAGCTCGCACGACTGGTATAATACAAAACAAAACACAGCGAAAGATGAAATAACCATATTAAAAACAAAGACTAACCGCGAGCTGACTCGACTTAACAACAACACAAAACCAAAACAAGAAGCCATAAGGCTAAAATACAAGTCTAAACGAATTAATACAATACCAAGATTTAAGTCCAAAATACCCTTGATGTGAACTGGGATTGACAATCAGGATACTATAAACGATTCCATGACATCTACATGTTATCGGAGAAAACAAAAAATACAAAGTAATGGTGAGTCCAGGTGACTCTGCGGGTAATAAAGAAATTGACAGTGCATGGGTAACACAATGTAGTGAGATCAAACATATACAGTCTCACATGTAGTAACAAAACATGAACATAACCATAACCGACATAATATAAATACATACCAAAACTAGTCTAACACACATGGTATAATGATCAGTAAACTTTGAGATTTGCAACGGATCAGCTCAAAATCACATGAGCAACAACAAATGCATAATAAGCATGATGCATAAACCTGTATGTACATGTTGATCATATGCAACAAACATGACTCAATCAAATGTAGCAAACACAAGAAAATGCAATGATGTATCGTATGCACATGATGTAATATCATGTGTCACTCCCTGTCACCAGTTAAGCTCCCAACACATCACATCTGTGTTGCCGAGTGGGAAGGGCAGTAACATAT
The DNA here is from genome assembly GCA_024364735.1 of Boesenbergia rotunda. Classification (NCBI taxonomy): domain Eukaryota; kingdom Viridiplantae; phylum Streptophyta; class Magnoliopsida; order Zingiberales; family Zingiberaceae; genus Boesenbergia; species Boesenbergia rotunda. The sequence goes on from JAGFNQ010001700.1 coordinate 870,382, forward strand.
GTACACACTCTAACTGCCATTACACTGGGTAGCCAGGTGAACATGATGCAGGAAGGTCAAACACTCACAGCTTCATACCCCAACGCAACAACGGGGACCCCAAAGAACCAGTAGGGCATCAACTGTCTGCATACAACTCTAGCTACCACTACCTCGAGTGGCCAAGCATGGCACAATAAGAGAACTGCTTACACTCAAGCTACCATTACCCTGAGTGGCCGAGTGGGCAAGAAATATGACTGACGACCCATCTCAACCATAAGAGAGCCAAGGGTCACTACAAGAAATACTGTTATTACCGACGGAATTATAATCCCGTCAGTAATTACCGACGGAAAAACTATTCCATCAGTAGTTACCGACGGAATTACTATTCCGTCGACAAATTTAGATATAGGGTTTCTATTTCCGTCGGTAATTGGAGGATTGCACACGTGGATTACGGGAATTTTCGACGGAATTATAATTCCGTCGGTACTTACCTACGGATAATATTTTCCGTCGAAAATCCCGACTTTATGGAATTATGGACGGGAATTTTTTCCCATCGACTATCACCGACGGACAAGTTTTTTCCGTCGGTGTGTACCGACGGAATACACGTTCCGTCGGTGGGTACCGACGGATTAACCATTTCGTCGGTATATATTTTTATTTTGTAGTCATTTTACATGTTTACAGTATATGTTAGAACAATTAATTTTGTTATTATTTTAGGGTGTAAATTGATAATTTATTATAATAGGTACGAATTAGTAAATGAGGTGTTTTATTTAATTATTATATGTTTAGAATTGTAAGCATTAGTATTTACAGCTAATTGTATCGATTTATTTTATTCACCACCATGATTGTTTTGTTTTAAACATGTATTTAATATTAGTTTATGTTAAATGTTTGATATAATTTTATTTATTTGATATTTTCATCCTAAATCTGAATTACTCATTATTAGGCAACAATATATATGAACAAAGCTTGGATGTATAATCGATTAGAAAATGGATTTATTAGAGATGATTTTGTTTCTGAACTTGAAAATTTTGTGAACTTTGCTAAGAGTCGTCCAGAATGTATGAATGGTGCAAAATTAAGGTGATTGTGTAATTACAAGAAATGCAGAAATAGAGCCTTTCGTGATGAGGATACTGTGAGAGTTCATATATGTAGAAATGGGTTTATGCCAAATTACTATAATTGGTATTGTCACGGAGAACCCTATGTGTATGAACAAATTGGACCTTCTGCTAGTTCAACTTCTGATAGACATGTTGTTCTGCCTGATTCAACAAGTAATATTGAAATGCAAACAATGGTTCAGGATGCAATGAATGTTGTTCAGTATTCTCAAGTAGATGAAATACCAACAGTGAAATGTTAAAGGCCAGTGAAAGAGAAGTGTGGGAAGGCATTCCTTCGGATCATTCCCAACTATCAGCTACTGCAAGATTATTAAATTTGAAAGCAGAACATCATTTTTCAGAAAGATGTTACGATGACAGATGTCAATTGATGTCAGAGTTGCTTCCTGCTGATAATATAATGACTGATAGCTTTTATAATACAAAAAAATTGGTAAAAGATTTAGGTTTGCCGGTTGAAAAGATTGATTATTGTATGAATAACTGCATGATCTTTTGGAATGAAGATAATGAACTGAGTGAATGCAAAATATGTAGTCACCCTCGTTATAAGCCTCTTACTCGCATACCAGGGAAGAAGAAGAAAAAGATTGCTTGGAAAGTTATGTATTATTTTCCATTAACTACTAGACTTCAACGTTTATATGCATCCACTACTACAGCTAGTCATATGATATGGCATAATGAGCATGCACACGAAGGAGGTGTAATGTGTCATCCTTGTGATTCCCCTGCATGGAAACATCTTGATAGTGTGTTCCCTTCATTTCATATAGAACCACGTAATGTGAGATTGGGACTTTCTACAGATGGATTTCAACCATTTGGTCAGTCAGGACAGCAGTATTTTTCTTGGCCAGTGATATTAACATCGTATAATTTACCGCCATGGATGTGCATGAAAGATGAATTTATGATCCTTACTGTATTGATTCCTGGTCCACCCAATCCTAAAGAGAAGATAGATATTTTCCTCCAACCTCTAATTGCTGAGTTGAATGATTTATGGAATGTAGGGTCCTTGACTTATGATGTTGCAAGTAAAACTAATTTTACATTACATGCTGCATTATTATGGACAATTAATGATTTTCCAGCATACTCGATGTTGTCAGGATGGACCACATCTGGAAAATTAGCATGCCCACATTACATGATGGAGTCTGATGTATTTTCATTACCTTGCAGTGGGAAGGTATCTTGGTTCGATAACCATCGTAAATTTTTACCTGTTAATCACCCTTTTAGGCAAAAAAAAATCCTAAAAAATATTGTTGTGAGAAAATCTCCCCAGTGATTGATTCAGGTGAAGATATCATTGAACAAATTGATAGTTATGGATTCTTACCAGTTTCTCAACCTGGTTCCGATGATATAAATAAGTACATTGTTCGGATGTGCAAGTGTGGATGGATGAAAAGGAGTATATTTTGGGAGCTACCTTATTAGAAGTATCTGCTCATACGACATAATTTAGATGTTATGCATATTGAAAAAAAATATTTTTGATAATATCTTCAACACTGTGATGAGCGTGCCTGGAAAAACTAAAGAAACTACAAAATCATGTGAAGAATTAAAAGAGCTAGTTAATAGGTCAGAATTGTATCAGGATGAAACAACTAATAGATTTCAAAGGCTTGTTATACATTGGACAAAGATAGAAAGCAAGCTTTATGTAGTTAGTTGAAAGAAATAAAATTTTCAGATGGGTATGCTTCTAATATGACTAGATGCGTCGATATGAACAGATTATAAATGTTTGGAATAAAAAGTCATGACTGTCATATGTTTATGCAAAGACTTATTCCAGTAGCTTTTCATGACTTACTTCATCAAAACGTCTGGGAAACACTCACAGAATTGAGTCTATTTTTTAGAGATTTGACAGCAAGGTGTATTACGGTAGATGATATGGTTCGCCTGAAAACAGACATTCCTCTCATACTATGTAAGCTGGAACGAATTTTTCCTCCTAGTTTTTTTGATTCAATGGGACATCAACCAGTGCATTTACCATACGAGGCACAAATAGCTGGTCCTGTTCAGTACAGATGGATGTATCCATTCGAACGATATTTGAGAAAATTAAAGAATAATGTTCGTAACAAAGCAAGAGTTGAGGGGTCAATAAGTAATGCTTATCTGGTTGAAGAAGCATCTTCTTTCTGCTCTTATTATTTTGCTGATCATGTGAAAACCAGACATCGCAAATGTCCTAGAAAGTTTGATGATGCTCGGCCGATAGACCCATTGATGCCTTCTATTTTCAAGTATCCTGGCAAGGCAATTGATGCATCTTTATCTAGATGGTTAACTGAACAGGAATACCATGGAGTTAGAACATACATACTTCTAAACTGTCATGAGGTCAAACCATATATAAAGTAAGTTTACTTCTCTAATAAAACTATCATTCATTTTAAAATGTTACGATAAGGACATTTTTAATGTTTTAATTATATCTGAAATTCTTTGTCAGCTTATACGAAAAACAATTATATTTGCAAAATCCATCATTTGGTGCAAGTGAGATTGTTGCAAAGTTAGAGACGAATTTGCATTATGGTTTCAAATAGATGTAAGTTAAAGCAATTTAAATTAATAGATTTTGAGTTATAACAGATTTTATTCAATCTCCTAATTTATATTAAAATTAATTTTATAGGTGAAAGATTGTAGAATTTCAAATGTGGAAGATGATAGGATATTGAATCTTGCATCAGGTTCTCTCCGTAAAATAATGGTTTACACTGGTTACAAGGTTAATGGCCTCAAATTCCACGTTAGACATCGAGAATCAGGCAGGTTAACCTTCAATTCTGATATATGCGTCAAAGGATGTATGGAGAATAGTAACATTGAGTTTGATTATTATGGTATACTTGATGAAATCATAGAGGCTGAATACCCTGCATTACCTTTAAAAAGATATGTGTTGTTCAAATGTACATGGTATGATCCGACCTCGAGAACAGGTACTCGAATACATCCAAATTATGATTTAGTTAAGGTTAATGCCAACAAAAGGTTCAATAAGTTTGAGCCTTTCATTTTCGGAGTACAAGCAGGTCAAGTTTTCTATCTTGAATACCCTACGAGGAGACGAAGATCTAGTTAATGGTTGTCTGTTTGTCGAATGAAGGCTCGCTCAACGATAGAAATGCCGAACACCCTCACTGCTGTTAACCATGATGCATTTCAGAATGATTATGTGAAGAGATATTCAGTTGATTCACAACTCGAATCTACATCTCAATTACTTGTAGATATTAACGTCAGTTACGAGGATATAGATGATGGAGATATTGTTAGTTCGTGACCGTCAAGCTAGAGGGGGGTGAATAGCTTCTCTCGATTTTCTACCTATGATGTTAGCGTGCGCAAGCGAAAGTACTAAATATAAAAACAAACAATCGCTAACACGTTACCGTTTACATGGTTCGGAGATGACGCTCCTACTCTACGGTTGTCCGTAAAGTGGACGATCCCTTGATTCTTCGGTGGATCACTCCCCGAATGACCTCCGGCTAGCTCATATAGCTCTTTATGGGTGGAGAAACCTCGTCACAATCCCGGGCACACTTCCTGAGCACAAAAACTACTAATGAGCTCTAACTAAGCTCATTTCGTCAAGAGCTCTCAGCCAAAACCGAGTCCCTTTAAATAGGTCTCTCGGCTGAAAACCTCGCTACCAGTCGACAGCCCCCAGGCCAGTCGACTGATCCCACTCAAATTCGACCATTACAAGCCTAACGTTCAAATTTCAGCCACACCAGTCGACTGCCCAGCTTACAATCTCACTCTCCCTCACCCCGAAGACCCTCCTTCACGTATGCCTTCAAGTACACTCCCTCGGCTTGCCCCTTGAAGTCCTCTTCCACCGGCTATCATCCCTCGGAAACGCACGCAAGCCCTCGGCTTGCCTCCATGCCACCCTTCACGTGTGCCCTTTGAAGTCCACTTCCTCCGGCTTGCCCTTGGAGTCCCCCTCGGCTCTCGTCCCTCAGATACGTCCTCCATGTGTGACTTACCAAGTCCTGCAAACTCAATCACACACATCAAATTACATAGGTAAACCTAACTTAAACTCTTTGCCCAAACATCAAAACACATGGTCACTCCGGACCATAGATTACCCCAAAAATCTCTTCCTTTTTGATGTTTGACAATCCATTTAAGTTAGGGAAAACAGATAGCAAAAACAATGCATGGATCCTATCATAAGGCATCCCCACACATAGCCTCCCCAAGTTAGGAATTTTTACCAAAATGGGCTTTTTAAAACTTTCCCAAGACTCCCCCCATATTGGACTTACAAAGGCTTTTAAGAACCCCTCCAAGGTCCCCTTACGCCACGAATGGAGCAACAATGCTCCCTCTTTACCTAGGCTGCCCCTAGACCTAGAATTTCTCGCAAAGGTGTGTTTGGTTTCCCACATAAACCCAACACTTCTCCCCCTTTGTCATACATCAAAAAACTCCAACAATATCTCCTTTATTAGATTTTTTAACCCTGAATGATTATAAACACAGTGTACTAAACCCCCACAAGGTTTCACACTTGTTTCACATCATTTGGACACCTTCCAACAGCTGAAACTCATTTTTCAGCCTTTACCAGTCGACTGGGACAATTACCAGTCGACTAGCACTCTGAAAACCCAATTTTCAACATTCTGAACCCAATTTCAGAAATACACCAAAATTTCATAAATCTCAAAAAAATCTCAAAATTTTGTGGTACCTATACCTACTTGAGAAAAATACACTCAAAAATATATCTATCATCATTCCCAAGATTGACACAAAATCTAAAATTAGCTAAATGGTTCAATTGAACCTTGACATAAAGTCCTAGTTTTGGTCTTCCCTTGATGTCACTACCCATACTAACCCACAATGCATCCCTAGCATTGATTTACATGACATTTATACATCAAAAACTAATTCTCATGTTTTATGACCTCAATGTCATATTTCTATTCATGATACACAACTCTTATGTACCAAAACCCAAAGAATTAAGACTCAAATCCATTTCCAACTATTTTGGCATACTCCATGGTCCACCTAGACCTCCTAGAGAAACCTCTCGAGATCCATTTACCATGGATCCCAAAGACTCCTAGAGCTCCCCCTTGAGCTCTTAGCCCTAGCCACCTCCCTAGGTGACTCAACAACCACTATGTCACACTGGTGTACCTCCGGTGACTCTTGGTCTACAAACTTAACCTTCTTAACCTTAGACATCTTGTCCTTGATTAAGTCCTTCTTTTTTCTTTTAAATGACACCCCTTTTGTATCCCAACCCCGATCTATCATTGTTGAGTTTAGACCTCCCAACACCATACTTAAACCCTTAGATCCAATAGTGAATCTACCTAGGGTTTTCTCCATTTCTTCAAATCTTGCCCTCAAGAGTTGATTTTCCCTCTCTAGATTCTCAACTCTAGAACTAACATATCCTCCTTGGACATTCCTAGACCTATCCACCTTTCTAGGCATATGTCTCCCCTTCTTGGGATTTTTGCCTTGATCCTTAGGTCCAAAGGTCTTGGATTTATCATGATGCATGATTTTCCTAGAGTTTTGATCTACAATATTACCCTTATTTCTATCATTATATCTAAATCCATGATTATTCTTAACAAGCATATAAGAATTTGAAATTGAATTTAATTTTAAACAAGGAATTGTCTTTCCTTTTACCTTTAAATCTCCCCCTTGACTTGAGCTCATCTTCTTTTCTAATTTCTCCCATTTCCTCAAATGTGTCATTTTCTTGATTTCGCCTTTTCTTTGGACACTTGGTGTGGTAGTGTCCACGTTCACCACACGTGAAACAAATTATATGCTTCTTATCCTTCTTTGCTCTATCCCTATCACTCATGTTAGTTTTCAACCTATTTGAACTAAGTTTAGGGTATTCGTCCTTTTTCTTATCCAATGGACACTTGTCCTTGTAGTGTCCTTTTTCATTGCACACAAAGTAAATGATGTGATCTTTTGTCTTTGCTTTGGTGGAGGTGGAAGCTTCTTCTTGCTCTAGTGTTAAGGACGGTCTCTTCTCCCCCTCAATCCTTGAAGTGGAGGCTTCTTCTATTTCTTTCTCACTTGAAGATGTAGACGATTCAACTCTCTCCTCTTCGGATGTTGAACTTGACTCAACTTCCAATTGGTCCTTTTCCTTAGACTCTTCTTCTTCTTGTCCTTGTGTCGAATTCTCATGTAGAGCTATTATCTTCCTCCATAGCTTATATGCATTCTTCTACTCTCCTACATTTGACACAATATGTGAAGGTAATAAATTCAATACAATTTTAGTTACCTCCTTATCCGCCTCCGCTTCTTCTTCTTGAACCCTCCTTGTTTCTTCTTCTTCCTGCCTTTCGGCACAGAAGAAGAAAACTTTTGAGTTACTAAGGCCTGCGAGTTCTGACAAAAGAGGCCCTCTGCCGCCTGGAGTTCTCCTAGCAGTTCACCCAACGTATAATCCTTTTTGTTCATATTATAGTTGAGCCTGAACTTCTCAAAACTCCTTGGCAGAGACTGGAGTATAATATCGACCTGGGATTCCTCGTCGATCTATGCTCCCAGTACCTCAATCTCATTGAGGTGAGTCATCATTTTTAGGGTATGTTCCCTCACGGGTGTCCCTTCGACCATAGTGGTTATCATCAGACTCTTCATCGCGGACTGCCTAGCAGCTCGACCTTGGTGCCCGAAGAGATCTTTGAGGTTCAGCATCATGTCACTAGCAGTGGCCATGGCCTGATGCTAATGTTACAGCACATTCGACATAGATGCCAGAATGTAGTACCGCGTCATCTCATCTGCCTTTTTTCACTTCTTGTAACGCTCCCTCAACTTTTTACCAGAATCCTTTCTAGGCTTTTCCGGACATTCCTCGAAAAGTACAAATGTGTACTCTTCAGCAGTGAGGATAATGTCAAAGTTCCTCTTCCAGTCTATGTGGTTTGGGCCAGTAAATTTATTGTCCTTAAGGATTGTTGCTAGTGGGGTAAAGGCCATTATGAAAATCCTGAGAATCACAACATACACTACTTTAGAAATCGAAAATAAATTGATTCCTCAAAATAATTAATTTTTGAAATCAACCAACACCCCTATACACCGAGAAATTCGCATGCCACGATGGTGTGGACGTGTACGAATCCCTACATTCGTAAGAGGAGGTTTTACCCATTGACCTTACTATCTTGTCAACCTAACTTTTTGACAAGTAAGATTAACAGTTGGTTTACTTCAACTCTGCAAAATAATAGCAGTGACTCCGATGGGGAGGATACTATTATTCGCATCTAAGTGTGCACCATTACACGACACTAAGAAAATTATTTCCGATTATGTGTCTTCCAATGGGGAAGTACACACGCTCTTTAATAATTTTCTATAGTCTTTTTCAACCCAGTGATCCACAGGACAAGTCCATCCGATGGGGAGGAAGGCACTCAGAGCCGACGCGCAGACTTGTTCACATCACTTATCTCGAGGAATTTTACTAGCACAACCACACAACCAAGCACATAACCAAATATATGAAAAATTATAGAAAATGCTAGATTTTCCAACTTTCATGGCCCTTGGTCTCTGATGTGCCTCCAGTCGTATCGTCACTTCGTCTGCTCCTCCCTTCCTTCTGCGCAAGCTACATTGAGGGATCTCCAAGCCGAAATGACTAACTAATTATTTACATCATCGATCATATACTCCACAGAGGAGTGTACATGAAATCTAGATCGAAAGTAAAATAAAAAGCTCAGCTAAACATGTACCGTATTTAATTACATAAATTAAATACCTAGCCTCGGCAATCCCGAGGATTAATTAATTATAAAAATTTATATAACCATCACACAACAAATATTTTGGCCATGAAGTTGGAATCTCATGCCTGCAACACAAAGTTAGCCTACGCACAACCACACATCATCCAGCAAAATAAAATGTATGAAAATGCAAAAATTAACCAATCCTAAACACACAAAGCCGAAAACCTCAACTCTAATACCAATTGTTGGGTATGGCTTGGCGGTTTCCTAAGCGAATACTTGGTCGATCCGAGAGAAATCTCCACGTCTACGGATTAAAAATTAATCCGAGTGGAGACCCGTCTCCGTACAACCGTCTCGTGCCATATCGAACGATCCAAATTACAACTCGGCCAATTACCAAAATCGGCCTTGTAATTTGCTCGACCGTTCGACCGTGGAAAAGGCAACGATTTGATTGCCGACTTTGTGTTTATAGTCGGAGTCCAGTTAGTTAATTATTAACTATGATATCTAATCAAAATAATTAACATTCACACATGAAATGACGAGGTTAGTAAACACATCACAAAATTGACATAAGGGTAATCAAAGGAGCATAGGAAGAGATATACCTTCCCGATCACCTCGCGGTCTTCTACCTGTTGATGTAGTCTGACCCTGATTGTTGTTTTGGTGTGAAATCGATTTAAGTTTAGACTAATAAGATGAGTCTGGTGTAAGTCCTGGTCGGGGACTGGGCACGACTCTCGATGAGTGGAGCCGGGTTACGGAAACCCCGGTGAGTAAAGTCGGGTCCTAGTGAGTGAAGTCGGGTGATTGAAACCCAGGTGAATGAAGCCGGGTCCTGGTGAGTGAAGCCAGGTGATTGAAACCCCGGTGAGTGAAGTCGGGTCCTGGTGAGTGAAGCCAGGTGATGGAAATCCCGGTGAGTGAAGCCGGGTGACTGAAACCCTGGTGAGTGAAGCCTGGTCCTAGCAAGGGAAGCTAGGTTGAACAAAGTCCCGGTGAGTGAAGCCGGGCATGAAGTCTTGGTCCGGGGGACTGAGCATTGAGTGTACTGGTCGGAGAGGGCACGTGGGCTCTTTCTCCGGGACCAGAATGAGTCAGAGAAGGCTAGGGAGCCTGTTCTCTGGACTTAGGGTTGATTTGGTAGGAGTTGGATCGGTCTGGAGACCGATCAGGGAGTTGGCACAAACTCCTTGTTGTGGATCGGTCTGGTGACCGATCCAGAGAAGTCTGATCGTTCTGGCGAACAATCAGAGAGAGAACAGAAGGCTTCTGTTCGGCTCTTGATCGTTCTGGTGAACGATCAGGGAGAGAACAGAAGCCTCTGTGGGAAACCTTGATCGGTCTATCTGACCGATCAAGGATCGGACTGTCCTCATCCTGACCGATCAGGATGGCTCCTGATCGGTCAAGGAGTGCCTGATCGGTCACTAGACGGATCAGAGCACAACCTGATCGGTCAGGTGACCGATCAGGGCCTTTGGCTAATGGCAGGGGCTTGAAAGCCCAGCAAGGTGATGGATCGGTCAGTGTGACCGATCCACGATCCCTGATCGGTCAGTGTGACCGATCAGGGAGACACTGGGTGGATCAGGAGGTGACCTGATCGATCAGGGTCTTCTCTGATCGGTCTGTGGACCGATCAGTAGCTAATAACTTTAATTCAAATCCGTTGTTAGACTTCTGATCGCGTTCTGATAACTTCTGTTTTCTCTGCTATTTCTCTGATTCACGTTTGATTTCATTTGCTAAGCGTCTGCTAAGTGTGCAGGTAATGCAGGGATGATTCAAACAATGGAGGAGGGTCAACTGGGGACTTTCCCTTGATCAAGTTTGGCTGTTTTCTCTTCTCAAGTTACAACGGGCGTCTGGCGCGGCTGGCAACGGTAGGGAAGCTGACGACTGGCCTGGGGCTCGGCTGAAGAGGGTTCAGGGAGTCCAAAAGAGGTCAGTAGTAGCTGAGATTGTTGCAGACGAGCTGGTGAGCAGCTGGTGAGCTGCAAAGGCACGCCTGGTGACCTGGCGATGGACAGAGGCTTAAGAGCTGGGTAGCGAAGAAGCCTCGAGACACTCATCATTCTGCACCTTGAAGCAACTCTTGCATACACAAAAGTGTTTGAGCGATCTGTTGGATACTCTGCGACTTGAGCACTTGGAAGGATTTGAGAACGTGTGGCAAGGCGATCAACAAGCAGACAAGGAAGAGCTGAGTGAAGGCTCTTGCCGAGGTTGTGCTGGGTTGTGAATTGTGCCTGTAAATGTTTCTCCTTCGGTTGCTTGTGCTCTGTAAGCTTTCTTTGTCTCTGTGCTGTATTTCATATCATTCTGTTGAGACTTGTTGTGGAGAGGTTTCTCCACCGAGAAGGAGGTTTCGATTATCCGGATTTTCGGGGCTTGATCTGTCGACGATCAAGGGATCGCCCACCTTACGGGCACGCCAAGGAGTAGGGGCAAGTTATCCCCGAACCTTGTAAACCATCCGTGTTAGCGTTTCTGATTTGTGTTTTAGTTTTCTGTTAGTTTCTGCTCTTGTATTGTTTCCACTGATGCTAACCCTAAGCGCAGAAAACTTCAAAAAATGAGTCAAAAGTTTGTGTCTGGCTACATTCACCCTCCTCTCTAGCCATCCAAGATCCAACAAGTGGTATCAGAGCTTTGGGCTCTGTTCAAACGGACTAACACCCGAGAGCTTACAACAACGATGGCTTTGAGAGAAGGATTCAGCACCAACCGACCTCCCTTCTTCGACGGGGCTAATTTCCAGTATTGGAGATCACGCATGGAGTATTATCTCAAGACCGACATAGGTATGTGGTTCTCGGTAAAAGAGGGGTTCACCCCTCCGAAAGACGCTGAGGGAAAGGAGCTTGACTCCTCAAGACGGTCGGCTGAGCAAACTCGCAAGGGAGAAGCCGATGCGAAAGCGGTAGTCGCCTTGCAGTGTGGGATGACCAAGGACCAATTGATAAAAGTTGGTCCCTTCACAAGCTCCAAGGACCTTTGGAATAAGCTTATCGAACTCCATAAGAGCACCCGGGACTCAAGGATAGCCAAGAGGGATCTTTTCCTCAACCAACCACAAAATCTCACCATGAAGGAGTCCGAGACGGTAAGTGAACTCCATGGTCATTTCAAAGAGATATTGAACAGCTTACACTCTATTGATGAAAAGGTCGAGAACCGCGACCTTGTGAGGTATGTTCTTAAAGCCTTTCCAAGGAATGCCTTGTGGTCATCCATGGTGGATGCCTACAAGGTATCCAAGGATTTGTCAATTGTTAAAATAGATGATTTGTTTTGTGAAATGGAGTTACACGAAATTGCTAACAAAGGCCCCAAAGAGAAGGGGATTGCACTTGTGGCAGGGGACAAGACCAAGAAGAAGAAGGAAAAGAAGAAGGAGAAGGAGGTCTCTTCTTCTTCATCCGAGTCCGAGGAGGATGATAGCGAGTCTTCTTCATCCGAGATGGCTAACTTCGTAAGAAGAATGATGAGGAAGAGCCGACGCTACAAAGGAAAAGGTAATACAAGTGAAGTTAAAGTTGATAAGACTAATGTTACATGTTTTGAGTGTAGCAAAAAAGGGCATTACAAGAGTGAATGCCCAAAGCTAAAGAAGAAGGAGGAGAAATCGAAAAGAAGAAGGAGGCCTTGAAGGCCACATGGGATGAGTCTTCTTCCAGCTCATTCGAAGAAGAAAAGGAGGAGAAAAGCACTCGCCATGTAGCTCTCATGGCCATTGATGATGTGGAGAGCTGTGACGAATCTATGGACTCCTCAACCGCGGCTTCATCATCTTCGGATGATGAAGAGGTAATTTCTCCTGAATTGGACAAATGTTATAGAACTATTGCATGTTTAAATAATTTGTTAAAGAAATCGAAGGAGAAAGTTAAATTGTTAAAAGTAGAAGTAGAACATTTAAAATCCTCTAAGGATGAGGATCTTGATGACTTGCATATTGAAGTACTAGAAGATGAAAACAAAGCCTTGAAGGGTGGGGTTGAGAAACTCAAGAGTCTTCTTGAGAAATTCTCAACTAGCTCTAAGACTTTGGATATGATTCTAAACGCTCAAAGAGCGGTTTACAACAAGGCCGGTATAGGTTACCGACCTAAAGAACCAACTTTTGTTTCTTTAATGTCTAGGACCCATGGTAGATCACCTAAGGTTTCTAGAGTCCAAAAGAAAGTGGTCAAGGCATGGATGCCTAAGTCATGCATTGTAGGTGCTTTAGGTCCCAAGATTTGGGTACCTAAATCTTCTATTTTTCGTATTGTGTAGGCTTTGATTGAGGGGGAGCAACTATCAACTTGGTTCGTTGATAGTAGGTGCTCCAAACATATGACCAGTGATAGATCTTTGTTCACTACCCTACAAAGAAAAAGTAGAGGTAATGTATCTTTTGGTAATAATGGTAGCCTTAAGGTTGTAGGGATAGGAGACATTCAAATATCTGAATGTCTTAGAATCAAAAATGTCCTTCTAGTCAAGGGGATGACTTTCAATCTCCTAAGTGTCAGTCAATTGTGTGATGCGGGTTACACAATTGAATTTCATCCAAGTCAATGTCTAGTTAGACAAAATGACACACTTGACACGGTACTAGTAGGCACAAGCATAGATAATATTTATCAAGTTTCATTTAAAAGTGCTATTAATGCTTCTGTTAAGTGTTTCATGTCAAGAGAAGATGAGTCCACACTTTGGCACCGGAGATTGGCACATGTGAACATGAAGAACATCAGAAAATTGTCCAACAAAGGACTTGTTCGTGGCTTACCAAGCATCAAGTACGAAAAGGAGAAGCTTTGTGATGCATGTCAAATTGGTAAGCAAACGAAATCTTCTCACAAAGGTAAAAGCGATGTAAGTACCTCTACTGCTTTGGATTTACTACACATGGATCTGTTTGACTGTAGTACTATAATATCTTTGAATGGTAGTAGGTATTGCTTTGTGATTATTGATGACTATACCAGATACACTTGGACATATTTTCTAAAACATAAGGATCAAACTCTAGATGTTTTTATTTCTTTTTTAGAAGAGTTGAAAATGAAAAATCAACAACAATTAAAACAATTAGGAGTGATCAGGGAAGAGAATTTCAAAACCATAGATTTTTAGAATTTTGTCAAGAGAGAGGATATAGACACGAGTTCTCTACTCCTATAATATCATAGCAAAATGGTGTTGTAGAGAGGAAGAACTGAGTCTTACAAGAGGCTGCACGAAGCATCCTCAATGAGTACTCTTTACCGAGTTACTTATGGGCTGAAGCTGTGAACACAGCTTGCTATGTGCAAAACCGAGTCCTCATTCACAGATTTTTAGGAAAGACTCCTCACGAACTTTGGTTTGGAAAACCACCTACAATTAAACATCTTCGGGTGTTTGGGTGTAAGGTGTTTATTCTAAACACCAAGGACCATCTTGGAAAGTTCACAGCGAAAGCTGATGAAGGGATACTGGTCGGGTATTCCCTTGTCAGCAAAGCTTACCGAGTCTACAACAAAAAATCTATATTGGTCGAAGAATCTTCTGATGTCGTTTTTGAGGAGATCCCAAAAACAATTGATCAATCAGAAGATGTAGAAAGAGTTCAATTCGAATTTAGAAACTAGGTTTGGATGAGAGTCCGAGTGTTGGAAATGGTGCTGATGAATCTGATAACGGTGAGCCTAGACCACATGTAGCTCAGCCGATCCTGAGGCTGAGCCTGTGTCTAGTGACACCATCCAAGAAGCACCTCCAACACCAAAGCAAACTAGATTAGCCTCTAGTCATCCCCAAACCAAATTGTTAGAGATATCCATCATGGGGTTAGAACTAGATCATTCTTTAGGAATGAAGCTAATGAGGTTGCCTTAATTTCAGAAATTGAACCTAGGAAAATTGATGAGGCATTGCATGATCCCGATTGGATCATTGCTATGCAAGACGAATTAGGTAAATTTGAGAGAAGCCAAGTTTGGGACTTAGTCCCTAGACCTAAGAAGACCACCATTATTGGAACCAAATGGGTCTTCAAAAATAAATTGAACAATAAGGGAGAAATCGTAAGAAACAAGGCACGCTTGGTAGCCAAGGGCTATAGTCAAGTTGAAGGCCTTGATTACGATGAAACCTATGCTCCCGTGGCACGATTAGAATCCATTCGATTGATGCTTGCATTTGCAGCACATAGAGGTTTCAAACTCTATCAAATGGATGTTAAATCGGTCTTCCTAAATGGTTTCATAAGAGAAGAGGTCTATGTTAAACAACCTCTGGGGTTTGAAATTTTCAAATTTTCAAACCACGTGTTCAAGCTCAAGAAGGCACTTTACGACCTAAAACAAGCACCTCGGGCTTGGTATGAGTGGTTGTCAACATTTCTTATTGAAAAAGGCTTTGTGAGAGGACAAATAGACCCTACACTATTTCTACGAAGAGATGGTGATAGCATATTTGTAGCCCAAGTATATGTCGATGACATAATTTGTGGCTCAACAACAAGCGCTATTTGAATGAATTTATTAGACACATGGAGAGTGAATTTGAGATGAGTCTAGTGGGAGAATTGACTTTCTTCCTTGGACTCGAAATCAAACAAATTCGAGATGGAATCCATGTGCACCAATCTAAATACACTCAAGAGATGCTCAGAAAATTTAATATGAGTGACTCTAAAGAGGTAACCACTCCCATGGCGACAAACACAAACTAGACAATGATGAGAGTGGGAAGTCTATTGACCTAACCCAATATCGGAGCATGATAGGTAGTTTGCTATACCTCACAGCTAGTCGCCCTGATGTTCTTTTTGCTATGGGTATGTGCGCTAGGTACCAAGTCTGTGCCAAGGAATCTCACTTGATTGCCATTAAGAGAATTTTGAGATACCTTAAGGACACGATTGGAGTCGGCCTTTAGTACCCCCGTACCGAGTCATTTGACTTGATTGGCTATACCAATTCCAACTATACTAGGTGCAAGTTGGATCGGAAGAACACAAGTGGGGGTTGCCAATTTTTAGGGTCATCCTTAGTGAGTTGGTCAAGTCGGAAGCAACATTGTGTTGCTCTCTCCACGACCGAGGCAGAATGCATCGCTATGGGAGAGTGTATCACAATTGTTGTGGATGATTCACACACTAGAGGACTATGAATTATCCTACAAGGGTGTGCAAGTGTTGTGTGACAACATAAGCACAATAAACTTTACAAAAAATCCAGTCCATCATTCAAGGACCAAGCACATTGAAGTGCGTCACCACTTCATTAGGGATCATGTTGCTAGAGGAGATATTATACTCTCGCATGTAGAGTCAAAATCAAACATAGCTGACATTTTCACTAAACCACTCTCCGAGAATGAATTTAGTTTCTTAAGGAGGGAGTTGGGAATGTGCCGTGCTTCATAGGATAGAAGAAGAAAAAAAAACCTCATGATCATTTCAAATTGTTGGGCAACAATTATTAGGCAACTTGGGGACAACTCACAAACACTATAAGGTTTAACAAAATGTTTTTGTTTGATAGAAATGGGATAAGATGCTAGGATCAACCTAATTACTCAAAATGTTCATGCATCCCTTGAGTAATTAGGTTGACGAAATAAAAATCATTAAGTTGACCAAGTATGGGGAAAACCAATGCATAATACATGTGTATTTGGTTCCATGATCATACTTGGACATTCCAATCAAGGAAACTTGATTGGAGATTTGTTGTTAATACAAACTTGATTTCATGTGTTTGATTATTCTAAGTGAAGTAGATTTCAAATTGGTTGGAGCAATTGATTTGTTAAATCCATAAGGACTCTTGATTCTTATTAAGGGATCAATTCTAGTCAAGAGAACACCTCCAGGATCAATAAACTTACATCTGATCATTTCAGAACTTAAAAGGAGGTCTGAAACTACGATTTCTGTAACGTATCAGAAGGTTTCTGATATCTGATCGGTCCACAGACCGATCAGGCGTAGGGCTGATCGGTCCACAGACCGATCAGTGAGTTCACAGAAGTCTGTCTGATTCTCTTCGGTCCCTGATTGATCCGCAGACCGATTAGGGACCTCCCTAATCGGTCACCGGACCGATCAGGAGTTGGCCTGATCGGTCATTGTGACCGATCAAGAAATTCTGCGAGAATTCCACAGAAATCTTCTATCTCGAATTTGTTCGGTCCACAGGCCGATCAGGGATCCTTCTGATTGGTCAAGCAGACCGATCATGATCTTTCGATCAGTAAGACTTCTGATCGATCACGGTGACCGATTAGACTTACTATCTGGTACCTTGATCAAAGAATATACCGGGAACATAACATACTTGATCATCCATTGGTACAAACCGGATACTAAGTGAATACAAATTCATTTAGGAATTTTTAAGGACTCTTGATTCTCAGAAATTTCTCTGAAATATCAAGTGGTAAAATAAGGTTTGGCTATTAGAACAAACTTGTTCCTAGAACCTTATGGCTTAGACAAAGCTGTTTTGGGATTCAAATCGTGTTTCAGAAACTTTTCTGAAATATAAATTGTTAATGCAGTCTGATCAGGAACGTATCAGAGTTTCAGGAATTTTTCTAAAATCTTATCGGTCCCCAGACTAATCAAAAATATTTCTGTATCGAATAATCAACGAACCTGATCGGTCACGGAGACCAATCAGGACCATGTGTCGGATACAGGTGCGTTAATTATTGCTATATGAAGCATATACATTGTTGTCATGATACATTTATGGTATATGCTCTCATATGCACTCCAAAAAATTACCTTTCATTATTTTGGGTTTTGGGAAAAATCCTGGGTTGAGGGGGAGGTATTTTAAACTTAACAACCAATCTACACCCTTTTCAGTGTTTAACAAAGGGAGAGAGTTTGGTTATTTAAGTTTAGGATGATTACGAGTATAACTATCGTAGGGGGAGGACCCTGATTCTCCTGCGGTAGTGAAACTTGATTGAAATTTGTATCATTTCAAATACCTAAACTTAAAATCGGATTGTCAAACAACAAAAAGGAGATTGTTGATGCAATCTGATCCTGATTGTTGTTTTGGTGTTGACACTGATTTAAGTTTAAGCTAATAAGATGAGTCTGGTTTAATTCTTGGTCGGGGACTGGCACGACTCCCGGTGAGTGGAGCCAGGTTACGGAAACCCTGGTGAGTGAAGTCGGGTCCTGATCAGTGAAGCCGGGTGATTGAAACCCCGGTGAGTGAAGCCAGGTCCTGGTGAGTGAAGCCAGGTGATTGAAACCCCGGTGACTGAAGCCGGGTCCTAGTGAGTGAAGCCAGGTGATGGAAATCCCGGTGAGTAAAGCCGGGTGACTGAAACCCTGGTGAGTGAAGCCAGGTCCTAGCGAGGGAAGCTAGGTTGAACAAAGTCCCGGTGAGTGAAGTCGGGCATGAAGTCTTGGTCCGGGGGACTGAGCATTGAGTGTACTGGTCGGAGAGGGCACGTGGGCTCTTTCTCCGGGACCAAATGAGTCAGAGAAGACTAGGGAGCCTGTTCTCTGGACTTAGGGTTGATTTGGTAAGAGTTGGATCGGTCTAGAGACCGATCAGGGAGTTGGCACAAACTCCTTGTTGTGGATCGGTCTGGTGACCGATCCAGAGAAGTCTGATCGTTCTGGCGAACGATCAGAGAGAGAACAGAAGACTTCTGTTCGGCTCTTGATCGTTCTGGTGAACGATCAGGGAGAGAACAAAAGCCTCTGTGAGAAACCTTGATCGGTCTATCTGACCGATCAAGGATCGGACTATCCTCATCCTGACCTATCAGGATGGCTCCTGATCGGTCAGGGAGTGACCTGATCGGTCACCAGACCAATCAGGGTACAACCCGATCAGTCAGGTGACCGATCAGAGCCTTTGGCTGATGGCAGGGGCTTGAAAGCCCAGCAAGGTGATGGATCGGTCAGTGTGACCGACCACGATCCCTGATCGGTCAGTGTGACCGATCAGGGAGACACTGGATCGATCAGGAGGTGACCTGATCGATCAGGGTCTTCTCTGATCGGTCTGTGGACCGATCAGTAGCTAATAACTTTAATTCAAATCCGTTGTTAAACTTCTGATCGCGTTCTGATAACTTCTGTTTTCTCTGCTATTTCTCTGATTCACGTTTGATTTCATTTGCTAAGCGTCTGCTAAGTGTACAGGTAATGCAGGGATGATTCAAACAATGGAGGAGGGTCAACTGGGGACTTTCCCTTGATCAAGTTTGGCTGTTTTCTCTTCTCAAGTTACAACGGGCGTCTGGCGCGGCTGGCAACGGCAGGAAGCTGACGACTGGCCTGGGGCTCGGCTGAAGAGGGTTCAGGGAGTCCAAAAGAGGTCAGTAGTAACTGAGGTTGTTGCAGACGAGCTGGGAAGCAGCTGGTGAGCTGCAGAGGCGCACCTGGTGACCTGGCGATGGGTAGAGGCTTAAGAGCTGGGTAGCAAAGAAGCCTCGAGACACTCATCATTCTGCACCTTGAAGCAACTCTTGTATACACAAAAGTCTTTGAGCGATCTGTTGGATACCCTACGACTTGAGCACTTGGAAGGATTTGAGAACTGTGGCAAGGCGATCAGCAAGCAGACAAGGAAGAGCTGAGTGAAGGCTCTTGCCGAGGTTGTGTTGGGTTGTGAGTTGTGCCAGTAAACGTTTCTCCTTCGGTTGCATGTGCTCTGTAAGGTTTCTTTGTCTCTGTGTTGTATTTCATATCATTCTGTTGAGACTTGTTGTGGAGAGGTTTCTCCACCGAGAAGGAGGTTTCGATTATCCGGATTTCCGTGGCTTGATCTGTCGTCGATCAAGGGATCGACCACCTTATGGGCACGCCAAGGAGTAGGGGCAAGTTATCTGATAAGTACTATTTTGTTGATCATTTCAGGTTCTAAAATCCATGTTTGACCCATATTTTACTTGCTTAATCTTGAATTTACCCTAGGTTCTATGAATTACTTCTATTTTGGGCTTAATTGTAATCTTTATATATTTGAAATAATTTGGCACTAAATTGTGAATCTACTTTTATAGGCTTGGAAGGATCATGGACCTAGGTCATGCTGGGTCAAACTTGAGTCAGAATTGGATCGGGATCGTGTGATCAAGCATCAGACTAATATGGGTCGTCCGATTCAAAAACGGCTAGATCTGAGCCATCTGCGAACTTTTGATGCAATCCGAGCTAGGGTTAAAGCTAATCAAGCACTCCGGTCAAGATCTGAAGGTTTCATCCAAATCAGAGATCATTCAGCCGTTGGATCAAGCTCAAGAGGATCTAGACCGTCCATTCAAAGATCAGGTAGATCTGAGCCATCCGTTGCAAATCTGGAAGATCCGAGTTACTGAGAGGCAAATCCTGACCCTAGATCAAGATCTGGAAGGTTTGGTTCAGATCTGAAGAGATCCAACCGTTGGATGGAGTAAAGAGAATCACAGCCGTCCATTTCCAAACTATATAAACTGTTTCCTTCCCTGATTAGATCTGTCGCGTCTTCGCCGCAACTTAGAGAGTTCTTCGCGTTCTTCACTGATTTCTTCAATTCTTTTTCATCAGATCGCGTGACCGCATTGATTCCAACCTTGGATCGAACTCTAGATCGTCGGGACTATGTCTCCGTGAGGTTTTCAGCTCAAATTTGTCACTAAACAGAGCTAAGTGAGGGTTTCACCAGCTCTGCCATTCGACTGATCGGATCTCGGTTGTGTTCCATTCTTCGTCCACCTGAGCAAGTCGGAGGGTTCTTCGAGTGGCTCTGATCGTTCCTAAGTTATCACCGGAATCCCACACAGCGAGAATGAGGAGATCGAATGGATGTTTCAGCTGGACGAAAGTTTTGAGTTGAATCAATCGTGGAGTCAGATATTCCAGCGATTTGTCAAGCTAGGGGGTTCGTGGCTTACTCTTGTGTGACAGCAAGAAGTACTTGAACCAAGGGAAGGGATCGATGTTTAGTTTCTTTGTGAATTCTTGTTTCTGAGCAGTAGTTTCAATTTCTGCGTATCATTTACAGTTTCTGAACTTTGTATCAGTGAAACTTAGTTTTTCTGAGGCGTTAATGCATTCATTAGTTTTTCAATTCTGCATTCGTATCAGATAGGTTGCTTGTTTAGTGAACATTGCACTTGATCTAAGCTTGCTTCGCATTTAGTTCATTTCTGCGTATCAATTCTTTTTCTGTGTATCAGTTCATTTCTTTAGTTCCTGAATTTTGTATCAAGCGAGCTTTAGTTTTTATCTTCTGAACTTACATTGCAGCTTGCTTCATTTACATTGCGCTTGATATCAATTTCTGCGTATCAGCTTGCTTGCGTATCAATTTAATTTCTGCAAGTTTCAGTTTATCATTTCTGAATTTTGTATCAGTGAACTTAGTTTTTCTGAATCGTTTCTGAACACTAGATTTGTGCACTTGATCTCAGTTGCTTTGTTTGTCTCTGCATTCAATTTGTTGCTGCATCTCTGCATACGGTTTCTGCAATTCTGCATTCATTTCTGCATTCGATTTGTTTCTGAATTGGTCAGTTTTATTGCTGCGTATCAGGTTAGAGTTTCTGAAATTTTGTATCAAGAGAACATTGGTTTTGCTGAATCTTTCCTGAATATCAGATTTGTGAACTTAACAGCTTGCTTTGCATTCGGCTGTTTCTGAACTTCTTCATCCATTTCTGCATTTGGTTGTTTCTGAATTTTGCAGCTAGCTTGCAA
Organism: Boesenbergia rotunda; assembly: GCA_024364735.1. Classification (NCBI taxonomy): domain Eukaryota; kingdom Viridiplantae; phylum Streptophyta; class Magnoliopsida; order Zingiberales; family Zingiberaceae; genus Boesenbergia; species Boesenbergia rotunda. The sequence goes on from JAGFNQ010001700.1 coordinate 892,029, forward strand.
TTCTGTTTGCTTTGAGTTTGATTCCTGAAGTTAAACACACCTTTTAGTGTGCTATTGTGCTTGAAATCAGTTTGTTTTACATCCAGCTTGTTTCTGAATTCCAATCTTCATTTCTGCATATCAGTTTTTAGTTGCCGCATTTTGTATCAAGTGAAGCTTCGGCATTGATTGGTATCACGAGTAAACACAACTTGTAGTGTACTATTGCATTTGATATCAGATTTGTTCTCCAAATTTGGCTAATTTGCATTGGTTGATTAAGTTCCCCATTGTTTGAGTTCATTAGTTGAAATTACCTAGTTAAATTCGTCTAGTTAAGTTTCTTTCCTTTTCACTGTGATTTCATTTCTGATTGCAAACAAAACCCAAATCTTATTTGAAACCCAAAAATATTCGACGACACATAAACTCGAGCTTGAATAAAACATCCTTAACTAGCCCTAGGAAAAATATGACATGTGACCCCTTTACTACATTTTTTATCTTTGTTAGCAAAAAGGGTTTCCAGCTTTACTAATATCTAAATTTGAGACCCACATTCGTGACATTTATTTTGGGGATCATTAAATTTTTAGCGCCGTTGCCGGGGAATCTACTAGTTGAGTTTGTTTAATTTTTTGCTTGCGTGCTTACTGTTATATCTTGTGATCTATTTTATCTATTTTATTTTTCCATACACATTTGCTGCGATTTGTTTATTTTATGACCAGGTCAGCAGGTGGTGATCTCGAGGAATTTGACCCTGAAATTGAGAGAACTTTCAGAGCAAGGAGGAACCAAGGCATAATTTCCGAGGCTATTGACATTCCTCCTCTTCAGACTATTCCTACTCATTCAGGCATTATCATGGCAGACCACCAGAAGACCATGAAAGAACTGGCAGCACCAGATGACACCTTTCAGTATTCCAGCATTGCTTATCCAAAGCTGACTGGCGATTTTGAGCTTAGATCAGGACTCATCCACTTATTCCCTAAATTTCAAGGATTATCTGGAGAAGATCCAAACAGACATCTGCATGAATTTCACGTAGTCTGCTCCACCATGAAGCCTCAGGGGATTTCAGAAGAAGATATTAAGTTGAGGGCATTCCCATTTTCCCTGACTGGAGCAGCAAAGGATTGGTTCTACTATTTACCTACTGGGCACGTGTCTAGCTGGATTTCCATGAAGAAGGCATTTCTAGAAAAATACTTCCCAGCCTCCAGAACTGCAATCATTAGAAAGAGCATATGTGGCATACAGCAAGTGGTGGGAGAGACTCTTTATGACTACTGGGAGAGATTTAACAAGCTATACTCTAGTTGCCCACAGCACCAGATCAGCGAGCAGCTCCTCATTCAGTACTTCTACGAGGGTTTATTGCAGATGGATAGGATCATGATAGACGCTGCAGCTGGAGGAGCCCTAGTTACCAAAACACCAGATCAAGCTAGGGAGCTGATTTCGAACATGGTAGAGAACTCACAGCAGTTTGGAAGCAGAGCATTGTCCACTAAAGGAGTGAATGAGGTCCAGGTGGCTTCTAATGAACAAAGGGAAATTAGGAATTCTCTGGTAGAGCTCACATCATTGGTGAAGCAAATGGCTCTCAATAATGCAAGCCAAAATCCCAATTTTTCGGTACCTCCACAATCAAGCCAAGTGATGAGGGTATGTGGTATTTGCTCCAGCCAAGAACATAATTCAGATTCATGTCCCAACCTTCAGCAAGATGAAACAATAGCGGCGTTGGTTAGGGGACAATTTCAAGCCAAGAATAACCCCTACTCATCCACTTACAACCCTGATTGGAGGGACCATCCAAATCTGAAGTATAGCAACTCTTTTTACCAACAAAACCCATCACAACAACAATTTCACTAGACTCAACAAAATTTCCAGCAACCGCAGCAATCTCAGCAGCAATTCCAGCCTCAATTCCAGCCCCAATTTCAGCAGCGTTTTCAAGGGAATCAACAAGGTTTTCAGGGAAATTTGAATTTTCAGCAATAATATCAACCCTTACAGCAACAATTCCAACAATCACAGTAAAGTTTTCAGCCTTTTAATCAGAACTTTCGACCACAAAATCAAAGTTTTCAGCCCACTCAGTTTCAATCTTCACCACAACCATTTGCATTTCAAAACCAGAATTTTCAAGGCTATAGTTCTCAGCAAGTTCAACCATCATTCCAGCCCAATTATCAGCCATTTCAACAGCCATTTCAGCCCTACAATCAGGCACCCCAACAGCCCCAATTCCAACAATCACAGCAGGGTAATACTTTTCAGCAGCCTACCTCATCATTTCAAGGTCAATCAAAGCCCTATGCTAACCAAGGGGGCTATGGAGGTTCTAGTGGGGGAAATGTGCAACAACAAAGGATAGAAGAGATGTTTCAACAACTTTTACAACAACAAAGAAATGATCCCGCCATACAAAACATCGAAAGGCAAATTGGACAATTGGCTAGTGGGATGAATCAAATTCAAGCTCAAGGATCAAGTCAACTACCTTCTCAAGCTACTCCCAATCCAAAGGGAAACGTTAGCGCTATTACTTTGAGGAGTGGGAAGGTTACTTCAACTCAAAATGGTCCAAGAGTTGATTTTTCTGAAAACAGGGCAGCACCTACATTTCCAGCACCAATCAGCCCTGAAAAGACTTCAAAATCAATTGGTTCCACCCCTAGTCCGTGCTCAACTCCTTCCTCAAGTAATCCTGTGATTTTGGTGGAAAATGAGGGAGAAATCAGAGGAGAAACTGACCTTACAGCAGCTACATTAAGTGGGACAGCAGCTAAAAATTCAGCCCCTCCAAATTCGGTTCAAGAGGAAGAAATGAGAGTTCTCTTGCCCTTTCCACAGCAAAAAACTCAAGCCTAAAAGGCAAGTGGAGGAGGAGAAAACTAAAGAATACAATGAGCTTGTAAAGTTGTTTAGCAAAGTAGAGATTAATGTACCCCTGTTGACCATGATTAAACAGATTCCTAAGTATGCAAAATTCCTGAAAGATTTATGTGTTCACAAGAAGAGGCTTAAGGAGAATGAGTTGGTCAGCTTGGGGAAAAATGTTTCAGTACTCATCCATGTCATACCTCAAAAGTGTGAAGACCCTGGAGTTTTTACTGTATCATGTGAGATAGGGAGGACTATGTTTCATGACGTCATGCTAGACTTGGGAGCCTCCATCAATGTAATGCCCAGATCGGTCTTCCAAATGCTTGGCATTGGCCCTCTGCAGCCCACTGGAGTGGTAATTCAGTTAGCAGACAGAAGCCAGACCCATCCAGCAGGAATTATTGAAGATGTTTTGGTAAAAGTAAAGGAGTTGATTTTTCCTGCAGACTTCTACATTCTAGACATGGAAGGAGACTATCTTGCACATAGATCCCCACTCATCCTTGGGAGGCCTTTTCTGAAGACTGCCAGGACAAAAATTGACGTTTATGCTGGCACACTTTCGATGGAAGTGGGGGACACAGTAGTCCAGTTTAGTATTTTCGATGTCATGAAGTACCCTAGGGAAGATCACTCTATTATGAGCATTGACATTCTGGATGGACTGGTTGATACAGATTCAGTGGTTGAGGGAGTTTCACATGATTTTTCTGGAGGAAATATTTTTTCAGAGGAGGCTGAGGGAGTACTGGCTATTGAGACTGAGGATATTTCAGAGTTTATTTCAGATTCACTTCCAGCTGGTGAGGATTTTCTAGGTGTAGGGAATTGCACAGAGCCCCAAGGATCACCTACTTCTATTGAGATTCCAGAAGATTCAGAGCACAGGTATGATAGTGTAGGGGATTGCACAGAGCCCCAAGGATCACTCATACCCACTGAGCAGGGCCAGATTGAACTTAAGCCACTACCAGACCACTTGAAATATGTGTACCTAGGAGAGGAGCAGACATTTCCCGTTATTATTGCACAACACTTAGAATCAGAGCAGGAAGAGAAATTATTGCAAATCCTAAGGCAATACAAGAAAGCGATTGGGTGGACTTTATCAGATATACCAGGTATCAGCCCAGCTCTCTGTATGCACAGGATATTCTTGGAAGAAAATGTTAAACCCGTGAGGCAGCCACAGAGACTTAATCCACTCATTTTGGACGTTGTTAAGAAAGAGGTGACTCGACTTCTACAGGCAGGTATCATTTACCCCATTTCTGATAGTCAGTGGGTTAGTCTCATACATGTGGTGCCCAAGAAATCTGGAGTGACAGTGGTGGAAGATGGAAGCAACGAACTAGTGCCCACCAGAGTTAAAAATTCCTGGAGAGTCTGCATTGATTACAGAAAGCTCAACAAGATCACAAGGAAGGATCACTTCCCTTTACCCTTTATTGATCAGATGCTTGAAAGACTGGCAGGGAAGTCCCATTACTGTTTTTTGGATGGTTATTCAGGCTACTTCCAGATTTGTATAGATCCAGAGGACCAAGAGAAGACTACCTTCACTTGCCCCTTTGGCACTTTTGCCTACAGACGTATGCCTTTTGGACTCTGCAACGCGCCAGGAACATTTCAGCGATGCATGGTAAGCATATTTGGTGAGTTGTTAGAGCATTGTATGGAGATATTTATGGATGACTTTTCAGTTTTTGGCACGTCTTTTGATTCATGTTTAGAAAATTTGTCTAGGGTTTTACACCGTTGTATTGAGACTAACCTTGTGCTTAATTTTGAAAAATGTCACTTCATGGTAGAGCATGGTATTGTACTTGGGCACATAGTCTCTAGGAGAGGTATAGAGGTAGATCCTGTAAAAATAAGTGTTATTTCTTCTTTATCTTACCCCGTATGTGTACGGGATGTTTGTGCTTTCCTTGGATATGCAGGTTTCTACCGCAGATTTATTAGAGACTTTAGCGATATTGCTCGGCCCTTGACAAAACTTTTGCAGAAAGATGTTGAATTTTACTTTGATGATAAGTGCAAAGAAGCTTTTCACAGACTCAGGGAGGCTCTTACTTCTGCTCCTATTATTAAATCACCTGATTGGAATTTGTCATTTGAATTAATGTGTGATGCATCTAACTTTGCAGTGGGAGCTGTTCTAGCACAGAGGGTGGATGGAGCACCTCATGTCATATGCTATGCCTCCAAGACCCTGGATGCCACCCAAGCAAATTACACTACCACTGAGAAGGAGCTTCTTGCCATAGTTTTTGCTTTAGACCGTTTTAGATCTTACTTATTGTGCTCACATGTTATTATTTTTTCTGATCATGCAGCTCTAAAATACTTATTGAAAAAGCCTGATGCTAAACCTAGACTGATCAAATAGATGCTCCTACTCCAAGAATTTGACCTGGAGATCAGAGACAGAAGAGGCAAGGAAAACCTAGTTGCAGATCACCTGAGCAGAATTGAAGGAGATGGATCTCCTACCACCATTGACGATGATTTTAGAGACGAGCACCTTCTTGCAGTACATGGTGAGACACCTTGGTATGCAGACCTAGTTAATTTTTTAGTAGCACGTGTTTTTCCTACACATTTTTCTAAGGCTCAAAAAGATAAACTCAAAAGCGATGCAAAATTCTATGTGTGGGATGATCCTTATTTATGGAAGTTTTGTAATGATCAAATAATTAGGAGATGCGTACCAGACCATGAGTTTTCTTCTGTCCTTACATTTTGCCATTCATCAGCTTGTGGGGTGCATTTTGGACCCCAAAGAACCGCTAGGAAGGTGCTAGAGTGTGAATTGTATTGGCCCACCCTATTTCATGATTCATATGTGTTTTATAAAAATTGTGATAGATGTCAGCGAAGTGGGAACATATGAGCGAGAAATGAGATGCCCCAGCACACTATACTTTTTGTGAGATTTTTGATGTTTGGGGAATTGATTTTATGGGACCTTTTCCTACATCTTGTGGTTATTTGTACATTTTACTTGCTGTAGATTATGTTTCTAAATGGGTGGAGGTCATTCCCTCCAAGACTGATGATTCTTCTGTTGTTGTTAGTTTTGTTAGGTCACACATTTTCTACAGATTTGGAATTCCAAGGGCCATAATAAGTGACCAAGGATCTCACTTTTGCAATAAACACATGAAGGCCTTACTTAGTAAATATGAGGTTATACATAAGGTTTCTACATCCTACCATCCCCAAACAAATGGACAAGCTGAAATTTCTAACAGAGAGATCAAATCAATATTGGAAAAGACTGTTGGGCCCAATAGACAAGATTGGAGCAAAAGGCTAGATGATGCACTTTAGGCCTATAGAACTGCATTCAAGACACCGATTGGCATGTCCCCCTACCGATTGGTCTATGGTAAAGCTTGTCATCTTCCCGTAGAAATAGAGCACAAAGCATATTGGGCAGTGAAGGCTTGTAATTTCGATGCTACCAAGGTGGGAGAAGAAAGAAAACTTCAACTTCAAGAGCTTGAAGAGATTCGGCTAGAAGCATTTGAAAATTCAAGGATCTACAAGGAAAAGACCAAAAACTTCCATGACAAGCACATCTTGAAAAAAGACTTCCAAATTGGTGACAAGATCTTATTGTACAAATCAAGACTCAAATTGATAAAAGGTAAGTTAAGGTCAAGGTGGGATGGTCCATTTATTGTAACTAACATTTTTCCCTATGGAGTTGTTGAAATTAAAGATGAAGCTAACGGTTTTGTTTGGAAAGTCAATGGCCACCGGCTCAAAAAGTACTTTGAAGAATTAAAAGAGCTAGAGGTGGATGGTTTGGACATCAACGACGCTATCTACCCAAATTAAGGGGAGTTTACTTTTCTTGCACTTTGTTTCCATTGTATATATCATCTTCATGTTCTAGAAGTAAATCTTTCTTGTTGAAGTGAGTTGTTGATAATAAATTCTTAGGTAAAATAGGATGAATAAATAGACATTGTAAATACCATGTTATTTCTTTTGGCACCTTTTCTTAATGAGTAGGAATAAATATATCCCTCTAGGTTGTCTTCATATCATTTTAGAGTCTCTTGAAAATAAATTAAATTTGATTGTTAAAACTTAAGGTTTGAGCTAATGGATGAATTCTTGGTTGCTTGAGTACTAGTTGACTATGGATTCTAAATTGATGACTTGAGATGAATTATTTGTACCTAGTGAGAATTAGCCTTATTTTTGTGACACACATATGTGATTGTACTCTAGAACTTGCTTAGGTTCTTTCAAAACCATATTTCTATGATTGGATCACATCTATAGAGGCTAATCAATTTGTTTCTCCTTTCCATATCAGTTTTTGGCAATAATCATAGTTGGTACATAATCTATTCTATTTTCCTCCTATATTTCTGCTCATAATATCTTTTCTATGGACTTGGTTGTTTGAGATGTTTTTTTTAATATTATTTTGCCCGAGACGGACAAAAGATCAAGTGTGGGGGGAGGTTTTAGTTGTTTGGATTTTTGAATAGAGCAGGTTTAACTCAAGTGCAGAATTTCTCATGGAAATTGGTGGCAAGCAAGTTCATACTGCTGTTTATCAGTTGTGATTGTTGAGTTGTAGTGGGAAATTTTATCAATAGTTGGAAGCATTGAATCAAGTGGTGCATGAACTCTTTCGAGCATTGTATCAATTAGGAGGACAAAGGTGAAGTTTTGGCAACCTACAAGCAAACCGTGCCAATTCTAAAGCTCAAATGAAACCTTATGCGTTGTGAAACTGCAAAGTGCTGAAAATCTGTTGAAGAACTGTTATTGAATCTGTATTGGAAAAATTCAGTTGGAATGCTAGTAGGACTAAGATTGTGTTTCCATACAAGCAGTTTTGTATCAACCTAAAACTGAATCTGGGCTTTCTAAATCAGTAATGCATTACTGAATTTAAACAGAAGTTGCAGAATGGTTTTTCCCTGAACTCAACCTCTTGGGAGCAGATTTCAAACTATTGGGCAATTCAAGTGAAAGTTAAAATTGCTATTAAGGCAAATGGATGAAATCAGTCAAGGATAAATGTAGTGCAGTGTCGTGGTCTCAAGTGAAGCATTTAAATTCTCCACTACTATTTGATGCTAACTGCTGTTAAGAAATCAGAGAATTGCAAGGATGAAGAACTTGATGATTATGGATTCCGAAATTAATTGCGTGGAGCTGAAATTTGAAACAGAAACGAAAAAAATGTAAGTAGAAGTGTGCTAACTTGAAGGAGAATTGTATCAAGTGTGGTTGCAAGAAAAAAATAGTTTTGATCAGAAACTGTGAAGCAGGTTCTCTAGAAGTTGTAACAGAAGTCGAATTGCAAAGGTAGCTGACAAGAACTAAGAAACAAACTTTTCACCAGCTATCTGAATTGTTGTTCAGCTAAGAAAAAAAAAGAAGTTTTGGTCAGCAAGTCTCCAAATGAAGTTTGGCTCCATTTGAAGTCTCTAGATCAGAACAGAAAGAAAAAAAAGACAGTTTGGAAGCCGAATTGCAAGAAAAGACTGAACAAAAAGAAGAAGAGCAGAAGTAGAGAATTAGCTGCAAACACAAATAGAAAATCAGCAGCTGACCAAGAAGAAAAAAAAGAAGGAAACAAAGTGGCACGAAATTGCAGTTTTGGGCACAATGAAATCAGTGAAGTTTTTCTCATCCGAATCAAATCCTTGCTCCACTACAACTCTGACTTTACTAGAGGGTCATATATAAAAAAAAAGAGAGAAGAAGAAGAAAAAAAATAAACAAGGTTGGCACGCAAAAGCAAAGTCGGCACAATGAAACCAATGAGGTTCTCTTCATCCAAATCAACGGCACTATCAAATTCTTACTCCACCACACTTCGGACTTCACTAGAGGACTATAAAGAGGGCAAAGTGCATTAGAAATATTCTTGAGCATCTAAGTTTTTCACTTCGTCAACTTTTCTATTTTCTAAACTTTTACTTCATTCTTACCGTTTCATATGTCTTAGCTTGTTTGAATAAACTTTTGTAGATGTGGATCTGAATCATGAATAATGGTGGAGAGTAGATAACAAGCAAGCCTATGGTAGTGCAAAAAACATGTGTGTTAGAGTGAGCTCCATTTTCATCATGCACTTAGAACTCAAGAAGAGAGCCACCAAAACTTCTCTTGAAAGGCTTAGTGAGTTAAATTCATCTCAATGAATCATGAAGGATGAAAATGCTAAGTTGTTGATTTAAGGACGAGATATTAATCCATAGAGCTTAGATTTTTGAGAATTGACAACCTTAGGTAATTTCTTTTCAATTGCTTCTAACTATGTTTGGAAAGAATCTAAGGGATACATATTTAGTAGTTTTCGTGAGACGCTCAAGTTTAAGTGTGGGGGAGTTGATAAGTACTATTTTGTTGATCATTTCAGGTTCTAAAATCCATGTTTGACCAATATTTTACTTGCTTAATCTTGAATTTACCCTAGGTTCTATGAATTACTTCTATTTTGGGCTTAATTATAAATCTTTATACATTTGAAATAATTTGGCACTAAATTGTGAATCTACTTTTATAGGCTTGGAAGGATCATGGACCTAGGTCATGCTGGGTCAAACTTGAGTCAGAATTGGATCCGGATCGTGTGATCAAGCATCAGACTAATATGGGTCATCCGATTCAAAAACGGCTAGATCTGAGCCATCTGCGAACTTTTGATGCAATCCGAGCTAGGGTTAAAGCTAATCAAGCACTCCGGTCAAGATCTGAAGGTTTCATCCAAATCAGAGATCATTCAGCCGTTGGATCAAGCTCAAGAGGATCTAGACTGTCCATTCAAAGATCAGGTAGATCTGAGCCATCCGTTGTAAATCTGGAAGACCCGAGTTACTGAGAGGAAGATCCTGACCCTAGATCAAGATCTGGAAGGTTTGGTTCAGATCTGAAGAGATCCAGCTGTTGGATGGAGTAAAGAGAATCACAGCCGTCCATTTCCAAACTATATAAACTGTTTCCTTCCCCGATCAGATCTGTCGCGTCTTCGTCGCAGCTTAGAGAGTTATTCGCGTTCTTCACTGTTTTCTTCAATTCTTTTTCATCAGATCGCGCGACCGCATTGATTCCAACCTTGGATCAAGCTCTAGATCGTCGGGACTATGTCTCCGTGAGGTTTTCAGCTCAAATTTGTCACTGAACAGAGCTAAGTGAGGGTTTCACCAGCTCTGCCATTCGACTGATCGGATCTCGGTTGTGTTCCATTCTTCATCCACCTTAGCAAGTCGGAGGGTTCTTCGAGTGGCTCTGATCGTTCCTAAGTCATCACCGCAATCCCACACAGCGAGAATGAGGAGATCGAATGGATGTTTCAGCTGGACGAAAGTTTTGAGTTGAATCAATCGCGGAGTCAGATATTCCAGCGATTTGTCAAGCTAGGGGGTTCGTGGCTTACTCTTGTGTGACAGCAAGAAGTACTTGAACTAAGGGAAGGGATCGATGTTTAGTTTCTTTGTGAATTCTTGTTTCTAAGCAGTAGTTTCAATTTCTGCGTATCATTTACAGTTTCTGAACTTTGTATCAATGAAACTTAGTTTTTCTGAGTCGTTTATGCATTCATTAGTTTTTCAATTCTATATTCGTATCAGATAGGTTGCTTGTTTAGTGAACATTGCACTTGATCTAAGCTTGCTTCGCATTTAGTTCATTTCTGCGTATCAATTCTTTTTCTGCGTATCAGTTCTTTTCTTTAGTTCCTGAATTTTGTATCAAGCGAGCTTTAGTTTTTATCTTCTGAACTTACATTGCAGCTTGCTTCATTTACATTGCGCTTGATATCAATTTCTGCGTATCAGCTTGCTTGCGTATCAGTTTAATTTCTGCAAGTTTCAGTTTATCATTTCTGAATTTTGTATCAGTGAACTTAGTTTTTCTGAATCGTTTCTGAACACTAGATTTGTGCACTTGATCTCAGTTGCTTTGTTTGTCTCTGCATTCAATTTGTTGCTGCATCTCTGCATACGGTTTCTGCAATTCTGCATTCATTTCTGCATTCGATTTGTTTCTGAATTGGTCAGTTTTATTACTGCGTATCAGGTTAGAGTTTCTGAAATTTTGTATCAAGAGAACATTGGTTTTGCTGAATCTTTCCTGAATATCAGATTTGTGAACTTAACAGCTTGCTTTGCATTCGGCTGTTTCTGAACTTCTTCATCCATTTCTGCATTTGGTTGTTTTTGAATTTTGCAGCTAGCTTGCAATTCTGTTTGCTTTGAGTTTGATTCCTGAAGTTAAACACACCTTTTAGTGTGCTATTGTGCTTGAAATCAGTTTGTTTTACATCCAGCTTGTTTCTGAATTCCAATCTTCATTTCTGCATATCAGTTTTTAGTTGCCGCATTTTGTATCAAGTGAAGCTTCGGCATTGATTGGTATCAAGATTAAACACAACTTGTAGTGTACTATTGCATTTGATATCAGATTTATTCTCCAAATTCGGCTAATTTGCATTGGTTGATTAAGCTCCCCATTGTTTGAGTTCATTAGTTGAAATTACCTAGTTAAATTCGTCTAGTTAAGTTTCTTTCCTTTTCACTGTGATTTCATTTCTGATTGCAAACAAAACCCAAATCTTATTTGAAACCCCAAAAATATTCAACGACACATAAACTCGAGCTTGAATAAAACATCCTTAACTAGCCCTGGGAAAAATACGATCTGTGGCCCCTTTACTACATTTTTTATCTTTGTTAGCAAAAAGGGTTTACAGCTTTACAAATATCTAAATTTAAGATCCACATTCGTGACATCTAGTTTGGGGATCAGCATTATCCCCGAACCTTGTAAACCCTCTGTATTAGCATTTCTGATTTGTGTTTTAGTTTTCTGTTAGTTTCTGCTCTTGTATTGCTTCCGCTGCTGCTAACCCTAATTGCAGAAAACATCAAAAAGGAGCCAAAAGTTTGTGTCTAGCTACATTCACCCCCCTCCCTCTCTAGCCATCCAAGATCCAACACTACCTTATGTCCCTCCCTTCACGGACGTCGTGTGGGTGACAATCTACCGTGAACCGAGATCATCGAGGCATCAAACAATCCCTTCTTCTAGCAGACCAAACCCTAGCCTCTAGGATTCAAGCCGCCGGCCGTTCTCTCCCTCTCCCTTGCGCCGCCAACTGTCGGAGCCTCCAAGGGCTTGCCGGCTCAGTAGCAACCTTCGAGAGGAGACCAAAGAAGAAGAAGGAGAAGAATCTCCTTTTTCCTTAACCCAAAACCGGCTGCTCACCTTCTCCTCTCAACCTAGCGCCGCCGGCTAACAAAGCCACCCGCCGGCCCTCCCTTGCGCACCTCTCACCTGCCTCCCTTCTCCTCGTTGTTCACCACCAAAAGGAGGAGAAGATCCTCCCTATCCTCGATAGAGAACAGCAGCCAAGGAGAAGAAAAGTGAGAAGAAGAGGAAGGAGTTCTCCTTCTCCTAATCGGCGCCCTAAGAGAGAGAAAATCGAGAGAGAGAAGAGAGGAAGCCTTGGGTGGTTTAATTGGATTATCTAGCCTTGGTTTCTTGATCTCATAGGGTATTTATAGGGCTAAGGTAGAGACCAAGAGGAGGAGTTAGATCTTGGCCCACCAATGGATCTAAATCTGATCCATTAATTAAGATCCATTCCACTAAAGGATCTTAATTGAACTTCCTCACCAACCCCCATATTTTTATATGAGCTCCACATATTATGAGTCAAACATTCCCCCGTGTTTAAGATCTCGAATGCCCATTAATTAATTTAAATTACTGACAATTCAAATTAATTAACCTCTGAGTCCTTGATTAGTATCATTCAACCTTATCATCGTGCTGGATCAAATCCACCTGCAGGGTTTAACACGATGAACCTTTTGAGCTCATCAAGGGGGCATCAACATCCCAACTAACCAGGACACGGATTTCGTCAATAATCAACAGCACATTATATTATTAATATTATCTCCCAACTTACCGGATCTATCGATCTAACAGAATAGATCTCGCTCATTGGTAAATCAAAGAAACAATAATTAATAATATATGCCCGTTATTATTTCGGGATTAAGGGATCATACTCCATAATAGAAACTGAGGTCCTATCCAATTATCGAGTCAGTACAAATTGGATAACCTCGGATTTTGGTCCTGCTCAATGTACTCAAAGCACACTAGTGTAATTCTATGGTCAACACCAACCACACCTAATTACACTACAACCATTCCGATGGGTTATCCAATTTCATCTCGGTTGTGAGTCTCTTATTTATACTAAGCAAGGAACTGATAGCATGATCTTCCATGTGACACCACACACCATGTTATCTACAACGCAAAGTAATTGGACTTCGTGCATGTACTATTGTAAACAAGCACCTAGTGTAGTTGTGATTCTCTTTTCATAACTAAGATGTTCATATAAATAAATTCATGTCTTTCAGTATACACATCTTACATGAATAGCTTCTCTCGATTTTCTACCTACGATGTTAGCGTGCGTAAGCGGAAATACTAAATATAAAAACAAACAATCGCTAACACGTTACCATTTACGTGGTTCAGAGATGACGCTCTTACTCCATGGCTGTTTGTAAGGTGGACGATCCCTTGATCCTTCGGTGGATCACTCCCCGGATGACCTCCAGCTAGCTCGTGTAGCTCCTTGTGGGCGGAGAAACCTCGCCACAATCTCGGACACACTTCCTGAGCACAAAGACTACTAATGAGCTCTAACCAAGCTCATTTCATCAAGAGCTCTCAGCCAAAACTAAGCCCCTTTAAATAGGTCTCATAGTTGAAAACCTCGCTACCAGTCGACTGCCCCCAGGCCAATCGACTGATCCCACTCAAATTCGACCGTTACAAGCCCAACATTCGAATTTTAGCCACACCAGTCGACTGCTCCAGGGGCAGTCGACTGGCCACTAGTCGACTAATGTCTCGGTGAGTTTGAGTTTCCCTACTGGCAGTCGACTGATCCATTTCCAGTCGACTGCCCAGCTTACAATCTCACTCTCCCTCACCCCGAAGACCCTCCCACGTATGCCTTCAAGTACACTCCTCGGCTTGCCCCTTGAAGTCCTGTTCCATCGGCTATCGTCCCTCGGATGCGCACGCAAGCCCTCAGCTTGCCTCCATGCCACCCTTCACGTGTACCCTTTGAAGTCCACTTCCTCCGGCTTGCCCTTGGAGTCCTCTTCCCTCGGCTCTCATTCCTCGGATACGTCCTCCATGTATGACTCACCAAGTCCTGCAAACTCAATCGCACACATCAAATCACACAGGTAAACCTAACTTAAACCCTTTGCTCAAACATCAAAACACATGGTCACTCCAGACCGTAGATTACCCAACAGATATGTCCAATAGCGATGAAGTTGTTGAACTAACAGAGTCTAGCGATGAGGATTTAGAAGCTGCTACTATTGATTAATTTGATCTTAATTATGATAGGATATCATGTTTTTTATTTATCATGTAAGTTATGCATTAATTTTATTTATTGTAATTTTGATTAATTTTGTTTATCATGCTACTATTGAATAATTTTTGTTTATAATGTCTCCACACTTTATTATGATTTATTGTAACTTTTTTGTAGATATTATTATGACACAGCAACAACAAGAGCACAGCAATAATTTCTAAAAATTATTGGAGAATCGTAAGTATTTTTTATTAATAATAATTATGTTCATATCTGATTTTAGTTATAATATATTTTGAAGTTTTTAATAATTTTTATACAGATTCACTCCGGATGGCCACCGAGAGTCATCGTATGTTACTGAAAATTTTAAAGAAAGAATATACGCTGCTGGTCTGACATGGAGACATGTAGATGAGGAGACCAAGACATTTTACTATAATGAATTTGTAGTAAGTATATTTAATATATTTACAATTCTAAAATTTTATAAATTCATTTTAATATTTTGCATTGCAGAAAAAATATAGATGGGAGGACGGACACGAGGCAGAATTTAAAAATACCTAGAATATTTATTGTGCCAAGTTGTACCGTGACCACATATATTATTTAAGAAAGAAGGCGACGCGACCGCCGTATGTTAATGCCGAGACCTGGGGTGTATGGACAGTCACCTGGGCAGAACAAAGATAGAAGGAAAACGCTGAAAAGGCTCGAGCCAACAGAAATACAGAGCCAGGTGGCCCGAGCACCGGAATAGCCTGACATTCATCCGGATCTAAATCTATTATTGAACATACCATGGACTTGATGAGTTTAATTCAAAGCTACCTTATTGCATGTAAATTTTGCATTTATCAATTACCAAACTCATATAATTAGGCTCTAATAAGTTTGTGTATACAAGAATGAGATCTTGCTCGCAAGCCCACTTGTATGGAGGTCTTTTTGAAAACCCATAAGAAGAAAGATGGGACCTTTGTTGATTCTCGATCACAGGCGATACACGTATAATAATTATCTTTATTCTATTTAATTGTTTCTATCTTTATTAACGTTAATAATCGTATACAATTTAAATATTACTTTGATAATCCTTTTTCATACAGGATCAAATTATAAATAGATTGGTCGAGGCATCTCAGCCATCGATAGAGAGGGGGAGGCACTGAACAAGATATATTATGATGTTGTCGGTGGACGGACAAAAAAACTCCACCCTCTACGGGCTTGGCTCACAGGCCAAAATTGCATTTGATCGTTTAAGGATGTCCAGGGGTCGTGCCACTTCGTCTGCTTCTTCTTCTGAGGTGCAATCTTTACGAGAAGAAAATCAAGAACTGCGTTCTCAAATTGCCTCCATGGATCAGTGGATAGCCACTGAGGCGTAGAGGAGAGCGGAGGAGGATCAGAGGAGAGCGGAGGAGGATAGGAGGAGGGTAGAGGACGATCGGAGGAGAGCGGAGGAGGATCGGAGGAGAGAGGTCAACCATTAAAAATTGATGGATCATTTTTTGGCAGTCATAGTTATTTTCCCCCCTCCAATACAAACACAGCACGGTTTTGAGTCACAGGAGACTCAAGACCCAACAGACGGTGGCGAGTAGATTTTTTTTAAGGTATGTTAAACTATAACATTTGTTTTATTAAAATCATGTAAAATTTATTTATTCTGTAATTACATTCTAATATATTTTATTTTTGACTTATAGGATTCTTTATTTTGTATCCAGACATCCTTATCATGTTTATATTCAGGTGGAACAAATTATGGTGATTGTTCTACCATACTGCCACATTACTATCTGAAACATGTTAATATTTTGTCAGTATCTACACAACACGGATTCATTTATTTCATATGCTTTACCTTCAATTTTGATACTTTTCAGGATCTAATATTTTGTTAGGATAGTGCATTATTTTATACACCAAGCGTTAGAGTTCTATATTTCGTTAGAGTTTTATACATGTTATACACCAAGTTTTATACACCAAGCGTTAGATTTCTATACACCAAGCATTATTTTCAGGATTTATTGTTGAAACTTTTGGTTGAGTTGGAAATGGCGTTAGAGTTGACGTTACCATGTTGTATACTGCTCCAAGCATGCTTTTTGTTGTTTCTGCATGCTTTTTGTTGTTACCATGTTGTATACTGCTCCAAGCATGATTTTCAAGTAGTAGACCATCAAGTATTCTGATTACAAGTATTTCTCTCGGAAACTCAGTGCATGTTAAAACCGACCATGAAAAGTTGCATGTTATGACTCAATGCATTCTTATTTCAAGATATGTGTATTAATAGAGCAAGTTTTGTGCAGTTTTTTTGCACGAAAACCAAGCCAAATTGCAATGCAGGTTCCAATGAGGGGAGAATGCAAAGACTTTGCTAGTGCATTTGAAGAATTCACGCACAACTTACAAAATTATATGAAAGCAAACAACATGGAGATTCAAGATGTTGACATGTCTAAGGCTTTAGTCTCTATCAGTCCAGAGGTTGCTTCAATTCCCATGCCCAAGCTCAAAAATGTGAGCCGCCTAAAAACAGAGCATCATATGTAAGAACTTCATGTGTAAGAACTTCAAGGGTGAACTTGGAAATATGAATTATTTTCGTTGTAATGTTTGTTTGTTAAATCGTATTGTTTATATGTTTATGTTTGTTTGTTAAATCATATTGTTTATATGTTTATGTTTGCTTGTTAAAATCATATTGTTTATATGTTTGTTAGTGAAATATGATGCTCTGTTTTTTAATTTTGCAACATGTGTAAAATATATTTTGGATCAGATTAAATAAATAAAAATTTGTTAATATTTTTTTTCGACGGAATACCGACGGAAAAAGGAATTCGTCGGGAATGTATCGACATACATCACCGACGGAACCCAGTTGTCCGTCGGTGAACGCTGATGGAAACCAGGTGTCCGTCGGCGTTTACCGACGGAAAACTAGGTTCCATCGGTGAACGTCGATAGAATCCTTCTGTCAGTGAATATTATTTACCGACGGATTAATTAATCCGTCGGTAATATTATTCCGACGATTATTATTCTGACGGTTATTTTCCCGTCGTAGTTCCGTCGGAAAGGGTCATTACGGACAGAATTCCGTCGGTAATATCCGTTGGTAACCGTAAGTTGTTTTGTAGTGGGTCGATAGCAATGCACAGTGCATGTATAGTGTAGGAACTAATGTACATATCTCAAATCATATCATCATTTATGCAAACAATACGATATGCAAAAAATACTTTAAATAACACGATCTATCAGTCATGCCAAACAGGTATATAGAAAGGATACAGCTAGGTATCATGATCTATCAACCATTCCATGATGCAAGAAGCTAGTACTCATGACTCAATACAATCATCATCAATACGAACAACATGATAAAAACAGATATATCCAGCATCATGGTCTATCAATCACATACCTAAAGGTATGAAATAGACTTAACCAATATCCACTAACCATTATATACCCAAACAAGTAACATTAGGACCTTACACCACATGTATATACCTTACAAAGTATAGGCAGGTAAAATGATAACCCTATGATACACCATACTCGTGAATAAATACTACTACAAAGGCATAATCCATATGATAACTTCTATCATACATATCATACACTTGTACAACACTATAGAGTATATAAAGCCAAAGCTGAGACTGTATGAATATTATTTGATCATCTCTAAGATCAAGCATCTCTAAGATCAAGCATGTAAGTATCAAGCACAGGATAAAAATATACATAGAGTCAAGGTAAAGCAACATAATCCATAATAAAAGAATCCATACACCAAGTTATATAATTACAGAGGTCAAGGAAGAAATATCCGTCTTTAAATGTAGATCGTTCTAGCCGTCTTCAAGTTCGAGAGACTGTATCGAGCCCGAATCCTACAATAATAGGATACGAAGCAAAACTAAAGATCTACCATCAATATATCATCCTATAATTAACTACCCAAGTAATTAATCAGCCCAAAATCGATAATTCATTTATATTAATTAACCGATTAGATCAATTAATTTCTTAACCAATCCGTTAATCCTATAATTGATCGGATTAAACATCCACCAATTTAATCCAACATCTAATTGATTAATTCATATATTAATCAATCTTGTACTTTAGTTAAACTATTAATCAATCATCTCATTAATTAATTCATAATTCACTTAATCTTTAACTCTTTGATTATGAATTTAATCCAACCATCAATAATCACAATCTAATTCGACTAATCAACGAATCCAAAATCTGTTATCTTCTCATTGCCAATTAACATGTCAATTGATCCATAACTCTAATCCAACAAATACTGGTATTAACTACTATAATTTTAATTAATTAAATATCATTTAATTAATTTAATCCATTTGATTGATTAACCAACAATTAATCTATTAAATCAACTCTTCCCTTAATCCCAAACCATAAACTATATATCCATTCATTCATCCACCTACTGATCAACAACAACTCCAGCATAGACTCATACGACAATTTTTCATAAAACCCAAACATTTCCAAATCTAATCAGAGTAAATTCCAAACGGAATTCCTATCAAGAACTAAAATTCAAAGAAGACAAAGTTCATCACCTACTTATCTAAATCTCTCATCACAAAAACTCCTACACAATGGACCAAAGATCAATACTAAGCAAGAGCAGACCTTACGTAATGGTACACATGCAGGATTTCTCCAATCCCTCCCATTCTGATCTATTGGAATCAGTAACCATAAGAGAGGTTCCGAAGAAGATCTTCTCCCCTGGTGAGCCTTCCCACTCCCCCGTATCTTCCCTTGTTGAGCCAGGGCAGATTGCTGCATAAAGGCGATTTTGGATCAGAATTGTGGTACTGAGGTTACCTAGGAAAACAGGGAAGAAATCAGGGAAAAGACAACCAAGCAACCATGTGCCAAACCTTTACCTAAATCGTAGCCGGAGAAGAAACACCTAAGCACCGGCTCCGGCTATGGAGTAGAGTTCCCATGGTCGGTCGGTAGTGTCTGTGTCGATCCGAGGACAAGGATCTCAGCTTGTGGGGTGGCGTCGATTGGTTGAAGTCGAGAGAGAGGTTCGACTAGAGTAGCAATGCTGGCGATCATGAGGAGGGGAAGAGGGAGATCGGATTGGGAGGGGGAAAGGGCGATTATGGCGATTATAAGGGGAAGAGGAAAAGAAATTATTTTCATAAGATTTTTAATTATGTTTAAATAATTAAGCATCTCCTCAATTAATTAGGGCATCCTAAAACATACTTTCCACTTACCTGTTTATTCCCATAAATTCAAAAAAGATCTCAAAAAATCCTGAAAATTCTTGAATAATTCTATAAAGTTATTTCCTGATTTAACCCTTAGAATTTAATTGTTATATTTTATATTCTCTCCCACTAATAAAAATTTGGTCTCCAAATTTACTAAAGTGTAGTAGTTAAGCAATAACATGAACCTCTTTATATGTTGCATCTAGCTGGGGTGAGTTCAGCATATCTTTCTAAATGTGAATAGGATGCGACACATACCTACCCGGTGTAAATACTTGGAAACATATCATGAATACTGACAAGGGTCGATGAAACACATTGATAGGCTACCACGCCTAGTGGCTCTCCAATGGAAAGAGGGACTAACTTGTCTTTTAGTCCAAACCTTTTAACCTTTTTTTGTGTGTGAAACACGTAGACATACCTGGGTCATCCACTGAAAGCCCTAATGGTCTTCGTCTCCGTTATCCATCCCGCACACTCCTAAAAGATTCTTCAATGTCTGTATAGTGCGCCTTGACCATCCATCTATCATAGCTGCACAAATATACTAAAACGGAGCTACGTACCAATGGCTCGTAGGAGACTGTCAGAATTAGGAGGTGAAACGTAGGTCTCCAACCAATATGATACTCAGAGATATACCCTGTAGTTCGGTAATCTCTGCTAATATACCCAATGAATATGTCCTACGAATCGGTCGACAATGAATAGATTTGGTTAATCGATCAACGATCACCCAAACCGAATCATGCATCCTCCGAAATTCACGTACTAGGCTTTCCTTCCTACTCACGTAATGAATTCTTTGGATGTAAGTCTGCTAGGCTCTGACGCTTTTTGTGGGTTACAAGCCCACTATGTACGTCAATCTAACGTTCTACCTTCACTTATTGACATACCAACTGTCAAGATACAAGATCTTCAATATTCTTTTTCATATTGTTCGACTAGTAGGAACACTTCAAATCCCTATACACTCGGGTATCTCACGATGAAATGCAAATCTAGATCGATGTGTCTCCTATAGTAGATCCTCCTAGACAGGGTGTGACTCATGATCGCATAATCTACCACAGAAATAAAATATTCTATTCCCGTCACAAGAAAGTCTACTACCCTAAGACTACCCTACTACGGAGAAACTGAAAATGCTAACTTCTAGCTTGAGTCTCCTTGATTCAACCGGCAAAATTTAGGGTCGAAGCCATAAAAATGACGTTTAATGTCTCAAAAAGGACTCCGAATGACTTTGGCAAACTTCAAAAAAAAAAAACCGGCAAAAGTGTCTAAGCCACCAAGGACACCAATATGTGCTCAAATTCCTAATTAGAAATAACTTCTTCCGCAATCTTGAATATGTCAAGGTGTCATCTACACATGATCATAACTCAATCCAAATACTTAAACGCCACCAGATCTATCAAAATCCTAGTAGTGACTAGAGCATGGGTATGCCTACATAGCATCACCAAAAATTCGTAATGCTCATACCATACGAAGAAAGTCATCCTCTATACATCTGGAACCCTTACTTTAAGTCGGTGATTGTCAAATCTCAATATGATCTTAGCATATATATATATGGGTCTTGAGTTGATCAAACAATCCTCTATCCATTGTCAAGATATTCTAACCCAATACATAGAGTCAACTTCGCACAGAATCAAAATCAAACATCCATCCATTGGTGCTAGTAGAGCAAAACATACACCATCAACTCTCAATCAACAGGAGTTATCAACATAAGTCAATGCTGAAGATCACTGATCTAGAGGTTATTGTCTAACAACCGACTACAACTAATTCAATTAGTCAAATTCACACATAGTCGCTCAATCATAAGATCACTGGTACCAAGTTACCATCTAATCGCTAACAACAAATCATCACATCTATTAATATCGCCCATGCATCACCAATCAATGATAACTTCTAACTAACAAATCGTAACATCATAAATCCACCTATGATCCACTCGTAAGCTGTGTATCACAAAATAGGATTTCACAATACCCAACAACCCCATGATATCCTCAACATCAATCTAACGTGATTACTTTCTAAACATGACAAAATCATCCACAATATATCAACATGACATATTTCTGTCATACTAGTCGAAGAGATTTATCTCAGGGGAAGTTTGTTACAGTTTGTGAAATTGACCTGTCATGTACTCATAAAAGTAGTTTCTCAATAACCCGGCCTATCCTAGGGTACTATCAAGATGTAAAACTATACCCATAATGGCAGAGAAACACTATCACCAAACATCCAATAGAAATATGTATCAATCAACGTTTTGCCACTCGAAAACCATCTTTTAAAATTTCTACTCAATCACGATTGGATGTCCTAGGTGTTAAACAGCAAACACCACATCTTCCACGTCCTCACGGGTCATGTATGCCGATGCACCATGTAGATCATCAATACATGTACGATTAATCTATGAGTCAAAATCCCTCATAGAATAGCGCTAGATGAGTCGATGAACCATCGCTTGTAACCTATTCAGCTTCGATTCCTCCACTTATGGTTCAAGAACCCCCAACAACCAACTCTACAAAAGGAGATAAAAAAGTACTATCTCTCGTAATATCTTAAAGTAATCACCAAGTGATTCTTTATTTTTCCAAAACTCATCTTCGATGTTTTCCACTAAGAGGTGGTCTAGTCTTGTAAATGATTCGCATTAGTACAAATCATAAATCCGAACATACCTTCTTGGTTATCTAATCAAGTACGAGCGGTATCTCCAAAGTATTAAACAGCTAACTCTACACCTCTCCGCAATAGTATAAGTCCACCGTCTGAATATACCCACTAGGTTATCTAACCATGTATGAGTGATCCAAGGTCAAAATCCACATGGAACTAAGATACGCCAATCCTTTATCACCGAGATGATAAGCAGCTAATTCTATCTACTCTAAAACCATACATGTCATATACTCAAATGTGTCGTCTAGGTTATCTAACAAGACACGAACAACCTAAAGGTCCAAAACTCCATGACCTAAGGTAAATCTATTATATACTGATCGAATCAACTATAATATGCAACCTCTAAACCTCACCCAGTTGGTAGTAGTCAATTGGTGCGACAAGAAAATCACATTTTCCGCATCTAGGTCAAGTCTGCATTGTGTCAACTGGTCGCTTTCATGGTCAATCTCGACCATAAATGTGAATAAGACTGATTGATTACATGTCATAATGCTAAAATCAAGACCATGACTACCAAATAGATAGGTATAGAAATAGATATGCAATCCAACTAAGTTGGAAAGTGTCAAACCAAATCTAAACAAGGTATTGAATACAATAGGTAGTATAATACTAGAGATATACCTTCCTATAGCTCGGAGAAGTCCTGTCGCTGTCAGATCCCAAAACACTAAAAGACACATTGAGAGAACAAACCATGGAAAATCCCAAAATACAAAAAAAAAACACATAGGCATCGTAAACCTGTGGCTCTGATACCAAATAAATTATCATGCCTTGGGGTCGATGCTTGCTTTCAAAACGGATAGCATCACTCCTATACGAACAACATATGGATTATGTATACAGTAACCACACGGCTATACAATATATAACAACAACCCACACGGCAGGAAATAAAAGTAAAAGCACATTCATGCAATTTAATACTATAGCCTACATAGTTGGATCTACAACCACGCAGTTTATACAGTCCACATGGCTAGTATAATACAAAACAAAAACAGCGGAAGATGAAATAACAATATGAAAAACAAAAAACTAACCGCAAGTCAACTCTGCTTGACACACAACACAAAACCAAAACAAGAAGACATAAGGCTAAACTATAAATCTAAACGAATTAATACAATACCAAGACTATAAGTCCAAAATATCCTCGATGTGAAGTGGAACTAGCAATCAGAATACTCTAAGCGACTCCATAACATCTACATATTACCTAGAGAAAATAAAAACATACAAAACGGTGGTGAGTCCAGATGACTCTGTAGATAATAAAGAAAAAGACAGTGCATGGATAACACAAGTAGGGAGATAAAACATATACAGTCTAACAGGTAGTAACGAAACATAAACATAACCATAATCGACATAATAGAAATACATACCAAAACTAGTTTAACACATATGGTATAATGATCAATAAATCTTGAGATCTACAATAGATCATCTCAAAACTACATAAGTATCAACAAATGCATAATAAGCATTATGCATAAACCTGTATGTATATGTTAATCATATGCAGCAAACACGACTCAATCAAAAAAAGCAAATACAAGCAAGTGCAATGATGCATTATATGCATATAATACAATGTCATGTGCTACTCCCTTTCACTAGCCAGGCTCCTAATACATCACATCTGTGTGGTCGAGTGGGAAGGATAGTAACATCTGTACACAATCTAACTGCCACTACACTAGGTAGCCAGGTGGACAGGATGCAGGAAGGCCAAACACTCGTAGCTCCATACCCTAAAGCACCAGTTGGGACCCCAAAGAACTAGCGGGCCGTCAACTGCCTGTACACAACTCTAGCCGCCACTATCCCCGAGTGGCAGAGCATGGCACAATAAGAGAACCGCTCACACTCAAGCTACCACTACCTCGAGTGGTCGAGTGGGCAAGAAATATGACTGACAACCTGTCTCAACTACAAGGAAGCTAAGGGTCGATAGCAATACATAGTACAAAGATAGTGCAGGACACTAATGCACATATCTCAAACCATATCATTATCCATGCAAACAATACGATATGTACATGATACTACAGATAGCATGATCTATCAGTCATGCCAAACAAGTATATAGAAAGGATACAGCCAGGTATCGTGATCTATCAACCATGTCATGATGCAAGAAGCTAGTACTCATGACTCAACACAATCATCATCAATACGAACAACATGATAAACATGGATATATCCAGCATCATGGTCTATTAATTACATATACCTAAAGGTATGAAATAGACTTTAACCAATATCCACTAACTATCATATACCCTAACTGGTAACACTAGGACTTTACACCACATATATATACCTTACAAAGTATAGGCAGGTAAAATGATAACCCTATGATACACCATGCCCGTGAATAAATACTACTACTACATATGCATAATCCATAACATAACTTTATATACACTTGTACAACACTACAGAGTATATAAAACTAAAGCTGCGACTATATGAATATCATTAGATCATCTCTAAGATCAAGCATGTAAGTATCAAGCACAGGATAAAATATACGCAAAGTCAAGGTAAAGCAACCTAATCCATAATAAAAAAAATCATGCACCAAGATCAATAAAAAAATCCATGCACCAAGAATCCGTAATTAATCTAATCCATTTGATTGATTAACCAATGATTAATCTATTAAATCAACTCTTCCATTAATCCCAAACCATAAACTCTATATCTATTCATCCACCTACTGATCAACAACAACTACAGCATAGACTCATACAACAATTTTTCATAAATCCCAAGAGTATATCTCCAAATCTAATCAGAATACATTCCAAACGGAATTCCTATCAATAACTACAATTCAAAGAAGACAAAGTTCATCACCTACTGATCTCCCATCAAGAAACTCCTACACAATGGATCCGAGATCAATACTAAGCGAGAGCAGACATTACCTGATGGTACGCATGCAGGTTTTCTCCCATCCCTCCTGTTCTGAACTATTGAAGTTAGCAACCACAAGAGAGGTTCTGAAGAAGATCTTCTCCCCAGGTGAGCCTTCCCACTCCCTCAGATCTTCCCCTGTCGAGCTAGGGCATATCACCGTGTGAAGGCGATTTTGGATCAGATTTGTGGTACCGAGTTACCAAGAGAAATAGGGAAGAAATCAGGGAAAAAACAACCAAGCAACAACACACCAAACCTTTACCTAAATCGTGGCTGGAGAAGAAGCACCTGGGCACTGACTTCCGCTATGGAGCAGAGCTCCCGTGGGTCTGCCGACAGCGTCTGGGGTCTATCCGAGGACAAGGATCTCAAGGTCGCTTGTGGGGTGGAATCGATTGGTTGAAGTCGAGAGAGAGGTTCCATTTGAGAAGAGGAGTAGTGCCAACGATCACGAGGAGGGGAAGAGGGAGATCGGGGAGATTTCGGCGATTATAAGGGGAAGAGGAAAAGAAATGATTTTTAATTATGTTTAAATAATTAAACATATCCTCCGTTAATTAGGGTATCCTAAAACAGACTTCCCACTTACTCGTTATTCTCCATAAATTTCAAAAATACCTCAGAAAAATTTCAGAACAAATCATAAAAATTCTCAAAAAATTCTACAAGATTATTTCTTGATTTAACCCTTAAAATTTAATTATCATTTTTTACACCACGAGCCGTACTGGAGAGCATGGGCACTCGTGACAAGCTCAGCAAATGGGCCACGGATCATCTCGCCTGGCACGGGGCCCATGTCGGTTTGGTCAATCTAGAATGGGTTCTCCAATCTTGGCCACAGGTCGAGCTAGCTAGCACCAGGGTACGTGGCAGGCTCGATGATGTTCGAAGGTTGGTCTTTAAGGTCTATTTTCGCTCCTTTTTGCATCCTATCAAAAGAATTAAATGAAAGCATTTCTCCAAACTAGGAAAGTGTCGAAATGAAGCACAATGAGATGATAACATAAAATATATGTATATAAAATAGGATAAGTTGTGCGTCAAACTACGACAAAAACCCTACATAAAATATGCATATCACCCACACCATCCGTTGCCTCACTGACATCGTCTTGGCCGACCCAAAAGATCGGTAATCTCTTGAGAAACTCGTCACCATATTGTCACCTCGTCACCTCATCGTCTCCTCAAACCCTTGTTGCCTCATCATCGTCGTCACTTGCAAAGAAACTTTCCTGAGAGTTCAACAATCTGGCAGCGACAGTCAAATCCTTGATCTCCAAATCAAATCCCTACTAGTTCAGCACTAGCAATCTTGATCTACGTTCTCCAAACTAGATTTTTTTCTTCCTTTGCTTATATTTCCCTTCCTTTTTTCTACTTATACGGTTTACACGGCTTTTTGCATTGTTTGCCTGTAGAGTTTGAGTTTTTGATCACGTTTTTTTAGTTCAATCCATTCTTTTGTTGGCATTTGTGTATTTGATTCTGAACTGAAGTGTGAGTTTTGCTGTAATGTCATTGGCATGGATAACAATTTTATTGTAATCTTGCTTGTTGGTAGTTTATTGTAATCTTGACTACGAGTCATGGTTTTTATATCAATTTTGGTATATACACTTTCTTTCTTATGCAACTTGTTTAATCGTGCTATATGGTTTAGGGATGTTTTAATCTACTCCACTTGGTTAATGTTTTGTCATATGTATCTTATTTTTAATGTATTGTCGCTTAATTAATTAATTTGATCGTGTATATTAGTTTTTCTTGTCTTAGTATAAATTTGTAAATTGTGTGAAATCGAAATTGCTCTTGTTGTTGCTTAATTGACTTGACAATGTGAGAGAATGAAGGAGATTTTATAAAATTGTGCACTTAGGTTTTTAAAAAATCATAGAAAAATTAACCATGTATAAATTTTAATTATATCTTATCACTACAATACATGTCAAATTTCTTTAATGGCTCCTTCTCGTATATTTATACATAGATGGATGAACTGAATAACAAAACTCTGTTAAGTATTTGAATTAAATATTTATAAATTTTTATAATAATATTTTTTTTAATATTTTATTAGATATAACCAGTAAACTTTCAATTCCATCTCAGCCGTCAACACGATCTTACAAAACTCAAATTCGGATAGGAGGATTTTAGATTGATTTAGTTTTAGATGGAATTATAATTGATCCGAGTTAACTTAAATTTAGAATTTAGAGTTTTTTATGTTAAATATAATTTTATTTTAAAATTGAGATGTTTTATGTATATAAATAATAGAATATAGTATAATATGGATGAAATTTTGTAATAAAAATAAAAAATTATAAGAAAATAATAATAATAAAAAATCATGTTGAATAGATTGGACGGGCATTCAGGTTCAGATTTAAAATTTTCAGATTAAATTCAAATTTGGATTGAAATTTTTTTAGTAACCAATCTACAATCCCACTAGAACCTATCCTACCCATCTAATTTTACACTCCAATCTAACTATTAAAAAAATAAAAATAAAAAAAATATTAATTCAGAGCTCACGTAGATAATATTATTGGATAGGTCCTTTTAAAAAAAAAAAAAAAAATCGCCTCAGCTGAGTACTCTCTCAGCTGCTTGTTAAAGGCCTGTTCCCATATGAAGCTGAGAAAATTGCCAAGGGAGGAGTCAATCAGTTTCCTGGATAAGTAATGGTGGAGCTAGAACGGTTTGATCTATTTGATACAATGCTAGCTATGGGCCTGATGACCGATGTCGACGTCATCACCCTGACCCATCGTCGTCTTTCATTCTCTCACATATTAATTCTTTCTCCGGCTACAAATCAGAACTGCAACTCCTCAACACAATTGGATCCTAAGCTAAAGTCCGAATAATCTAAGGCGTGCTTGCTAATAATTTGTCAAATACACTATCAAATTTTATTTATTTATTTATTTATTGAAGTGGAGAAAAACTCAGGTCAGTGTTTGTTATTCTTTAATTAATTAGAGTTCGTTGATCTCAAAGAAAGGAATGAATGTGAAAAAGAAAGATCCACATCGATGGGAGAGGTCCATTTCTGAGTGCATAACTAATAAGCTATGCTCCGTAGATGAATTAAAGGGAAACTTTGTTTTTTTTTAAATTTAGATATTTAACTCTTTGAATTGATTTGTTTTGGAGGTGATCGATTAGGTTCTAGGAAAAATTTTCATCTATCATTAAGATAAATCCGAAAGTATTTACGGAAGTTCATTTCAACGTACGTTCTTAAGTTTATCACACACTGAAGGAGAATTACAGTGCTGTGTAATTAAAATTTAATTTTTAGATGTCTGTCATTGAGGGTTTGAATTTGTATAATGAAACTGTTAGAAAAATCAAATAAAAAGGTAAGAAGAGAGATCTTGAGTGTTTGAGGAATTTCATGGCATGTTTGCCAAATTTACAATGGAATACAAATTCTCATTAAGTAGTTATTTGAAATTCATAAATAAAATAATAATAATAATAACAACAATAATAATAATTTTAATCTATTTTAAGAATAATTATTCTTTATTAATTTTTATACTTCAATAACATATTAGTTTCCATGTGTCAGAAAGGTGAATTGGTGAGTAAAGGCGGTAAAAGACGATTCGTTCGTCTTAGCGTCTCCGTTAATCTATCTCAGGGTTAATACGAAGAAGTTAAATCATAGAGATTACTAACTCGAATGATGTAGTTAGCACGTGGAGAGGACGAGCAACACAGGTGAGATGGATGAGTCGAATAGGTTGAACTAGTCGAACAAACTAATTGACTTAATTCATTAGGATAGCGATGGATGTCAAGTGGGCCAAGCCATAAATGACTTGGTTAATTTGACCCAACACAACTGCTGAAACTAAATTGAGTTGAGTCAGACCCATCTGGATCCTATATCTAGTTAGGTGGCTTAGCCTGTGTGCCGACCAAGCATAGCTAGGGATTAGGTTGAGCGTACAAGCCATGCACATGCCAGATCAAGTCCGCTGCAAAACAATTGCAGTAGATCTTTTTTAAAGGAAAAGATCAAAATATATTTTAACCTCAAATTATAAAATTAACTCTAAAAATTTGAAAGTTACAATAAAATATGTTTATAAATACCCTAAACTTTATTCATCATCCTCATCCAAACAACTATCATTCTCAAATTTTCTTTATGATTTTTTTTTCATTTCATTTTTTTTCCTTCTTATTTCCCCTATTTTATTGATTTTTTATATTTTTAATTTACATTTAAATATAATTTTTTACATAAAATTATTACTACATGTAAACAATGTTAATAGGAGCCCTAGAGCCAATTATATAGTAATGATTGACTAGAGACTTTTTGTACCATATTTTATCATTAATAAAGGCATGTATTTGATTATTATACTTTATATTTCTATCAAATAACTAAGTATAATAATATCCTTGGGTAGTATGTTCTTATCTACATCATATCGATTGGTTGAATTGATAGTGAGATGATGTAGAAAATATTACACTAAATCATTCCTAGTTAAACATTAATATTCAAGGACAATACTAATACATGAGGAGTATCATGTAGGTTAATTGATGACTTGAGCTCACAAGTCATGGATAAATGATATTAAGTTGACACATGGGTATACATTAGAGAATGTGTACTGAATTGACCCGCCATGAAAATATTTCATAGATTGTCATATGAGTGTCATAAACTTTCTTATGTGACTATTAATATGAATAGTCCTAGACCTGAAGTCATTACGATTCTCTACATCAGGAGTTATGTACTTTGGTATCGTCAAACGTTACCCGTAACAGAGTGGACTATAAAGGTAATCACTGGGTATGTAATGAATTATGCGGAGGGATGTGAGTGATGTAGATGAGATCTATCCCTCCCATATGACGAGAGTGATATCCGTGGGCCCCTTGATCGAGTAGGATTACTAAAAATGTATGACCATGATCAAATGAGTCAATATGAGATATTGAGCTCATTTGTTTGAGTGAGTCTACTCGGGGATCAAGAAACACAAAAATTGATCGAGGATGACACGGTCTATGCCTAATTGGTCAATCTAGATATCGAGGATAGAAGGACAAGGTCATATATTGTCATAGTCATGGAGGTTAAGTCGGATCTCGATTTTCTCATCACTTGGATAGCAATGATGCATTGCTAGATGTCGCTCATTGTTTATGTGTCTAAAGTGGTTTAGACACATTGCCAATGTTACAAGAACCTATTGGGTCACACAATAAGGACACGATACTTCGGAGATTAATTAATCTTAGTTTGACTAAGATTTGATCCAAATTGGATTAATTGAGTTAGACTCAACTGAATCCAATTGGATTATGGGATTAAGATCTAATTTGAGTTAGACTCATTTAGATTAGACTCAACCACATTTGAATGAGATATTAATTCATTAAAATGTTTAATAACTTAATAATAGAGGAAGATGAAAAGTTCCTCTTCATTGGATGAAGAGAAGTTGAAGAGACACATGAGAAAATGTGCTCTAATTGGGTTTTTATTGACATTAATGAAGGGAAGCTAAAGGGATAAAAATTCTTCATATTCATGGAATGAGTATAAAAGAGTTGTTCTTGTCATTTAGATGTAGAACTTGTCATTTTTCCCTTCCCCTCATTCTCTTGGCCAAAACCCCTCTTCTCCCTCTCTTTCTTGCTTTGTGAATCTCCTCTTATAGCTAGCACCACAAAGGTGATTCTTCTCTGAAGCTTGAGAGATCATGTTCGTGTGGATACGCATAGAGGCACGAACACTTGAACGTGCAAGAGATCCAGCATACTTCGGACAATCGGGATAAGCGAAGGGCACGCACCAAAGATATACCTATACGATAGGAATTTGTAAATTAACTTTGTATGAGTTTTTTTTGTATGGATCGCTAGTGAGATCTATTATTTCCGCTGCGATTTATAAATATTTTTGCCTATAGATCCCTACAGTGGTATCAGAGCCACTTGCAAAAGATCGTACAAAGTTTAGAAAAACTTTTATTTGTAATATAGAAGTAGGACATAATTTTGTTATGGATTGTATAATGTATGAGCATTTGTTGATATACAAAAGTTTGTGTTAATCAAACTAAAAGTTTATAGCATCATCATATGAAATATGAAAGTGTGCTATAGTCGGATTGTACTCAACAAATTTTATAACCTATGGTTTCGACTCATGAGCATTTACAATCATAATAAAAATTGATGTCCTAAATCTATTGTGTGTGATTGATAACATGGTGCATGGTTATGGTCTTAAACCTAATGTGATTGGATGTATGTGTGTGTGCATGTTGTAATGTAATTCATAATACGACCTGTGTGTCGTGCCTTATCTTTATTTTTCTTGTTGTAAAATAAATTTAAACTCGAATATGTAACTTGAGTTTTCCTAATTTGTAATGTACAAAACGACGAGTGGAATGTCCATTGAACGATGAAGTTACAAGAAGGATGTCGACGACACACGATGACAAAAGGATGCACTTAGAAGATGTTAACCCTAGGCTGACCATCGATTTTCTCATTGGCTTGAGAAGATCGTAGTATACGGTCATAACCATATCACGTTTTACTGCTTATATGTTGATATATGCAATATCTGTATGTGATGCATAATTAGATAAACATTTATCTTAATTAAGTCAACTCGATATGCCTACCAAAGTTTGGTTCTCATAAACTACCTCGATCATTTGTTGTTGGGATTGCCAAAGTAAAATAATACATTTTATCTTGGTAGAGTGTGAGAGGACAATTGTGATGTCCCGCAATCAAACTTTGGGTGAGACTTAACTAAGTTGCCTCAATTGGATTGAGAAACTTAGAGGCATATCCCAAAAGTTGAGAGAATTTGGTAAGAGAACAATTATACTAAGTCTTGGACGATTAGCCAAAGCTAACTCAAGATGATGTGTAATGTGGATCTTGACCCTCTATTTCCAAGAGTTGCATAAGATGTAATTGGTAAATAGTACCTACCTAATTATACTAAGTCTTGGGCGATTAGCCAAAGCTAACTCAAGATGAAGTATAATATGGATCTTGTCCCACATGAATATAGTCGCTATTTGTTTGGAGCTAGTAGTGTGGGCAAATTGAGTTTGCCCACATCCATGACTAGCCCCTACCAAAGCTTTACGCGATTCAGTGGGAGTGTCATTTAATTAAAGACTTAATTAAATAATTTAGATATGCTACTTATTTTTGCATATTTTACTGTTATAGATCACCATGTCATCTACCACGTCAAATACTCTCTCTCTCCGCGATCCGCCCTTGAGAAGGACAAGCTCAACGGAGCTAATTTCCTAGAGCAACCTCTTCCAGAAGCACCCATCACTACCGTCACTCGCGCTGAAAATGATGCTTACAAGAAGCATCACGATGATGCACTAGATGTATCATGCCTCATGCTTGCCACCATGAACTCTGAGCTTCAGAAGCAACATGAGAACATGGATGCACATGATATGGTTGAGCACTTAAAACAACTATATCATGGGCAAGCTAGGCACGAGTGGTGTCTAAGACCCTATTTGCATGCAAGATGCAAGAAGGAACTCCCGTAGGAACTCACGAACTCAAGATAATTGGGTATGTCGAGAACCTTGAAAGATTAGGATTTCCACTAGGTCAAGAATTGGCCACGGACCTTATCCTACAATCGTTGCCGGAAGGGTACAATCAATTTGTCATGAACTATAACATGAATGAAATTGACAAATCATTTCCTGAGATGCTCAGCATGTTGAGAACTACTGAACCCAATCTCAAGAAAACCAAGACCAGTAATGTATTGATAGTACAGAAGGGCAAAGGCAAATGGAAGCCTAAGGGCGAGGGTAAGACCCAAGCCAAAAGCAAGGCCAACTCTACTGCACTGAAGGCCAAAGGCGGAGTGTCTAAGGAAGGGACCTACTTCCACTGTGGTGAGACCGTATAATGGAAGCGGAATTACAAACTCTACCTAGAGGAAGTAAAGAAGAAAAGAAGTGAGACTTCTACCTCAGGTATTTTTGATATAGAAGTCAATCTATCTATTTCTTCTTCTTGGGTATTAGATACTGGTTGCGCATCTTACATTTGTACTAATGTGCAGGGCCTTCGAAAAGCTAGATCGTTGACAAAAGGTGAAGTGGACCTACGAGGAGGCAATGACGCAAGAGTTGCTGCTATCACTGTAGGAACATATTCCTTGTCTTTGTCCACTCGGTTTATCTTAGAACTAGAGGAGTGCTTTTATGTACCTGCACTAAGAATATAATTTTTGTATCTTGTTTGGACAAGAAAGACTTTTCATTTATCATAAAGGACAAATGTTGTTCTATAATGTTAAATGGCATGTTCTATTGTTGTGCACCACTTATGAATGAATTCTATGTTCTAGACTTAGATAACTCAATCTATAACATAAATATCAAACGGTTCAAACTAAATGATTTGAACCAAACATATCTCTGGCATTGTCGCTTAGGTCATATAAATGAGAGTCACATATCCCAGCTCCATAAGGATGGATTACTGGGCTTATTGGATTTTGCATCATATGAGACATGTGAATTATATCTTCTAGGCGAGATGATCAAGACTCCATTAAGTGGACAAGGCGAAAGAGCGACAGACTTGCTAGGACTTATACATACTGATGTATGTGGCCAAATTCAATGTCGCAGCTAGAGGAGGCTATCAGTACTTCATCACTTTCACTGATGATGTTAGTAGACACGACTTTGTGTATCTCATGAAACACAAGTCGGAATCCTTTGAAAAGTTTAAAGAATCCAAGAGTGAAGTACAAAACCAACTTGGCAAGAGTATTAAAATGCTTCGATCAAATCGAGGTGATGAATACCTTAGCCAAGAGTTTCGTGACCATCTAGCAGAGTGTCGAATCATATCCCAACTCACTCCACCTAGAACAACACAATGGAATGGTGTGTCCGAGCGGAGAAATCGTACTCTATTAGATATGATACCATTGATGATGAGTCAGACATATCTTCCTACTTCCTTCTGGGGATTCGCTCTAGAAATGGCTCTTTTCACACTTAACCGAGCTTCATCAAAGGTCGTCATAAAAACACCATATACGATATGGACTGGGATTCTTCTTCCAAACGCCATGATCAATTGCGAATTGCACATGGTATTCTAATTGTGGAATTGATATCTACTAATGAGCTTGAATCTGGAAGAGGAAAAAAATCAAATTGGGGCATTACAACGTTCTAACTTAAGGGCACTTCGTAGTATGCTTATTTTATTTGATCCTGTTTTACTTGTTTTAAGTGATATCATTAATGACAAAAATAGTTTATCTGGTAGAGCAATAGCTGATGGCACTTATGATATAATGTTGTCATTTGAATTTGTGTTTATATTGCATTTTGTTCTTAAGTTGTTAGAAATGACCGACGACCTTTGTCAAATTCTACAATACAAGTCTCAAGATATTATAAATGTTATGGATGAAGTTGGCGATACAAAAGAACTTATTTAGAAATTTAGACAATGGATGGGATCGATTATTTGACAAGGTGAAGAGTTTTTGTGATAAACACGAGATTGATGTACCGGACATGCAAGCTCCTCGTCGATCAGGTAGAGGACGAATGAGCAAAGGAAATGTTACCTTAGAGCATCATTATCGAATTGATATATTTACTAGCACCATAGATTCAATATTACAAGAGATGAATTATTGATTTAATGAAAATACAATATAATTGCTCCGGCTCAGCTCAGCTTCGGATCTAAGAGATGGATACAAATCATTCAATATTAATTACATTTACAAACTTATTGAAAAATTTTATCCTGATGAGATTTTACAAGTCAAGAAAAGTTGCATATACAAAGTATCAGTTGGAGCCTTTTGAAATCAATATTCATTCAGTGTTTTCAAAATGTGTCCTCACTTTTAAAATTATGTCAATTATTGTCAAAGACAGGAAAGAAAGCGAATTACTATCGTGTGGATCGATTGATTAGACTTATTTTGACTCATCTAGTTTCTACTACAACTTTAGAACGTGCATTTTCATGTATGAAGATTGTTAAGACACGATTACAGAATCAGATGGAAGATGATTTTCTGTCTAGCTCATTACTAATTTACATTGAAAAAGAAATTGCTCAGACTTTCAATATTGAATCAATTATTGATGAATTTCAAACTATGAAAAAAAAAGTAGAGTGCAACTTAAAATGGATCAATATAATAAATAAATTGGTAAATAATGATTTTTATTTATTATTGTTATCTTACTAATTACATTATAATTAAAGTAATTTTGTTTTGTCATTTTTGCAGGTTGTATTGCTACAAAAGATGCTATGAATAGAAAACTAAAAATTTTGAAATTATATATGTTGCTCCTCTTTTATGCAAGTTATTTTAAATTACACTTAATTTGGAATTGTACTTCTATTTTTGTGTAAGTTGTTTTAAATTATAGTTTTATTTTAATATTTTTTATTATAGTAAGTTAAATTATGGTTATTTTTTATTGAAAATTAGGATATATGTGTCTAAATAGAAATTATTATTATTTCGTATATTCATATCGTATATATTTTTTTGATAATTAAATATTTAAAAAAATTCACCCCCTCTATAATTTTTCTAGCTTTGTCCCTGAGCTTGAGTACTAGGCTCCCAATTTTTTTTCTTGTGGCCATTAATCCAAACTTGCAATCTCGTAATTTTTGTATATGCGAGACTTGTCTTTTCCTAAAATATAAAAATATATATAAAATCATTAGAACATTATTCAAAAGATATATAACTCATACTTATTTCTTAAATTATAAAATTTAAAAATATTTATCATAATGTCAGTCAAACGAGCATAACCTTCCTGGCTCATTGTGTGAAGTTTTGTTGTTGTAATTTTTTGAAAATGAAATTTTGATGTGCTCGTACATACATGTAAACAAAATATATTGATTTGACTTTTGTTATAAATAGAAAAATAAATATGGAACATATAATGTCAATCAACAATAATTCCTTTATGGGTAATTAATCTTCATCCTTAATTGATTGTTATGGTAATCAATCAACATTTGTTCATGATTGTTAATAGAAACGTGACGACGACGGATAATTCTCATGTATATTATATATATATATATCTGTATTCCTTAATCCTTGATACATTGCTAATTAACTCATTCTCTTTTATTTATTTTTTTAGATTCTACGAAGATGATGCCGAGCAGGAAGAGAAAGACGAGCTTGGGCAAGCGAAAGATAGAGATCAAGCGGATCGAGAGCGATGAGGCTCGTCAAGTGTGCTTCTCCAAGCGTCGCGCTGGACTCTTCAAAAAGGCCAACGAGCTCTCAATCCTCTGTGGGGCCCAACTTGCCATCGTCGTCTTCTCCCCCGCCGGCAAGCCCTTCTCCTTCGGTCACCCCTTGGTCGACTCTGTGCTCGACCGATTCCTCTCTCCGTTCGGCCACCCTCATCTTCCTCCTCCCTCGTTCCACGACCCCCGAGCGATCACTGCCGCAGCCTCACTGGTCCCCGAACTCGACCGGCAGTATGCATTCCTGGCTGAGCGGCTGGAGGGAGAGCGGCGGAGGAAGGAGGCGCTGGAGGCCGCAATTCGGGCGCAAAGGGGCGACTTCGCCAGGCTCATGCAGTCCAGCGTGGAGGAGCTGGGCATGGAGGAGCTGGAGAGGCTGCAGGCGGCGCTGGAGAGGCTGCGCTTGGACGCACGAAGGAGGGTGGACCTGCTGATGATCCAGGGGAAGACGAGGACGGTGGCCGGAGATGTTGGCAGTGTCGGCGGCGGTGGAGGAGGATTCATTGCTGCACAGGGTCAGGCTCCGGCTGGTTTAGGTTTTGGTTATGGGTACGGGATCTTCTAGTTATTTAATTAACCATAGTTAATTAATAGCATATTAGTGCTTGTTAAAATAAAAGTTCAGTGGTTTAATTATTTATAACAAACGGGCAGTTAATGCAAATTTCAATAAAAGCTCTCTCGCGTCTCACGTATTTGGTTTTTGACTAATTTGACTCATGCTAAATTAATTTTTTAATTTTGTTTAATAATTTAAATGATTTATAAATCAACTCATAGCTAATTGGATTCACCTATGTGCGTTATTGGTTTGTCTTGTTTTTTCCCCCCATTGATTGGTGGCTTCCAATATCAGAATTTTCCAAGAATGTCTCAATAGGTTTTTTTTGGCGTAATTTAGTTTCTCATAATGTTTACACCATTGTTGATTTTCCCTTTGTTTATGGAATCATGATCGACTGGTTGTCGACGTATATCCTTATGATTGTTCTTCTATGACATTGAGAGTTAAAAACTTCAACATAACTTTCTTCCTACTTTCTTCTCGTCAAACTTTAGAAAATATTGCACGGAGTGAAGGAAGAGATTTGATTCCCAAACATGCAATCTCGTACTTCATCCAAATCATTGTTGAGACCTTGAAGAAAGTCGAATATCTGTTCTTTTTCAAGAACCTTATTACACAACACTCCATCTGCATATACACTTCTATGCAGGGACGGATCCAGAAATGAACGATGGGCTAGGTTGATATCTAATTTGTAGATGTCGAAAATTTGAAAATCATAGTAGAAGGGTAAGCCACTGACAAAGTGTTAGAAAGAGTGTCATCGACAGTGAGATAGAAGTGGTTGGTCCATGAGCGCAGTGTGAGTCCGTGCTCAAGCATCTCGCACAGGATCTCAATCTACAACTGCTTGCCTGTCATATAGACGTAACTCGTAATGGTATGTGGACATAGAGGACACGTTGAACCGGTCATGACGGATGTAGCCGAGGTGACCATGTCGACAACTATGCCTATGAGAGAGAGGGTATGGTCACAGAGGGATTGGCTATGGCCACAAGCGAAGGCTTACATATGCGATGGTGGATGCGAGGCTTCATATGTGAACGAGAATAAAAAGAAAAGAGAAAGGCAATATATTTTCGGCAATTTACCAAAGGGCGTACCTGAGAATTGGTATCTACCAAAAGGTGTACCATGGTTTCATTTTTACCAAAGGGCGTATTCATTTTAGTGAACTTCCGTTTATACCCCTTCCGCCAAAAAAAGTCTTTCTCTTTCTCTTTCTCTTTCTCTTTCTCTTTCTCAGTAACAAATCCCGAGGCAACGGAATCTACTTTTTCAGATTTGTCATTTTAAAATAATATATTTAGGAATCGACTAAAAAACGTAAGGTAAAGAAAGAAAAATTATTTTCATTAACGAAAGTTATCTTCCAACTGATTTTAAAATTTTAAAGTGATGAATTTTTAAATTTGATTAATATAAATTAATATATTAAATAATATTTAATAAATATATTAATATATAATAAAGATTTAAAATTTAAAAAAGTCTCAAATTTTTTATTTCAGATCAAGCGTGGGCCTGAAATCAAAAGATTTCAGGCCCACGTTGGGCCTGATATAAAAGATTTCAGGCCCAGCATGGGCCTGAAATAGAAATATTTCAGGCCTAGCGTGAGCCTGAAATAAAAGATTTTAGGCCCTGTGTCGGCTTGAAATCATGTGTTATGATAGGGTTTTTTACGTAGGCCTGAAACATAAAGAAACATCTCTTTATATTTTTGAAATCACAATAAAAATTACTGAGAAAGATTACTTTACGTGAAAATTTGAATTAATATAAAACGTACATTATATTAAAAACTAACTTTATATATATATATATATATATATATATATATATATATATATATAATAAAAGCAACTTAAGGTACAGGGTCTGAAATTAATTGATTTCAGGCCCTGCTTGATTATATAATATTAATAAATATAAAAAAATAATTAATAGACATAATAATATATATTGATTGGTAAAATTAAAGATATAAGGATAATTTACTAAAACAAGCTATGATTCTATATTATTGTTATATCGTTTTGTGCCAACTGATACAGTATGAGAACATCAGTGGGTTTTGACCAAAACCCACTGATGGACCTCCCATATCTAGATTTCTGAAAACCCTATATCAATAGACAGGGTTGACCTAGGAGAAGATGTTTTAGGTGTCCAAACATCTATACACTCTATATCACCAATGCAATAGGAGTAGTTTAGAAATATCAGTGGGTTTTGACCAAAACTCACTGATGGACCTCCCATATCTGGATTTCTGAAAACTCCATATGAATAGAGAGGTTAGAGATAGGAGAAGATGTTTTAGGTGTCCAAATATCTATACACTCTATATCACAAATGCAATAGGAGTAGTTTAGAAATATCAATGGGTTTTGACCAAAACCCACTGATATGACTAAACTACTCCTATTACATTGGTAATATCTAATATATAGATGTTTGGACACCTAAAACATCATCTCCTACCTCTACTTTCTCTATTCATATGGAGTTTTCAGAAATTCAGATATGGTAGGTCCATCAGTGGATTTTGATCAAAACCCACTGATATTTCTAAACTACTCATATTGCATTGGTGATATAGAGTGTATAGATGTTTGGACACCTAAAACATCTTCTCCTAGGTCAACCCTGTCTATTGATATAGGGTTTTCAGAAATCTAGATATGGGAGGTCCATCAGTGGGTTTTGGTCAAAACCCACTGATGTTCTCATACTGTATCAGTTGGCACAGAACGATATAACAATAATGTAGAATCATAGCTTGTTTTAGTAAATCATCCTTATATCTTTAATTTTACCAATCAATATATATTATTATGTCTATTAATTATTTTTTATATTTATTAATATTATATAATCAAGCAGGGCCTGAAATCAAGATTTCAGGCCCTGTACCTGAAGTTGATTTTATATATATATATATATATATATAATATATATATATATATATATATATATATATATATATACTATACGTAAACAGTAAATATATAAATTAATATATAAAATAATATTTAATAAATATATTAATATATAACAAAGATTTAAAATTTAAAAAAGTCTCAAATTTTTTATTTCAGATCAAGCGTGGGCCTGAAATCAAAAGATTTCAGGCCCACGTTGGGCCTGAAATAAAAGATTTCAGGCTCAGCGTGGGTCTGAAATAGAAATATTTCAGGCCCAGCGTAGGCCTGAAAACAAAGATTTCAGGCCCTGTGTCGGCTTGAAATCATGTGTTATGATAGGGTTTTTTATGTAGGCCTGAAACATAAAGAAACATCTCTTTATATTTTTGAAATCACAATAAAAATTACTGAGAAAGATTACTTTACGTGAAAAATTCGAATTAATATAAAACGTACATTATATTAAAAACTAACTTTTATATATATATATATATATATATATATATATATATATATAATAAAAGCAACTTCAGGTATTGATTTCAGGCCTGCTTGATTATATAATATTAATAAATATAAAAAAATAATTAATAGACATAATAATATATATTGATTGGTAAAATTAAAGATATAAGGATAATTTACTAAAACAAGCTATGATTCTACATTATTGTTATATCGTTCTGTGCCAACTGATATAGTATGAAAACATCAGTGGGTTTTGACCAAAACCCACTGATGGACCTCCCATATCTAGATTTCTGAAAACCCTATATCAATAGACAGGGTTGACCTAGGAGAAGATGTTTTAGGTGTCCAAACATCTATACACTCTATATCACCAATGCAATATGAGTAGTTTAGAAATATCAGTGGGTTTTGATCAAAATCCACTGATGGACCTACCATATCTGAATTTCTGAAAATTCCATATGAATAGAGAGGGTAGAGGTAGGAGATGATGTTTTAGGTGTCCAAACATCTATATATTAGATATCACCAATGTAATAGGAGTAGTTTAGCCATATCAGTGGGTTTTGGTCAAAACCCATTGATATTTCTAAACTACTCCTATTGCATTGGTGATATAGAGTGTATAGATATTTGGACACCTAAAACATCTTCTCCTAGGTCAACCCTGTCTATTGATATAGGGTTTTCAGAAATCTAGATATGGGAGGTCCATCAGTGGGTTTTGGTCAAAACCCACTGATGTTCTCATACTGTATCAGTTGACACAAAATGATACAATAATATAGAATCATAGCTTGTTTTAGTAAATTATCCTTATATCTTTAATTTTACCAATCAATATATATTATTATGTCTATTAATTTTTTTTATATTTATTAATATTATATAATCAAGCAGGGCCTGAAATCAAGATTTCAGACCCTGCTCAGGGCCTGAAATCAATTGATTTCCGGCCCTGTACCTGAAGTTGTTTTTATTATATATATATATATATATATATATAGATATATATATATATATATATAAGTTAGTTTTTAATATAATGTACGTTTTATATTAATTCGAATTTCTCACGTAAAGTAATCTTTCTCAGTAATTTTTATTGTGATTTCAAAAATATAAAGAGATATTTCTTTATGTTTCAGGCCTGCGTAAAAACCCCTATCATAACACATGATTTCAAGCCGACACAGGGCCTGAAATCTTTTGTTTCAGGCCCACGCTGGGCCTGAAATATTTCTATTTCAGGCCCACGCTGGGCCTGAAATCTTTTATTTCAGACCTAATGTGGGCCTGAAATCTTTTGATTTCAGGCCCACGCTTGATCTGAAATAAAAAATTTGAGACTTTTTTAAATTTTAAATCTTTATTATATATTAATATATTTATTAAATATTATTTAATATATTAATTTATTTTAATCAAATATAAAAATTCATCACTTTAAAATTTTAAAATCAGTTGGAAGATAACTTTCGTTAATGAAAATAATTTTTCTTTCTTTACCTTACGTTTTTTAGCCGATTCCTAAATATATTATTTTAAAATGATAAATCTGAAAAAGCAGATTCCGTTGCCTCGGGATTTGTTACTGAGAAAGAGAAAGAGAAAGGGAAAGACTTTTTTTGGCGGAAGGGGTATAAACGGAAGTTCACTAAAATGAATACGCTCTTTGGTAAAAATAAAACCATGGTACACCTTTTGGTAGATACCAATTCTCAGGTGCGTCCTTTGGTAAATTGCCGATATATTTTCTCATAAATTTCCCAACTTATTTTA
This sequence comes from Boesenbergia rotunda, assembly GCA_024364735.1. Classification (NCBI taxonomy): domain Eukaryota; kingdom Viridiplantae; phylum Streptophyta; class Magnoliopsida; order Zingiberales; family Zingiberaceae; genus Boesenbergia; species Boesenbergia rotunda. The sequence goes on from JAGFNQ010001700.1 coordinate 934,389, forward strand.
AATTGAATTCAATTAAATTTGTTTCAATCATAACTTGGTCAAATAAAATCCAAATTAATCAACATTTTCTTTATCTCTGTGTCTACCCGATGGATTTTGTTTGATCCAATTCAATTTTCATTCAACACCTCACTTCGTGTTTGATTTATACTTAAACAAAATTTATATAGATAATAATAAAAAAAGGTTGGACTATCGCTCTAGATAGTCATACATGTGCATTTGTCCTTGTGATTGAAGGAAAATATCAGAAGAAATTGACACGTGAAGACTTGTGCATGAGATAGTGGGAGCGAGGTTACATACTTAAAGAGAATAAAAAGAAAAGAGAGAAAAAAATATATATTTTTTTTAAAAAAATTATTAGGTCGTATTAAATCGATCAAATCAATTTAATTCAATTAAATTTGATTCAATCGTAATTTTATCAAATCAAATCCGAATCAATTTTGATTGACCAACATACTCCTTATATTAGTATCTATCCGATGAATTTTATTTAACCCTAATTTGATTTTAAATTAATTTCCTTTTGTGTTTGATAATTCAATTTATTTAGTTATTAAATTTAGTATTGATTAATAGTTAAGAATAAATAATTATGAAAAAATTAAAATGAATTTTAATAAAAAAAATCTCATATTAGAATTCAATATATATATTTAATTATTATTTATTAATTTAAAATTTTAACTTACTGATTAATTTTTTAATGGCGCTGAGCAATAGCCCATGACAGCCCTCACGTGGCTACATCATTGTTTCTATAAAATTGTATAAAATAGATTCATTTTTTTGACATAAATCAATCAATCTGTTATAACCTTGCTCATGAGTTGATCGGATTTTAAAACATACATCAGGATGTGTTTTGAAGATATATCTAATTTCTTAGGCATTTTAATAGAATAGATAAGTCCTTGCAATTTAGAGCTCTACTGAATTAATCAACCAAGTCATGAGGAAAGTTTTGGCTTCCCATGTATTTATTTATTATATGTTGCATCACTAATATTATATTTGAGCTTGGTGTTTCACTTGTTAAATAACCCATTTTTCCTTTTTCCCGAACCATCAAAAGAAGGGACTAATTAAAACATTCTCTGAAATTTAATTTGACCCATTCAGTGAACTCTGATACCATGTGTTGAAAATTGCTATGCAATGAATATCATCAAACACTTACATTATGTGATGTTCCTGCTTGTCGTTTGCACTTGACGTCACAAAGACGATTACTACGAATCACCTAGCTCGGAACAACTTCACGAACCAAATTCCTGCTTTCTTACTCTTTTGAACATTGTTCCTTCTTACTTGCTAAAAACTAGAGTTCTCTCTACTCTTTTTTTCCTTCTACTTAGACGATTATATAGCGAAAGGTAAGTGGGATGACAACTACACCATAGTTGCCACTGCAGTCACAATTGCAGCCAACGTAGGCAACCCACTACTAATATCTCCCACTCACCTAGGTCAAGCCACAAAGACCGAACAAGAATTAGATCACAAAAATCATTTAAAAATTATGACACAAGAAAAATAATTACAAAAAATATACTAGGCGATTAAAACTAAGAAAGATGCTACACATTACATAGCCACTCTACTAGATAAATTAGAGTTTTCAAAAAAAAAAATTTGAATAATTATTTTTTTTAATAAAATTTTTAAGTTTTCGAAAAAAAATAAAGATTTGAAAAATAATGTTTTTTAAAATATAAATTTTTAAAAAACTAAGTTTAAGATTTCGAAAAAATTTTAAAAATTAAGTTTAAGTTTTTGAAAAAAATATTAAGTTTTGAAAATTTAAGTTTTCGAAAAAAAAGTTTATGAAAAAAATTAAGTTTTCAAAAAAAATAAAAATTTGAAAAATTAAGTTTTCGAAAAAAAATTAAGTTTTGAAAATTAAATATTTAAAAAATAAATTTTTGAAAATTTATATTTTTTATAATGAAAAAAATTTCTGTAAAATTAAGTCTTTTTAAAATAAATTTTTGAAAAACGTATGCTTATTTTCCATTTTCATTTTCGGTAGAAAATGTGGTTTTGTGAATAATGTGTTTGGTTTGTATTTTCTAACTTTATTTTTTAAAAAAAAATAAGCGTTTTCTAGAAAACTAGAAAATGAAATAAAGTCATTTTTTAGAAAATGATAAAATATGATTTTTTAGAAAATGAAAATAAAAAATGAAAATAAATGAAAATTTTTGAAAGATTCAGTTTTTTAAAATGAATTTTTGAAAGACTATTTTTAAAATTCAAGTTTGATTAAGATTAAAGTTGAGTTTGAATTTGTTTGAATTTTAGTTAAGGTTAAGATTGAGTTAAAATTGAATTAAGGTTAAAATTGAATTAGGGTTTAGGGTTAAATTTTAATTAAGGTTAAAATTAAAATTAAGTTAAACTTGAGTTGAGTCAAATTTTTAATGAGGTTAAAGTTGGGTTAAATTAAGGATACAATCAACATTTTCAGTTTAAGTAATTCTTATTCATCTCACCCGGTCTAAATTTTTAACCAAGGTAAACCTATAGTTTTGTTAAATGAGTTAGTTTATTATTTAGGAGTTTTCTTAGTTTTGTTAAAGTATAACTTTAGATCCCCAAGCAAGCTTCCTTGGATAAATTCCCAAACTATGATGAGTCACCTGGACATCATTAGAAATATCCACATACCTTAGACAAAACTTTTTAGTTAATCTCACTCAGAAAACTTAGTACTAGTTCTTAATTTTAATCAAGTTAAGATTAGGCTCTAATTTATCTAACCCTAAGCATTCTTATTTTGTAGAAATTTTTCCTCCAAATGGGACACGATCCCTGGGACACTGGGCTTCTGAACCGCCCGCCGCGAACACTTCTCGATTTATCCTAACGGCCGGTGGGAAACTTTTGTGGGACCTGGTCTATCGCCCGATGTTGAAAAAACCTCATTAATCATGTTTTTATGGATAAGATTTACTTTTGAGGTGTCAACTATTTTGGTATTTCCCCCTGAATCATAGGTTGTGTTTTGAGTTTATGTAGAATATTTTATTTTTGAATACATAAAATTATTTTTTCCTACATGCTTTGTTAGATAAGCTTTCGGAACTCATGTCTTTTTGTAATTTTTTCGTTGGTTAACAAGTGAGATGAAGGATTTATTTGTTGACTTTGGTTTGTATCTGAGTTCAAATTTATTGTAAATAGCTTTTTGTGATCCAAGAATTACGTTAAAATTTTTGGATGTAACCGTAAATATTTTTAATATATCCGTATGTTTTTTGACTTCACCTTTTAAAGTGAAGTTTTCTTTTTCAAGGTTTTCAATTTGAGTTAATTTTTCATATTGTTTTTGTTGAAGGTATTGGTATTAATTTGCTCCTTAAAATTTTGATTTTCCTTAACGAGTAGATTGACTTGGTTTTCAAAAGAAGACAATTTCCTATTTAAGAATGTAATAATTTTTAAAAAAAATCTTACATTAAGTAAATCTTATACATCAATGGAGCCTTCGGAAACGAGTGAGGACTCGTGGCCCGATTCGTATTTGGACTCTTCGTCTTGATCAGTATTCGACTCAGGTTCGGTTGCCATCAGCGCAAGATAACTAATTTGCTTTGCATTTTCCACGTATGAATCCTTCGAGAAGGATTCGTACCAGGTTGCGTAAAGTGCCTTCTTATTTTTTGTCTTCTTGGATTGGTCTTCCTTCCAGTTTGGACACTCATGGTTGATGTGCCCCTTTGTGTTGCATCCAAATCAGGTGATGCTGGCTTTAGGGCCGTTGGGCGTGGGCTTCATCACTTTTGAAGGTCCTTGGTGAAGCATTTCTTCCTTCTGATAAACATCTTCCTTACCAGATTCACCAGTTGTTCTTCGTCCGAACTGAGTCTGACTCACTTTCTGACTCAATATTGGTTTTTGATTTGAACTACTTTGTAAAACCTACAAAGAAAGTTATACTTTTTTCGACCTGTGTGACGTTAGTTTGTTCATGCAGTCTAAATTTACAAAATAATTGATCTAACTTTAATTTTGACAAGTTTTTCAAAATTTTATAGGCATCTACAATAGATGGTCACAGTGCATTTTGAGGAAAAGCATTAAGAGTGTACCTCATAACGTCCCGATTCTCCGTTTGGTGGCCGATTAGGTGAAGCTCGTTGAGGATGTCCTTGATCTTTGAATGTAGCTAGCTTGCTATTTCTCCATTTTGCAATTTTATATTAAATAACTTAGTCAACAAAGGATCTTGTTTAGTTACCTTTGCATCACTTGTGCCCTCATGTAGTTCGATCAATTTATCCCAAAGTTCCTTGGTGTTCACGGTTGGTCCGACCCGCTTCATTTCTTCTTTGGTTAGTCCACACTGGAGGGTATTTATTGCTTTGTTTTCAACTTGAGCTTTCTTCTTCAAATCTGAGTTCCATTTCTCTGATTTCATAAGGAGGTTAGTGATCATGGTTGTAAAAATCGCTAGGCAGTAGTCGGGCGGAGGACAACCAGCCTAGCGCCTAGGCGACCTTGGCGGCGCCTAGGTGTTTTTATTGTTTTCCAGACAAATTCCAAAGATGTCATTGAAATTTTAGAATGTTAAATATTTCATCAATGGTGCAAATGATAACAGGACTAGAGAGTGTCAATGAGTAGCCTATAATATAAGATATTATTAACAAAATAAAATTTCAAAGAACAAAACAATAAATAACTATTCTAGAAAGTACGGCAAGCCAGCGAGGAGCGTGAGTAGGTGGCGCGAGGGCGAGGAGATGCACGGCGGCACTGCGCGAGGGCTTGGACTGCGTGCCCTAATTTCTTCTGGCATGCTTTATTCCAAAAATTCTCAAAAAAAACCAATTTATTGTCAAAACGTTAAAAAAAAATGCAAACGCCCAAGCCACCTAGGCGCCGCCCAGGCCGCCTAGGCAGCCAGTCGCCACAAACACGGCGACTCACACTTGTGCGGAGCAGCGGGGGACCGTTTGGCGCCTAGGCGGCCCGCCTAGATCGCTTTTTACAACACTGTTAGTGATTTCATCAACTAGAGTCGTATTCTCGGATTGGACTGCAAACAGTTAGGACCGGTAGGAGAGCTAGAGGGGGGGTGATTAGCTCCGATTTCCTTGTAGAAGATTTGTCGCCACAGAAGACTCCAAGCAATGCCAACACTCAAGGATTTACTTGGTATCCACTTCCTTAAGGTGACTAATCCAATGATCCACTCTCCTCACTCTCTCATACACTATGAAAGATTTCCTTCTTGAGGTGGAGAAACCTCTTATAAGCTTACAAGAAGAATACAACAAGAGGAAGCAAATATAATAGGAAATCTTACAAGATATACAACAACAAGCTCTCTTTGCTTTCCTTGCTTTCTTCAAGTTTGAGATCGCCTCTAGAACTTTGGAAGTGCAGCAACACTATGCCCCAAAGCTTCTCTTGAAATGGTGAGGAAAGAGGAGAAGAACTGCGTGAGCCCTGTTGAGTAATGCCACTTCAAACCTACGTGAAAACCCTATATACCCGACGCCTAGGGTTCCCTAATCGATTACCCAATCGATTACCACGTCAGACTTTGTCGTTCAACGGTTATTTTTTGAAGCTTAATCGATTAGTCAATCGATTAAAAATAACCTTAATCGATTGTTGAATCGACTCAGCATCTTTCTGTGCTCTCACGCAATACTGCAATAATCGATCGCCTAATCGATTACCAGACCTCTTAATCGATTGATCAATCAATTAAGAGAATGTTGAATCGATTACCCAATCGATTCAGCCACCTTCTGTTCTCGCAATTTATTTATCCCAATCGATTACTCAATCGATCCACTTTCTTCTTAATGCATTGGCTAATGTATTACGGCCCTTCTTAATGCATTGGCTAATGCATTAAATGCAATGCATTAAGGTCCACCTTAATTGATTAGCTAATGCATTAAGGTTCACCTTAATCGATTACTCAATGCATTAAGGTTCACCTTAATCGATTAGCCAATCGATTAAGAATCTTTCTGTTCTGACGAGACAACAACCCAATCGATCACCTAATCGATTGCTCAACCCTAACATGCTTAACTCAAGTCTAGGGTTCCTTTATCTAACCACGGTCAACCAAGACCCATTAGGACTTCCTCACCCATTGTCCGATCAAACCTTTGATCGACTTGGACTTTCCCTTGCCTAGTTCCCAACTAGGACTTTTCTTGTGCCAGCGTGCGATCTCCCTGATCCACCTGGACTTCACCTAGTCTCACTAGGTGTGCCTAGTCCCACTAGGTCTTTTCCCATGTCATCGTGCGATCTCCCCGATCCACCTGAACTTCACCTAGTCCCACTAGGTCTTTTCCAGTCAAGTCTCCAGTCAACCTTGACCCACTTAACTCACACGATATTCAAACATTATTATCAAACATCGAAACATCCAACCTTAAGCTTATCAGGCTTACTAGACATAAGCTTACCCGAGCCTAATCAAACTAGGTCAACCCTGACCTAACCAAGATTGCACCAACACAAACTACTGTTCAATGTCAGTCTTCAGGTGCACCTCCGTTATTCTCTTCCAATAGAGGAAGTCATCTCTACTAAAGAGACGTGGGTGGACAGTGCTAAAGTCTTCTTCTTAGGTCATTTAATAATCTTGCACACACAGAAGACAAAGAGAGAAATATGTCAAGACTAAATCTTGAATTAGTAGTATAGTAGGAAAATAAAAACAAAGACAACTCGAGTGGTATTTGCACCAACTTCGAATAAAAATCGAATGATGAAAAATTTGTCTAAAAAGAGGTGATTCCATTAATTTTAGACTCATACGAAAAATTGAAATTCAAGAATAAAACAGAAGTCCCCCTGCTCTAATGGTGGTTGTACCGATTCAAAGATAGCAAGGCGCTAATACCACTTGTAGGATCGAATGCACCTGAGAGGAGAGGGTGAATCACGTGTATTTTAAAAAAAATCATCTTTTTGGACATCAATGCACAACAGAATAAACGAAGTCCGAAATGAGATAAACAATCGGACACAAGTAGTTTTACTTGATTTGGAACCTTCGACGACTCCTACTCCAAGGCTCAGGTCCGTTGGACTTTTCCGTCAGACAATCCACTAATATCCTCTACCGGTAAACTCACAGTAAAGTGATCAAGTACAAGATGAATACAAAAATATATAAACCTATACTTTCCTTTTATGACTAAAATGAATTTGCAACAATTGTAAATTTGTTACCAACACTTAAGAGTGAAATTTGATCGTGCTCAGGTGTTGGAGTCGGTCTTCCGGCAACAGTCGATTATAGTCGAGTAGTAGCAAGGCTGCAATTTGAAGACGAAATTGCAGAATGATCATCGTAGCGGGTAGAAGAGTTGATTTCGAAAAGCAGCTTGAAGAGTCCATTTATAGAACATTGAGGACGACTAGGGCACCTCGAATCTAAAAATCTGATCCTCACTCAATATTCGCAGCTTATCCAACTTAGGACGCCCTCAATCCAATATGAGGCGCCTTCAGTTGGACCTAAGGCGTCTTAGATCCCATCCAGGGTGCCTCTAGTGGTCGAAATGTGATCCTTGTTGCTTCTGCGCTAGGGTGCCCTCAGTCCATCCAGGACAATCTCGGTCTGATCTGAGACACCTCCAGTCAAATTGGAGGAACCTCAAATACTATTCATCCGAGGTAATTTTTACAATTTAGATATTGCAAAATAATATTACTCCAAAAATAAAATATACCCTATAAAATAGAATTAGCTCAAATATAAAATAGAATAAATAAAATTAGTATTAATTAGATCATGTCTTCCCAAGACCAGATCTAGTCAAGGTCTCAGCTTAAAACTCCGAAATGGTTCTAAACTGAACCGCGCCTAAAATTCCACCGGGGACTCGTCCTCACCAAATCTCTTCTATAGTTACTTACCTTAGGCGCCCCTCACAACTCGTCCCCAGGTTATGTGAAAAAAAATAAATCACAAATGACTACCAGCCTGAATAGTGAGCAGTACATGGCGAAGGACAAGAACCTAACTACTAGCTAAGAATTGGCTCTCAGCCTTTATGATGTAATACCTCATGTACTAATCAATTGCCCATCTCGAGGAAACTTAGGTCAATCACAGTAAAATGTTATGTTGTTAATCAAAGAAAACATTGTAAATAGACTTTTGATGTTATAAGGTTTACATTTTCATCGATCAACACTTATAAAAACACAATTTCTAATAAATGTACTCAATTTTAGATCCAGTTGAAGATTTAAAAATAGCAAGTCTACTCGTTAATCATTAGAGTTCGCAAAAGAGACTACGATCTCATGGTTACAACAGCTTATGCATGACTGTCTATTCCGAGGAGACTTAGGTCAATCACACTAAGATGTTAGGTTAATCAAATAAAACATTGTATATAGACTTTTGATGTTATATGGTTTACATTTTAATCCATCAACACCTATGAAAAACACAATTTCTAATAAATGTACGCAATTTTAGATTCACTTGAAGATTTAAAAATAGGAGGTCTACTAGTTAATCATTAGAGCTGGCAAAAGAGACGACGATCTCATCAAATTATACTTTTCGTAAAGCCAATTTACTTTCAAATAAAAGAAAATTAGGATCAAAGGAGCCACCACACTATACCCCCTCTCCTTGACTAGGACCATTTTACTTTCAAATAGAAGAAAATTAGGATCAAAGGAGCCAACAACACACTATACCCCCTCTCCTTGACTAGGGCCATCTTCTTCTTGTTTGATGCCTCTAGGTGTCAGTGACCAAGCTCTTTGTCCTCGGCTAAAGGCGAGTGTAAGTGATTATAAAGATATAAACGAGTCAAATCGCTCGTGAACTATTCAGATCTCAATTCGAAAAAATTCGTTCAAACTCATTCGATTAAGTTAACAAGCTCTCAAATGTTATCAAGTGAAGTTCAAACTTAACAATATTTATTCATGAAATCGTGAACATATTCGTTTAAAGGTTTGTGAACATGTTCGTTAAAAAACTCGCGAATATGTGAATTATAAATATAATAATATTTTAATAATTACAACTTAAAAGCAAAACAGCATGATTAACTTGAGCTCGATTATGTGCCTAACAAGCTAGGATTCAAACTTATTTAACGATCTAAAAATAATATGTTAACAATCGAGCTTGAACTAAAATTGTTTAACTTTTAAATGAGCTATTTTGAGCTCGAGCATAAGACTTAAAACTCGAATCACATTCGAGTCAAATTCGAGCTTAGGGAAAAAAACTCGATTACAACCCTAGTGATGAGCAAGGATATTGTTAGTTAACTAGTAGTAGCTTGCCAATCCTCACCAAAGAACAACACATTCGCTTCAACTCTCTACATCCACTTCGAACAAACTCAAACCAACCGTCAAACCACTTCAAGCAACAAGAAAGTGTTTCAATCCACCAAGACCTAAAATCACTACTATTTGTACTCATTTAGCTACAGTCCTAAAAGTAAAATCTAACCAATTTAACATAATTGGCAAACTTGTATAATTGAATATAAAGTTATTAAGGACTGAAGAAACAACAAGAAGGTTGGCCAGAGAGCAGTGGGCTTTACCAAGAAACAAACCAAGAATTTAACACAATCAACACCTTTACTACGAAATAGAAAGGAAAAATTCAAGACATTACACTAACAAAATCATTTTTTTTATCAAAATGCAGCATACCTTGAGCTGAATTAACCTGGAACGCAAACGCATCCTTGAAGTAATCAGATCGGATTAGCCCTACGCATAATACAGATATTAGAAAGCGTGAGCATTTGATTTCTGCCTGTTCTTTAAAAATTGTATCTTGAATGAGGCTTGAATCTGAATGTTGTACCTGTCCAAACTATTGAAGGAACAGGAATCTCAAGGTATCTTTTCTACACGTACTTGCCTCGATATTTTGGCTTTGAATCTCTGTCAAACTTGGGCTTGCCATCTGGAACTTCCTCAGAGTCTGCTGGACTGAACACTGCAGAGTGAAGGTTTCCATCTTCTAACCACTTGAGATGGTTTTCTTTGAAATCCAAGTGCATTTTCATGGCTGACTCTTTGATTTCTTCAGTATAGATCCCTGTCTTCACCATTGTTAGCAGATATCGGCTATAACGTAGGCTAAGTATCTGCTCACAAGAAGCAATCAGAGTGAAGCAAGGATGTTCAGGAAACTGAACATTGATTGAATTTTCATCTCTGACAACTGGGTAGAAAAAGACGAGCCGACCACCAATCACTAACATCTTTGCAGAGACGTCAAGAAGATCATGTACGCATTCTGCTAAGCTGTATGGAGCAGTTGATGGTATATGGTCAACCCTTTTCTCCTGTGGAACAGTGTATGGAGCAACTAGGCCTTTCAACAATTTCCGGCCTCCAGATTTTCGACCTCCAGCACGAACACCATAAGGTGGGTCACATATGATAGCATCAAACACCTTAAAGAAAATTATTAAAGTAATAAGAAGAAATGCCTTGCTGAACATGATGAATATATGCACTACATAACTAACAATCAGAAAGATATTAGAAATCTCTAAATAGTAGGATTAATTGTTCGCTGGAACTTAAACTAAGCATCTTTACAAACAAAAACAATAAATCAGAAACACACATTGTGCCTTGCTGATTAATTTATTCACTAACCATTCTGTAAAGTTTGAAACACCGGGAGCATAGTTCAATGCAAACAAAGTCTAAATGGCATTCCAGTCTTTTAAGCTGTGAAATATGCCTAATATGGCAAGAGAAAGCACTTGATTATAATGATAATATGATCCTCACAAATCTAGATATCTTCATGGTGAAAGAAAGAGCTTGTTATAATGATATTATGATCCTTACAAAACCAGATGACTTGAGAAAATGACACCAGCGTTCATTGGAGTAACAACTCCAACTGTATATAATAAATCAAAACCATTAAGGACTCAATTATAAATAGTGAGGTAGTTGTGAACAAAAGAATCACAGAGGTCTATACATAAAATAATAATAACATAATATATAGAGGTAGGGGGGACTGCTCAAGGATAGCCCTTATAATAGTTTTCTAACTTTAACATGATATTAATAGCTACCATTGCCAGTTTCCACACCAAATGACTCATTCACATATCTTATCTGTGAGCATCCATGCATTTCCACTTATTTGTTCACTAACATGTTGATCTCTCCTCTGCAGTATGTTAAGTCTTTCTTCTCGGCATCCAGTTCTTCCTTCTCCAGAAATCCCAAGCAAGAAGACGCCAAGCAAGAGTGTGCATCATCCTCAACTCTGTGCATTGAGATTGTGTTCTTGATATCTCCTGCATTTCTTCCGAGTGTGAGAATTCTGGGCATCACCTTATGGGTTTCTGGCTCCTTGATTTCAGTTTTTTTTCTGGATCTTGGACAGTTTCTATAGAGATTCCATTCTGTTCTGGTTTTCTCAAGCATCAGTTTCGTTTTCATCTGGATTTCCAGGTTTTCCAGAATATTTCTGCATCTGTGATATTCTTATAGGCTTGCCTTTATTTCAATTACAGCAAGTCATTTTATTCTATGAGAAATTGTCCAAAATAGTTGCCTAAGAAGTCTCATTCTCCAACTGCCACACTGTCTCTTCATACCAAGCCAATTCATATCCGTGTCTTATCGCTGAGAGATTTAACAGGAAGAGCTTAAATCCTGGGCTGCAACAATCAAAGTTTGGTACATGACTCAAGGGATTGTAGGATTTGAGTCATTTGGCAACAAAAACTACCAATACTTCTAAGCCAGACAATTGCATGGGAGAGGATTGTTGTTTAGTTATTGGCCCTCCTTTGGCAAGTCATTGATTCCAGGCCTTATGAGCATCTTTCAATACTCTTTCTCTTGCTACAAAACATGGGCACAGGAATGAGATTTGGACACTAGTGATATTTCTGGTGCTTATGAGGTCATTGAAAGTCTCTTTCAACTTCATCAATCTGATAAAGAGATGACGATCAAATTCTGACATTTGCTAGTGATTTTTAGAGATTTACTACATATGCCTACTTTGTGTAAATCTGATACTCAAGTTATGTAAATCAGATTGACAAATTTATCTACAGCCGCACACAAAAAAGTAGTAAGGTACAGGATTATTGAGTGAGGACTGTATCATCCCGGAGAAATTTAAATATATAGTAATGTACAAAATGACTCAACCAAGTATCAATTCTTCCTTCTAGTAGAACTATCCTTCCTTTTAGTAGAAGTATACTGTTGGATCCTTTGAAGCTAGGATGATTGATGAAAAATACAGCTATGATATAGAAAAGCATGAGAAAATTACTCAATTGGTGGGCATTTGAATAGACACGTCTCATTTGGCTATTTTCTTAGCAACGGAAGATAGAATAGATGCCAAGACATTATTTAATTTAAAAAAGAAGAAAAAATCAATGCCATTCAGGAGTAATTGTCAATAAAGTTAACAAAGAATTTGAAATTCAGTTGTGAACAAGCAATACTTGGATTTCAAATATCAGAATGTGGCAAGCAAAATGGTGCAAAAACACATTGGTAGACAATAATATGGAACCAAGATCAAACATAAATCCTCATTGACAGAATCCATACTTAAGACTCTTAAAATTAGATAAATTAGGAATTATTTCTTATAATTTTATATATTTGTAAAACCCAAGCGAATACGGATTCAAAGAGGAGATGCAGTCACAAGTAAAGATGAATATGAAGTACAAGTACAAACCTTAAGATGTATGCCCTAGATCTCAAGATGGCTAACTTTGATGCAAATTTGAGGTGCCAATTAGTTTTTAAAGCAAATATGTTGGTACGATTAGTTGAAAAGAAAATAAGTTATGGTGATTCATTCTTACACTTCCTTCTTTAGGACAAACCATCTTTTAATTAATGATTGATCATGTTCAAGGCATGAATTATTGCAAGCATAAAAGAGATATTAGACGTATGTTCATTAGAGAAATTTTATGATTTTCCCCCTTTTTTAATCATTTGATGTTTTGTTTAAGATAAATATAAATTCTTTTTCTGGAAATCATTTGTACTCATCATAAATTAGTTTATTCTATTTGATGATAAATCATGGATCTATCATCTATATATCCTGTTATAGGTGTAATAATTGTATGTTTTATATGTCATGTTCATGCATTTTCTTGTGTACTATTTTATGTTTCTTCAAAATTTTATTAAGTGTTTCAAATATTTACAGTACATTGTTGGTCATTAACGTAGTTATGCTAATAAAGATTAACACATAAGTTTAAGTTATTTTTTATCTTGATGTGATAATTGATGTTACAGATGTCTGATAGCCCTGGGTCAAATTTCATGATATCATCCATTTTTTATTTCTCGAATTGTTTTGTGTCCAATTTGTTTCATCCATTCATATTCTATATATCTCAGATCCAATGGTTTATATATATATATATATATATATATATATATATATATATATATATATATATATATATAGAGAGAGAGAGAGAGAGAGAGAGAGAGAGAGAGAGAGAGAGAGAGAGATTCAATATCCATTCCAAACATGATATAAATTGAGAGCAATGCATATCGAGATGTTTCATGTATACTTACATTAAAGAAAAATTATAAAAAGAGGGCTACAACATATAGTGCATAATCATAATTGGTATTAAATTTGAATAAAGACAAATTGTTAAATTATTGAACAAATAAAGCAAAATAAGTACCTCTGTTAGTCCTTGGCGCCAAGGAGGCATGTTATTGTCTGCTCTCAACAAGGAAATTGGCATTGGAAGATTATACTGGAGAAATAAATGAAAAAAAATAGAGATTTAACAATAACAAAAGATTTCAAACAATTTCATGAATGCTAGTAATGACACCATTGGACAAATACAAGGTTTAATTTTGAACAAAGCACAATAATTATTAGAATATCATATTGGACTGCGGAAGACCCTCCCATTAAGCCACTGCCAGCAGGGTTGATTAGTTTGAAGTTGAAGTGGCAGTCATGTGCTAACAAAGATAATCTTCTAAGAAAGGATAAATGCAGAGAGACATGAAAATCAATTCACCTGGTCATGCAATAATACAAAAGCAAAAACAAGTTTTGATTATTTTCTCTCAAAAGGATATGTTGTTTCTTTAATTACGAGTTTTCATGTATTATGTGGAATTTATGTTCAAGATAAATTTTGGAAAGCCTCCAAAGTTCTATCTTCTAAAACTTCAGTAGGCCTCAAAAGTCTGGAATAGATAGGATAGCCTATCTTCTTTTCTGAGTTATACTAGTAATTTATCAGTTCAAGAGTGCTGTTTTGAAGGGGATTTATAGGGTTTGTGAAATTAATTTACCAGTTATCGTATGAATCTCCAATTTCTTTTAGCACAAGTGTCCTCAGTTGCTTAAAAATAAGAGTTTTTCAGACTCATTACATTTTACCCAACTTTTCTCAGAGACAAGAGAGAACACGAGTGAGAAGGTAAATAGATCTTGATAGCTCACGCTGAGGAACACAACCAAATCTCTGTTCTAAATGACTTCCATATCCCACTCTTACATCCATCACTAACTCTCTTTTGGAGGTGCTTCTTGAAAGAATAAAGCACAAAATTGGATGAATATGTTGATTGGCTAGCAACAGTTTTCTATCAATTTGCATACTTCAAATTTTGTTCGACTGGATTTGTTTGATTTTGCTGACCAAAGGAAGTGCAATTGACCTGAAACTTAGTACGGAAGAAAACCTATCAAGATGGAAACATAATAACAGGATTTTGGTCCGAACTGACAGCATTCCACACCTCTTGTATGCAACAAAGGAACGGATGACAAAATCTGGCCTGAGTCCTTATTCTCTATTATGTCAAACGAACTTTACCACTATTTACCATGCATTTTCTTGTATAATATAAAGACTAACATATCTACAGTTACACAAATTTGTACAACCAAATACCTGCTCAAAGTTGCTCCAAACATTGCAGTTGGGCCCACGTCCATCACGTACTACTCTTATATCGATATCTGCACCCTGGAAATTTTTTGTCAGACTAACAGTGAAAGATTGCTAAGCATGACAATAATAAAGATTAGTTCAAACAAGAGAGACCATTGTCAACGCTCCAAAATGTGCAGCAGCAACCAATATACTCCCAGTTCCAACAAATGGGTCATAAACAAGCTTTCCTGGTTGTGCAAGGCCTTGATTAGCCATAAGAAAGGCTATTTCAGCATCCATAGCCGTTGGACCTAGGTACTTGCGACTTTTTAATTGGTAGGTGGGCAACAGCTTTCTGTCTGCAGCTCCAACCTCCCGACCAAAGAAGACAGTCCTCTGAACAACTGGAGGAAGCCCATTGGCTGAACCGTAATCATCAGTTTCTATAAGCCAGAACTTGTGATCAGGTTTACGAAGATCAACTCGGCCCTAAGCCAAATTCAAAAGCAGAATAAGTAAGTTAAGAAAATAAAAAGTAGCATGAGAACAAAAGTCATAAGTTGTAATTTTAATGCCATCATGCTTAATTGAATATGAAAATATAACTTATGATGTTATAACAGCTTGAGTGGAAGACAATTACGATGTTTTTCCAAGAAAATAAGGATTGATGCATTTGTCTCATAATAGTCCAATAGCAGCACTAACTTTATAGATGGCCTTATGTTAAAACTACAAGTGTGTTTTCAGATGTCTGAACAATTTCATGAAACAAGAGGTAAATATAGTTTTCATGAAAGCGCCATTAGAAATATTAAGGTAGATTGTGCAAGACTATGCAATAATACTATTTTATTAAATTCAATTAAAAAAAAGCCTGCCATGAACTTATTGAACCATCACTACGCATCATAGACTGGTTAAAGTATAATAAGGGATAAACACATTTCCTCAAGAAATTATCAAGAAAGTAAGTACAAAATACACAAGATAGCTATACTAGCAACAAAAATCAAGTTAAATCAAGAACACACATGACAAGGATGCTATAACATGCCAGTTTATGTAGTTCCAACATTGCAAGTCCATTCTACAAGAGCAAGCAGTAACAGGATTGGGAGAGTAGCAAAGGAGAAACTGGACTAATTATAAAGGCATAGAACTACTTGCCTCTATTATCTTATACCAATTTAATATGGATCCACAATTGTCTGCAAAAATATGGTTGCAAACCATCTGAATGCATCTAGACATTAATTTCCAGCTTTTCACCAGAATAAATCATTTGTTTTCTCTTAGTTAGCTCTTTCAGGACATGTATTGTACAAGGGGCAGAAATTGTGAGGGAGGAAATGAAAATAGGGAAAATAATTTAATGGAAAAGCATAAGGAAGTTTCAACCTATTTGTGTTTACTTGGAAGGAAAGAAGGCATGAGAGAAATATTTCTCTTTGTTTTTCTGTGGGGAAATAAAGAAGAAGGAAAATTAAATTCGTAGAATTTATCTTGTGAAGAAAAAAAATCAGTTAAACAAAAACAGAGTCATTTTCCAATTGTAAGGTTGAAATTGGTGACGTTGAAAAGTAATTTTGCCTTTCCCTCCAATTTGGACAGAAGCCAAATTGGTCAAAACTGGGGAAAAGTTTTACCCAATTGTTTATTTCCCTCCTTCCATTTCTGTCTAGAAAAAGAAGGAAAAGTAGGTAGGGAACTCTTTCCCTAGGTTCATTCCATTAGGTATTTTGGAACAAGGAAACACATGTTAAAAGGACACCCTTGAAAAACAGAACTAAGATTATCAGTCCATAAACCTCATCAAACCAGATTATAGACCACAGCAGTCAGCACTAACCTTGAATGGAATATAACTAAGTCCTTGAATCCGTTCATTTTGTTCCTTGAAGCTTATCACTTTGCCAAAACTGTCAACGGTTATCCGGAATGTGCTTTCTGATAACAAATATGGCAATTTACGTTCATCTGGAAACTCCTTGATGGCCTTTTCCAGCTCCTCATAGCTACTTCCTTGTCCCCATAGTTCATAGAGTCCCTTGACTAGTATACCTGTAAGTTTTCAATATGCAACTTTCGTGACATTAGGAATGCTGGTTGTACTTTGATCAATATTTTTGTGAAAATTTTCATATACTTGAAATGTAGAAAAAAATTTCTTAGCAGGTGCTCCAACTAGTAAAGTATTACAGATCTAGTGATAACATTGGAATAGAAGATTTGATTGAAGCTAACAAAACTTTTTTAAGCAGGGCTCAAACAGACATGTTAAGTACTTTATAGTCCTTTATCATCATAATTGCATTAGTCCAAAGTGTTCCAAGCTGATAAAAGTTATTGTTTCAATCTTTCAGAAAGGGAGTACGTAGATAATAAGGGTACGTTCCTCAGATTTTAGCCACTATTAACATGCATTTGCGTGGAACTTAACCACCTTTGTTGCATTAGCAATATACCCCATTAATTCAATTTCAAACTGCAAGAATTTTTTTCCCCCCACAAACACTCTGGAAGAACAAGAAAAATATTCAATTCTATGCTACATAAGAAATCTCACCCTGAACTAGTTCAACGAAGAGAAAAAAGAACTTTTCCAAGTCTAACTACTAAAATCATTGCTCATTATCATAATAGAATACCACATCTCCAACAGATCAAACTATCCTTATACAAATTCAT
>JAGFNQ010001700.1:953591-1084344 GCA_024364735.1 Boesenbergia rotunda
TTAATTTTGACAAATAAATTTTTTATAGTTTATTGATTTTAAAATTGTTAGATAGATAACTATTTATTATAAATTTTAATTTATTTTAATGATTGATAAATTTTTTATTAATTTTTTAAATTAATCGATATAATTAAATAGGTAATACCAATTTAAACACAGACGTAAAGGCAAGAGAAGAATTTAATTGAGAATTCTGTCAGGTTTCATGGTGGGACCTGGTTGGATGTGATGAGCTGGATATTGTGGTTGGCTGTAGTTTCGTGCCCGAGCAGATTTGCATGAGCTGTTGTAGGAAGAATCGTTTGTTCAGATATTTTAGATTAAAGTAATGTTAACTTAACTTGAAGTTTACTGGTAAATTTATCATATAGCATTATTATGTATTAAGTTTAAAAAATATTTGAAATATGCATCAAACTTTATATTTATAATAAATCATATCCATTGTTTAAATACGTTTTTTCTCTTAGTAAAAAAATATATATTAAAAAAATTCAACAATTGATGAAAGAGTACATTTAAAATTACGGAATTTTAAAAGACTTACTTAATTCTTGAATTTCTCAAGGATATATTTATTTTTCATTTTATTAGCACTACATGAAATATTAAAATACCGACAAGATTACTGATGGATTTATTTTTCAATCGATGATTTCTGATAGAATTAGAATTTCGTCATTTTCCGACGGAATATCGAATTCCGTCGGAAATTAATGGTTATCCACGTGGATGATATTTTGCCGATAGAATTTAATTTCGTCAGGAATACAGTGAATGACTTGACTGTATTTGTCGACGGAAACATTTTTAGTCAGAATTTTTCCGACGAAAATAAATTCCGTCAAGAATTTGTGAAGCAGTCAAAGGGTTTGACTGTATTTTCGACGGAATATTATTTCCGACGGAATATAATTTTCGTCGGAAATTTGCAAATAAAAATAGGGTTGAACCCTAATTTTGTTCACACACATGATTTGGTCCCTTCAACGATGATTCCATGCTCCGACCCTCTCTCTGTCGGCGTCTCATTCTCCGATGAAGGTATGCACTCCTCCATTACACCCCTCTCCCCGCTGCCGGCTAGATCTGGCCATGTCCGCCGTAGTATGGCCGCGGCTGGCTAGGTCTGGCAGGACGCATTTGACCTCGTCCTGCCAGATCTGGTAGCGTCGGGCTAGATTTAACCCACGCCCGACAACGTATGCCATTGCCGGCATGGTCTGGTTGTGGTCGGCGTCGTCTGGCTGACCTACCATGTCTGGCCGCTGCCTAGCCAATTTTGGCCGCGACCGACTAATTATTGCCATGGCTAGCAATTTTATTGCCAATAAGTTAATATTTTTTGGTGAATATTTGTAATTAATTGTGACTCATTTTAGGTATAATTTTTTTATTTGTAATCTACTGAATTTGTTGCTTTTCTTCGACTCGACTACTAATTTCAGGTATAATTATTAATTTTGTAGGATAAAGATGTAAGCAAATTTTATATCATTGGTTGAGAAATAAAATTTCCTGATGGATATCACTAAATATGGCTCGATAGGTGAATATGAATAAGTTAAAGATGTTTGGAATAGAAAGTCATGGTTGTCATGCATTCATGCAAAGACTTATTCTAATAGCTTTCAAGACTTACTTCCTTAAAATATTTGACAATCACTTACAGAATTAAATCTATTTTTTAGAGATTTGACAATGATATGTATTATAATCGATGATATGTTTCAGTTAAAAATAGACATTCCTCTCATACTATGTAAGCTGGAGCGCATATTTTCACCCATTTTTTTGATTCAATGGAACATCTACCAGTATATTTATCATACGAGACACAAATAGTTAGTCTTGTGCAGTACAGATGAATATATTCATTCTAATAGTTTTTGAGAAAATCAAAGAATAATAGTTGTAACAAAGCAAGAGTTGAGGGATCAATATGAAATATCTATCTGGTTGAAGAAACATCTTATTTTTGCTCATATTATTTTGCTGACAATGTGAAAATTAAACATCGCAAGTGTCATAGAAATTCTAATGATGTTCAACCGATAGACCCATTAATGCTTTCTATTTTCAACTTTCCTGACAAGCCAATGGATGCATATGTTTCTAGATGGTTAACTGAATAGAAATACAATGCTGCAAGAACATACATACACTTAAACTATGATGAGGTCAAATCATACATAAAATAAGTTGACTTCTCTAAATTAGTTATCTTATTTTATTTGTTTGCTTGATATCCCAATTGTCTTAAAATATCCTTCTTTCACAACTTATACAAACAATAACTATATACACAAAATCCATCAGTGGGTGCAAGTGAGGTAGCTGAAAAGTTAAAGGCCGAATGTGCATTATGATCTCAAATATATATAAGTTATAATATAGTCAAACAATTAATTTGTTTATGTCTTACTCAAGCTCGATCCTAATTTATATCATAATTATTTGTATAGGTAAAAGACCATAGAATATCAAATGTGCAAGATGATAGAATAAAGGCCGAATATGCATTATGATTTCAAATATATATAAGTTATAATATAGTCAAAAAATTAATTTGTTTATGTCTTACTCAAGCTCGATCCTAATTTATATCATAATTATTTGTATAGGTAAAAGACCATAGAATATCAAATGTGCAAGATGATAGAATAATGAATCTTTCATCATGATCGTTCCATAAAATAAAGGTGTATTCTAGTTACTATTTTAATAGGCTAAGATTCCATGTGGCACAACGAGATTTGTAGAGATTAACATATAATTCTAGAGTTTGTGTTAAAGGATATATCGATAACAATAACACAAAGTTCGATTAATATAGTAGACTAAACAAAATCATAGAGATTGAATATATTATAATACTGTAAAATAATGTGTGTTGCTCAAATATTCATGGTATGATCCAACCCTAAGAACAGGTATAAGAATACATCCAAACTATAATTTAGTAGAGATTAATAAAAATAAAAGGTTCAACAAATTTGAACCTTTCATTTCGGGGTATAAGCAAGCCAGGGTTTTTTTCTTATCTTGAATAGCCTACGAAAAGAAGAAGATTTAGTGAGTGGTTATTTATTTGTCGAATGAAGTCTCACTTGACTATAGAAGTACCGAACACCATGACTGCTCAAAATCATGCTGCATTTCAGAATGACGAAGTAGAGAGATATTTAGTTGTTTGACAACTCCAATCCACATTTGATTTACTTGTAGATGTTAATTTAACTTACGATGATATACATGATGAAGAGATGTTCAGTAGTATGGATCTTATTGAACTATCAGAGTCTAGTAATGAGGGCATAGAAACTACTATTGTTGATTCGTCAGATGTTAATGATTAAATATGAGCATTATTGTTCATCAAGTAAGTTATGTTTCTATATTATTTTGTACTTTTATTATCATGTTAGTTTATTATGATGTGATGTAATATTATTTTGCAGATATTATTATGGTAGAGTAGTAGACAGTAGTTCCTCGTGGCTTTAGGATTTTATGAGTTATTGCAGAATCGTAAGTATTTGTTGTTATTAGTTGTTTATAATATATTTATCATAAGTTCTTTTTTATTCATGCAGGTTTACTCCAAATGGTCGCTGGGTATCCTCTTATATCACCAACAAATTTAAGGAACAAGTATGCAGAAGTACTACATTGAAGTATATGGATCACGAGATAAAGATATTTTTATTATAATGAATTCCTAATAAGTAAATTAAATATATTTGTTTTTATAATATATTTACCCATTACTATGCTAAATTTTTAACGTATAATTATAGAAAAGATATACATGGGAGGAGGGTCAGGAGGAGATATTTAAAGAATATGAAATATTTATTGTGTCAAGCTTTACAAAGACTTCCTCTATTATATCAGACAAAGGGCATAAAACCAGCATATGTTTAATGCTATAAGGCTCGAGTTAGTAGAAATACCGAGCCAGGTGGCCTAAGTACTGGAACCGCTCGGCATGCATCTGGTTCCAAATCTATGGTTAAGCATGCTCTGGATTTAGTGAGTTTAATTTAAAGTTGATACAAAGTAAGATTTCTATTTATTATCATACTTGTATGATATTAACCTAATATATTTATGTATACAGGAAGGAGAGCTAGCTCGACAACTCACTAGTATGGGGATCTTTGTGAAGACCCACAAGAAAAAAAATGGTACATTTGTTGATTCTTGTTCTGAGTTCATCCACGTAAGATTGTTAACTTTATGTAATAGTTTCTCTCTTACTTACCTTTAGTACTTGTCATCAAATAATTAATCATATTATATTTACAATGCAGACACAAATCATTGACAGAGTCACTCAGGCATCTCAGCCTGCAGTAGGGGGAGTTGGGTCTCTATCCATCGATACACTTAACGAGAGATATTATGGTGTTGTCGGTAGATGGACAAAAAACTCCACCCTCTACGACCTTGACTTCAGGCAAAAATTTCATTTGAGTGCTTAAGAAATCCTAGGGGTCATGCTAGTTCCTCTTCATCTACTTAGATGGAGTGTTTATGATAAGAAAATCAAGAACTACATACTCAAATAATCTCCATGGATCAGAAAATGGAGTCTTGGATGACCGCTGAGCAATAGACGAGGCATACTTTGTTGGACCTTGGATGGCTAGAGAGGGGGGTGTGAATAGCCAGACACTTAAAAGTTTGGCTTTTGAAGTTTCTTTCTGCACTTGGGGTTAGCAGCGGAAGCAAGAACACAAAACAGAAAGAACAAGACAGAGAACAAAACAACACAGAAAGACACAGAGGGATTTACAAGGCTCGGGGATAACTTGCCCCTTCTCCTTGGCATGCCCGTGAGGTGGGCGATCCCTTGATCGTCGGCAGATCAAGCCCCAGAAATCCGGATAATCAAGACTCCTTCTCGGTGGAGTAACCTCTCCACAGATCTCAGGAATGAATGAATTAAGTACAGGAGATCACGAGAAAGAACTTACAGAGCACGAGCTCAGAAAGCACAAAGAAGAGAACACTTCACCGAGCTCAACCCACGCACACACAAGAACCTTCAGCTCTTCGTGTCTGCTTGCTGATCGACTCGCAAAGCTCTCAACTGATTCAAAGTTCTCAAAGATGCAAAGTTACTATCTCTTCCTCGCTAGCCTTCTCTTAAGCCTCTGCTCATCACCCGGTCATCACCAGGCGCGTCTGCCATTAGCTCGTCACCAGGCGCGTCTGCAACCTCTGAACACAGCTCCGTCACACTGACCTCTACTGGGCTTAGTCCACTGAAACCTCTTCAGTCGAGCCTCAGGTCAGTCGCCAGCCCCCACCAGACAGTTGCCAGCCCACGCCAGAAGCCGTTGAATCCTGCGAATCGAAAACAAACAAACCTGCTCGAAGCGAAAGTCGTCAACTGACCCTCCTTCTTGGTTTGTGTCATCCCTGTATTACCTGCACACTCATCAGAAGATTAGCACAACAAATCAAAAAGAAATCAACAGGTATCAGAAAAAATCAGAGCGAAATCAGAAGTCTGACAACGATTCAAATTAAAGATATCAGACACTGATCGGTCACCCGGACCGATCAGTTACCCTTCGGACCGATCAGACTCACCTCTGATCGATCCAGCAAGGATCTGATCGATCACCCAGACCGATCAGAGATAAGGGATCGGTCAGATCGATCCTCAACCATAGACCCTTTAGATGATTTCCAGCAAGGCACTGATCAATCAAAGAGACCGATCAGTGATGGGCCTGATCGATCAGGCTCCTGCCTGATCGATCCAGTGAAGCTGTGATCGGTCACACTAACCGATCAGGGATCGAGGATCGGTCACCACACCGATCCACCAGCTCATTGGAATTTCTGCCGACTCCCACCAGCTCCCTAACCTGATCGATCACTTAACCGATCAGGTTAGGGTTTGATTGGTCATAGTGACTGATCAGGTCACTCCCTGACCGATCAGTAGCCATCTTGATCGGTCAGGATGTCCCTGATCGGTCAGACAGACCGATCATGGTTTCTTACAGAAATTTTCTGATCTCTTCTGATCGTTCACCAAAATGATCAAAAACCATACAGAATGTTTCTGTTCTCTTTCTGATCGTTCACCAGAATGATCAGACTCCCTGGATCGGTCACCAGACTGATCTATTAACAAGGGAGCTGTTGGGTATAGCTTGGCGGGTTTCCCTAGCAAATACCTAGTCGATCCGAGAGACCTCTCTATGCCTACGGATTAAAAACATTTAATCCGAATAGAGAGTTGTTTCCCATCGACCGTCTCGTGCCGTATCGAACGATCCAAATTGCCACTTAGCCAATTACCAAAATTGACTTTGCGATTTTCTCGATCGTTCGACCGCGAAAAAGGCGATGAGTTGATCGTTGGCTTTTGTGTTTATGGTCGGGGTCTAATTATTTAATTTGTTAACTATGATATCAAATCAAAACAATTAAATAATTATCATGAAATTACGAGGCAAATAAGTAAGGTACAAAATAAGAATATAAGGAGCCAGGGAAGAATATACCTTCCGTTACCTTACGATCTTCTACAGTATGACCCTCCCCTCTTGGACGACGTGTGGGCGACGATCTACCAAGACCCGTGGTCACCAAGTTGATCCCTTCTCCTTGCGCAAACCAATCCCCAACCAAAGGGATGTCGTCGACTGCTCCTAGGAGATAATCCAAACACAAACCCAATTGATTCTTTCCTCCACTGCTAGCGTTTGAACAACAAGTATCTTGGAGTTCTTGTGATCTGAGCAACTCAAAGTTGCACAAGCAACTTATGTTCTGAACAACTCCACAACTCCAACTTGCATCAGTAACTTACCGTCTCCTCTCCCAATCGAAAACTCTCGGCAGTAATTTTTCTTCCTCTCGACAACAATTCTTGCTGCCTTCGGCAGCAATTCCCGATGCGGCCATAGACGCATCAATTGCTGCCGCCCAAGGTAGTTTTCTGCCTTCGGCAGCAATCCCGAGGCGGTCGTAGCCGCCTCAATTGCTGCCGACCAAGGCAGCTTGCTGCCTTTGGCAGCAATCCCGAGGAGGCCTAGCCGCCTCGATTGCTACCGACCAAGGCAGCAATCTCGAGGTGGCCTAGCCGCCTCAATTGCTGCCGACGAAGGCAACAATTTTCTGCCTTCGGCAGCAAACCCGAGGCGGCAGTAGCCGCCTCAATTGCTGCCGACCGAGGCTCTATTGCAGCCGCGAAGATGCTCACCGCCATGAGTCGATGCATCGGGAGGGAGGGAAAGAGAAAAAGAGAGGAGGAGAGAAAATCTTAGGGTTTTTCTGTGTCTCCTTGGATTCATCTACCGGATCAATTAACCCTTGGTTCCATGCCACTATGGGGTTTATATAGGGCTATAGTAGGGACCATGACGAGAAGTTGGATCTTGGCCCGCTAATGGACCCGGTCCATTAATGAGGATCCATTCCACTAAAGGGCCCTCATTGACTTACCTCACCAACCCCCATATTTACATATGAGCTCCACTTATTACGAGTCGTCCATCCCCCCATGTTTAAAATCGCGCATGCCCGTTAATTAATTAAATTACTGACAATTTACATTAATTAACTTCTGGATCCTTGATTAGTACCACTCAACCTTATCAACGTGCCGGATCAAATCCACCTGCAGGGTTTGGCACGATGAACCTTTTGAGCTCATCAAGGGGGCATCATCATCCTGACTCACCAGGATACGGATTCCGTCAATAATCATCGGCACATCATATTATTAATATTATTTTCCAACTTAACGGGTCTGTCGATCTAACAGAATAGATCTCGCCCATTGGTAAATCAAAGAAACAATAATTAATAATATATGCCCGATATTATTTCGGGATTAAGGGATCGTACTCCATAATAATAACTTGAGGTCCTATCCAATTATCGAGTCAGTACAAATCGGATAACCTCGGATTTTGATCCTACCCAATGTACTCAAAGCACATTAGTGTAATTCTATGGTCAAGACCAACCACACCTAATTACACTACAACCATCCCGATGGGTTGTCCAATTCCATCTCGGTTGTGGGCCTCTATTTATGCTAAGGAACCAATAACATGATCTTCCGTGTGACGCCACACACCATGTTATCTACAATGCAAAGCAATGGGACTTCGTGTATGTACTATTATAAACAAACACCTAGTGTAGTGTGCTTCTCTTTCAAAATAAGATGTTTATATAAAGAAATCATGTCTTTCAGTATACACATCCTACAATCTCCCACTTATACTTAAAGACATTGCTGTTCTCAAAAAGCCATACATCTGACTCCCTGATCATCACATACCTAAAGCTTTCGCTATCAAGGCCTCAGTGAAAAGATCTCCTAGGTTGTCCCCTGATGTAATCTAGGCAACAACACCTTTTCCTCTCCTGGGTGGTACTTGCTCTCTATGTGTTTTACTTGCCTTATGGGCTCATGATTCCTTCGAGTTTGCAACTGCACCATTTCTTTATCACAACAAGATGTGATAGCTCTGAGCAAACTAGGAATCACATCGAAGTCCATCTTGAGGTTCCTGAACCATGTAGAATCCTTTGGTTGCCTCAAAGGCTGCCACTTTACTCAGCTTCCATGGTGGAGTCCATGTTGGGTTCTCCCGGCACAAAACAATAAAAATGCAGCGGAAACAAGAACCCACGAGCGATCCATGCGAAAGAAAACTCGTACAAAGCTATCTATCTAATAGATTTATCTACTATTTATACCTTTGAAGCGTGCCCTTCGGTTATCCCGCTCGTCCAAGATGCGCCGGATCTCTTGCACGTTCAAACGTCCGTGCCTCTATTCGTATCCACACGGACACAATCTCTCAACTTCGAGAGAACTACCTTAGTTGTGCTAGCAACTTGAGGTAGCTTGAAAACACCAAGAACCTTAGACTAAGGTTTCGGCCAAGAGTGGAGGAGAGGAAAAAGAGAGGAAGGGAAGAAGGAAGCACACTTAGTTGTCATTCAAAAATGACTTGACCCCTTTTATTTTCATCCCATGAATACCAAGAGTTATTTGTCTCTTTGCCTTCCCTTCATTAAAGCCAATAAAGAGTACATCGTTCCATGTGACTCTTCACCTTCTCTTCATCTAATGAAGAAAGACCTTCTCTCTTTCCTGCATGCGATTCCGACCGGGTCTCTCGGGATTCCGACTAAGTCTCCCGACCAAGTCTCCCGAGTGCCGAGTTCCCGACCTGTCTGCCGAGCTCCGACCCAGTCTGCCGAGTGCCGACCCAGTCTGTCGAGTGCCGACCCAGTCTGCCGAGTGCCGACCCAGTCTGCCGAGTGTCGACCCAGTCTGCCGAGCTCTCAGCTCATACTGCCGAGTGCTGAGCTCCCGACCTGCGCTCCTAAGTTCCCAACTCGAGCTCAGATCTTCCGAGTTCCCAACTCGGGCTCGGACTTCCCGAGTTCCCCAACTCGGGCTCGGACTCCCCGAGTTCTCCAACTCAGGCTCGGACACCCGAGTTACCAACTCGGACTCGGTCTTCCCGAGTTCCCAACTCGGGCTCCCAAACTGACCTCCCGAGTTCCTAACTCGGTCCCGAGTCCCCGATTCGGGCTCAGGCCTCCCGAGTTCCCAACTCAGGCTCAGATCTTCCGAGTTCCCAACTCGAACTCAGATCTGCCGACCAGATTTCCTGAAGTATCGTGTCCTTTGTGTGTGACCCAATATGTTCTCGTGACGTTGGCAATGCGCCTAAACACTTTAGACTCATTAGCAATGAGCGGCATCTAGCAATACATCATTGCTACCCAAGTAACAAGAAAAGTCGAGATTCGACTAAACCTTCATGACTATGATAATGTATGACCTTGTCCTTCTATCCTTGATATCTAGATTGACCAATGAGGCATAGACCGTGTCATTCTCAATCAATCTTGTGTTTCTTGATCCCCGAGTAGACTCACTCAAACAAATGAGCTCAATATCTCATACTGACTTATTTGAGCATGGTCATGCGCTTCAGTAGTCCTACTCGATCAAGGGGCCCACAGATATCACTCCCGTCATATGGGAGGGATAGATCCCATCTACATCACTCAATCCCTCCGCATAATTCATTACATACCCAGTGATCGCCTTTATAGTCCACCATGTTACGGGTGACGTTTGACGATACCAAAGTACATAACTCCTTATGTAGGGAACCGTAGTGACTTCAGGTCTAAGGACTATTCATACCAATAGTCACATGAGAAAGTCTATGACACTCATATGACAATCTATGAAACTTTCTCATGGCGGGTCATTCAGTATACATTCTCCAATGTATACCCATGTGTCAACTTGATATCACATATCCATGACTTGTGAGCTCAAGTCATCAGTTGACCTACATGCTAGTCTCCATACATCAATATTGTCCCTGAATAATTGATGTTTGACTAGGAATAATTTAGTGTAGTGTTCTCTACATTATCTCACTATCGATTCAACCAATCGATATAATATAGATAAGAACCTACTACACAAGGACATTATTATACTTAGTCATTCGGCATAGAATACAAAGTAAGTATAATAACCAAACATGCCTTTATTAATAATAGAATATGATACAAAATACCCCTAGTCAATCATCACATAATTGATTCTAGGGTTCCTACTAACAATCTCCCACTAGCACTAGTGCCAATCACCGTAGTATCTAATACCCAGTGACCTGGTATGACCATCATGCTTCTTTTGTGCCAAAGCCTTGGTCAAAGGATCCGCGATGTTAGCCTCAGTGGGTACTCTGCATATCCTCACATCTCCTCTATCGATGATCTCTCGAATGAGATGGAAGCGCCGTAGTATGTGTTTGGTCCGCTGATGTGAACGAGGTTCCTTAGCCTGCGTAATAGCCCCATTGTTGTCACAATAGAGGTCTATCGAGTCTGCTATGCTAGGAACCACACCAAGCTCTGTAATGAACTTCCGAATCCAAACAACCTCTTTTGCCATCTCAAATGCGGCAATATACTCGGCCTCTATTGTAGAATCTGCGACTGTGTCCTGCTTCGAACTCTTCCAGCTCACAGCGCCACCATTCAAGCAAAATACATACCCTGTCTGCGATCTAAAATCATCCCTTTCTGTTTGGAAGCTTGCGTCACTGTAACCCTTTACAGCTAGCTCCTCATCGCCTCCAAATATCAAGAAATATTCTTTCGTCCTTCTCAAGTACTTAATAATATTCTTGACAGCAGTCCAGTGACTTTCACCTGGATCTGACTGGTACTTGCTCGTCATGCTCAAAGCATACGAGACATCTGGGCGAGTACAAAGCATGGCGTACATGATAGACCCTATAGGGATGCATAAAGGATCTGATCCATACGGTCTCTCTCCTCCTTAGAAGAGGGACATTGAGTCTTCGAAAGACTCACACAATGTGACATTGGTAGAAATCCCTTCTTGGAATTTTGCATGGCAAAACGATTAAGCACCTTGTTAACATATGTACTCTGACTTAAGCCAAGCAATCTCTTAGATCTATCCCTATAGATCTTGATGCCTAGGATATAGGCTGCTTCACCTAAGTCTTTCATTGAGAAACAGTTCCCGAGCCACGTCTTTACAGACTGTAGTGAAGGGATATCATTCCCAATGAGGAGTATGTCATCTACATACAAGATCAGGAAGATAACTGTGCTCCCACTAACCCTCTTGTAGACACAGGGTTCATCTTCATTCTTGATGAAACCAAACGCTTTGATTGCATCATCGAATCGAAGATTCCAGCTTCGAGATGCTTGCTTTAGCCCATAAATGGACCTTTGCAACTTACATACCTTTCCAGCATGCTCTGGATCTACAAAACCCTCAGGTTGTGTCATGTACACATCCTCGAGTAGATTCCCATTCAGGAATGCGATTTTGACATCCATCTGCCAGATCTCGTAATCATGGTAAGCTGCTATAGCAAGCATGATCCGAATAGACTTAAGGATCGCAACTGGTGAAAAAGTTTCATCATAGTCGATACCATGAATCTGCTTGAAACCTTTAGCTACCAATCACCCTTTATAGGTATGCATGAGTCCATCCATGTCAGTCTTTCTTCTAAAGACCCACTTACACCCAATGGGTTTAATACCCTCAGGTGGATCAACCAAAGTCCATACTTGGTTAGTGTACATGGATTCCATTTCGGACCTCATGGCTTCTAGCCATTTCTCAGAATCTGGGCTCATCACAGCTTCTTGATAGGATGTAGGCTCATTCAACTCAATGAGCGTAACGTTATCATGATCAGATAAGATAAAAGAGTATCTCTCAGGCTGACGACGTATCCTATCAGATCTGCGAGGAGGTTGGTCTACTTGAACAGCTTGTTGTTCCACAACTTCTTGTGCAACAACCTCATGATCCACAACATCTTGTGGAGCATGTTCAGTGTCCATTAAGGTCTCAGTGTTATCTATATCTTAAACTTCTTCAAGATGGACTTTACTCCCACTAACTCTTCTAGAAATAAACTCCTTTACTAGAAAGACGTCATTTCTGGTAACAAACACTTTGCCTAGTATGGGATTGTAAAAGTAATATCCCTTTGTTTCCTTGGAATATCCTACAAAATAACACTTATCAGATTTGGGTCCCAGTTTATCCGAGACTTGACGTCGAACGTAAGCCTCACAACCCCAAATTCTTATAAAAGACATTGTGGGACTCTTCCCAGTCCATATCGTATATGGTGTCTTTATGACAGCCTTTGATGGAGCTCGGTTAAGTGTGAAGAGAGCTGTCTCTAGAGCGAATCCCCAGAACCATATCAATAGAGTACGATTTCTTCGCTCGGACACACCATTCCACTGTGGTGTTCCAGGTGGAGTGAGTTGGGATATGATCCCACACTCTGCTAGATGGTCACGAAACTCTTGGCTAAGGTATTCACCGCCTTGATCTGATCGAAGCATCTTAATACTCTTGCCAAGTTGATTTTGCACTTCACTCTTGAATTCTTTGAACTTTTCAAAGTATTCTGACTTGTGTCTCATAAGATACACATAGTCATATCTACTGATATCATCAGTGAAAGTGATGAAGTACTGATAGCCTTCTCTAGCTGTGACATTGAAAGGGCCACATACATCAGTATGTATGAGTCCTAACAACTCTGTCGCTCTTTCGCCGTGACCACTAAATGGAGTCTTGGTCATCTTGCCTAGAAGACAAGATTCACATGTCTTATATGATTCAAAATCAAATGAGTCCAGTAATCCATCCTTATGGAGCTGGGATAAGCGACTCTCATTTATATGTCCTAAGCGACAATGCCAGAGATATGCTTGGTTCAAGTCATTTGGTTTCAACCGTTTGGTATTTACGCTATAGATTGGGTTCTCTAGATCTAGAACATAGTGTCTATTCATCAATGATACATTACAATATAACATATCATTCAGCATGATAGAACAATATTTGTCCTTTATGGTAAATGAAAACTCTTTCTTGTTCAAACAAGATACTGAAATAATATTCTTAGTTAATGCGAGTACATAAAAGCACTCTTCTAGTTCTAGGATAAGCCCAGTGGGCAAGGATAAGGAATATGTCCCTACAGCAATAGCAGCAACTCTTGCTCCGTTGCCTACTCGTAGGTCCACCTCGCCCTTGGTCAATGATCTAGCTCTTTGAAGGCCCTGCACATTAGTACAAATGTGAGAAGCACATCCAGTATCTAATACCCAAGAAGAAGAGATAGATAGATTGACTTCTATAACAAAAATACCTGAGGCAGAAGTCTCACTTCTTTTCTTCTTTGCTTCCTCTAGGTAGATTTTGCAATTCCTCTTCCAATGTCTGATCTCACCACAATGGAAGCAGGTTCCTTCCTTAGCCACTTTGCCTTTGGCCTTGGATGCAGTAGAATTGGCCTTGCCTTTGGCTTGGGTCTTACCTTTGCCTTTAGGCTTCCATTTACCTTTGCCTTTGTTAACCATTAGTACCTTACTGGTCTTGGCTTTCTTGAGATTAGGCTCAGCAATTCTCAACATGCTGAGCATCTCAGGCAAAGGCTT
This sequence comes from Boesenbergia rotunda, assembly GCA_024364735.1. NCBI lineage: Eukaryota > Viridiplantae > Streptophyta > Magnoliopsida > Zingiberales > Zingiberaceae > Boesenbergia > Boesenbergia rotunda. The sequence goes on from JAGFNQ010001700.1 coordinate 967,635, forward strand.
ATCAATTTCATTCATGTTGTAGTTCATGACAAATTGATTATAACCCTCCGGCAACGATTGCAGGATAAGGTCTGTTGCCAATTCTTAGCCCAGTGGGAATCCTAATCATTCAAGGTTCTCCACATACCCAATCATCTTGAGTACGTGAGTCCCTACAGGAGTTCCCTCTTGCATCTTGCATGCAAATAGGGCTTTGGACACCTCGAACCGCTCGTGCCTAGCTTGCCCTTGATATAGTTGCTTCAGATGCTCAACCATATCATGTGCATTCATGTTCTCATGTTGCTTCTGAAGCTCAGAGTTCATGGTGGTAAACATAAGGCATGATACATCCAATGCATCATCCTGATGCTTCTTGTAAGCATCCTTTTCGGCATGGGTGGCGGTAGCGCCAGGTGCTTCTGGAAGGGGTTGCTCTAGGACGTACAATTTTCTTTCTTGTTTGAGGACTATCCTCAAATTTCTGTACCAGTCCAGGAAATTTGCTCCGTTGAGCTTGTCCTTCTCAAGGACAGATCGCAGAGAGAGAGTATTCGACATATTAGACGACATGGTGATCTACAACAATACAACATGCAGAGATAAGTATCATATCTAGATCATTTAATTAGGCCTTTAATTAAATGATGCTCCCACTAAATCGTAGAGCCTTTTGTAGGGGTAGTCATGGATGTAGACAAACTCACTTTGTCCACACTACTAGCTCCAAACCAAATAGCGACTACATTTTGTGGGACAAGATCCAAATTATACTTCATCTTGAGTTAGCTTTGGCTAATCGCCCAAGACTCGGTATAATTAGGTAGGTAACATTTTACCAATTACATCATATGCAACTCTTGAAAACAAGGGTCAAGATCCACACATTACACATCATCTTGAGTTAGCTTTGGCTAATCGCCCAAGACTTAGTATAATTGTTCTCTTACCCGTATTTCCCAACTTTTGGGATATGCCTCTAAGTTTCTCAATCCAATTGAGGTGACTTAGTTAAGTCTCACCCAAAGTTCGATAGTGGGACATCACAATTGTCCTCTCGCACTCTACCAAGATAAAATGCGTTGCTTTGCTTTGGCAAACCCAACAACAAATGATCGAGGTAGTTTATGAGTACCGAACCTTGGTAGGCATATTGAGTTGACTTAATTAAGATAAAATCTAAGCATGCATCACATACACACACATAGCATATATCAATATATAAGCAAGAAAATGTGACATGGTTATGACCCATTACTAGATCTTCTCAAGCCAATGAGAGGATCGATGGTCAACCTAGGGATAACATCTTCTCCAAGAGCATCCTTCGGTCATCATGTGTGGTTGACATCCTTCTTGTAACTTCATTCTTCAATAGACACTCCATTACTCCTCTTGTACATTACAATGTAGGAAACTCGAGTTACATATGAGTCTAAATCTAATTTTACAATTAGGAAGAATATAGACAAGGCACGACACGCAGGCCGTATTATGAATTACAACATGTACACACACACATACATCCAATCACATTGGGGTTAAGGTCATAACCATTCACCATGTCAATAATCATACACAATAGATCTAGGACATTGATTTTATTATGAGTGCAACAAACCAAATTAGCCGCTTGAGCAGAAACTCACGGCGGTCCTGACTGCCACAACAACCAGTTATATGTAACTCATAAAATCTTGTCCTACTTCTATATCACATATAAAAGCACAAAAACTTTGTACGATCTTTCACAAGTGGCTCTGATATCACTGTTGGGTTCTCCCGTCACAAAACAATAAAAACGCAGCGGAAACAAGAACCCACGAGCGATCCATGCGAAAGAAAACTCGTACAAAGCTATCTATCTAATAGATTTATCTACTGTTTATACCTTTGAAGCGTGCCCTTCGGTTATCTCGCTCATCCAAGATGCGTCGGATCTCTTGCACGTTCAAACGTTCGTGCCTCTATTTGTATCCACACGGACACAATCTCTCAACTTCGGGAGAACTACCTTGGTTGTGCTAGCAACTTGAGGTAGCTCGAAAACACCAAGAACCTTACAGTAAGGTTTCGGCCAAGAGTGGAGGAGAGGAAGAAGAGAGGAAGGGAAGAAGGAAGCACACTTAGTTGTCATTCAAAAATGACTTGACCCCTTTTATATTCATCCCATGAATACCAAGAGTCATTTATCTCTTTGCCTTCCCTTCATTAAAGCCAATAAAGAATATATCTTTCTATGTGACTCTTCACCTTCTCTTTATCTAATGAAGAAAGACCTTCTCTCTTTCCTACATGCGATTCTGACCAGGCCTCTCGGGATTCTGACTAAGTCTCCCGACCAAGTCTCCCGAGTGCCGAGCTCCCGACCCTGTCTGCCGAGCTCCGACCCAGTTTGCCGAGTGTCGACCCAGTCTGCCGAGTGCCGACCCAGTCTGCCGAGTGCCGACCTAGTCTGCCGAGTGTCGACCCAGTTTGCCGAGCTCTCAGCTCATACTGCCGAGTGCCGAGCTCCCGACCTGCGCTCCTGAGTTCCTAACTCGAGCTCAGATCTTCCGAGTTCCCAACTCGGGCTCGGACTTCCCGAGTTCCCCAACTCGGGCTCGGACTCCCCGAGTTCTCCAACTCGGGCTCGGACTCCTGAGTTCCCAACTCGGACTCAGTCTTCCTAAGTTCCCAACTCGGGCTCCCAAACTGACCTCCGGAGTTCCTAACTCGGACTCAGATCTCCCAAGTCCCCAACTCGGGCTCAAGCCTCCCGAGTTCCCATCTCAGGCTCAGATCTTCCGAGTTCCCAACTCGGGCTCAGATCTGCCGACCAGATTTCCCAAAGCATCGTGTCCTTTGTGTGTGACCCAATAGGTTCTCGTGATGTTGGCAATGCGCCTAAACACTTTAGACCCATAAGCAATGAGCGGCATCTAGCAATACATCATTGCTACCCAAGTAACAAGAAAAGTCGAGATCCGACTAAACCTCCGTGACTATGATAATGTATGACCTTGTCCTTCTATCCTTGATATCTAGATTGACCAATGAGGCATAGACCGTGTCATTCTCAATCAATCTTGTGTTTCTTGATCCCCGAGTAGACTCACTCAAACAAATGAGCTCAATATCTCATACTGACACATTTGAGCATGGTCATGCGCTTCAGTAGTCCTACTCGATCAAGAGGCCCACAGATATCACTCCCGTCATATGGAGGGATAGATCCCATCTACATCACTCACATCCCTCCACATAATTCATTACATACCCAGTGATCGCCTTTATAGTCCACCCTGTTACGGGTGACGTTTGACGATACCAAAGTACATAACTCCTTATGTAGGGAACCGTAGTGACTTCAGGTCTAAGGACTATTCATACCAATAGTCACATGAGAAAGTCTATGACACTCATATGACAATCTATGAAACTTTCTCATGGCGGGTCATTCAGTATACATTCTCCAATGTATACCCATGTGTCAACTTGATATCACATATCCATGACTTGTGAGCTCAAGTCATCAGTTGACCTACATGCTAGTCTCCATGCATCAATATTGTCCCTGAATAATTGATGCTTGACTAGAATAATTTAGTGTAGTATTCTCTACATTATCTCACTATCGATTCAACCAATCAATATAATATAGATAAGAACCTACTACACAAGGACATTATTATACTTAGTCATTCGGCACAGAATACAAAGTAAGTATAATAACCAAACATGCCTTTATTAATAATAGAATATGATACAAAATGCCCCTAGTCAATCATCACATAATTGGCTCGAGGGCTCCTACTAACAGTCCATCACGCAGCCGCTGCGCAACACTCCACTAAACTATGGTTCTACCTCCTTAAAGTAAACACAAAACCCTAAGGAATACTTACGTTTGCCCCTATCCGACTGGAAGTCTGTATCCGTATAATCCATGGGAATTGTTCTGCCTTATAAACCAGCTTATAATCCTTAGTCCTTCTCAGGCACTAATATAAGCTTTTACCGCAATCCAATTTCCTTGATCTGGGTTACTTTGATATCTGCTAACCATGCCCACAGCAAAACATATATCCGGTCTCATTTTTAGCATACATAAGGCTTCCTATAGTCGGTGCTAAAAGAACCGCCATTACCTGCTCTATCTCCTTTGATAATCTAAACACATCTCCTTAGATTGAGTGGCTCCATAGCTGAAAAGTTCAAAACTATTCTTGGAGGTTTCCATACTAAAACGAGATAAGACACTGTCATTATATGAAGCTTGGGATAAGTACAACATCCTTCTCTGGTGATCCCTTAGAACTTTGATCACCAAGGATGTGCCCTGCTTCTCCAAGTCCTTCATATCAACTATTTGGACAACTATACCCTTACGTCTGATAAAATTTATCATTGTTGCCAACTGACAAAATATTATCTACGTATAGTACAAGAATACCACTACGTTTCCGTCACATTTCTTACATACACAACTCTCATCCGTCCTTTGAACAAAATCCATATGACCGGATTTATCTCTTCAAAGCGGGCATTCCTCGTCATAGGTCTAGGGATCTTGATTCATGGTCACCAGGACCGAGTCCGAATGCTCTCCCAAGAACATGAATCCTTTTGGTTGTCTAACAACTCTCCCACTACGATGAGGTACCACCTGTGTATCTTCTGTGACACGCGGTGTAGTGACTTGTGGTGTATCCTCTTGTACAGTTGATACATGGGTCAGAATGTCCCCCTTAATTTTCAAGAACTAGTATACAAATGGGTTCGTGGTTCATCACGTAGTCTACTTCTGAGATTTGGGTATTCGTCCCAACGATTACCCTCTGAGCCTTAAGACTATAGAACCACTTTCATTCCTCTAGGATACCCTACGAACAAGCGCATGAGATTCCAACCTTATTAGTATTCCTTCTCAGCACATATGTTGAGCTATCCCATGTCCGAAGATGTCTTTAGACTTGGCTTTCGCCCAGTCCACACTTCTTTGGGAGCAGGAGGCACTGACCTGGATGGTATCAAGTACGTACGCTATCGTTTCCAGAGCATATCCCCAGATCGAATCTGACAACTCGGAGCAGATCATCATTATCCTATCCCCTTAAGAGCCCTTTTCCTTCGTTCTACTGCACCATTCTGTTGGGGCGTACCGGTTGTAGTCAATTGGGATTGAATTCCAGTATCTGATAAGTAAGTCCTAAACTTTCCCAAGAGTTACCCATCACCACGATCCAATCGTAGTGTCTTGATACTTTTACCTTGATGTTTCTCCACAATCGTCTTGAATTCTTTGAACTAAACAAAGATTCAGACTTTGAGGCCATCAAGTAAACGTATCCATAACTTTGAATATTCGTCTCACGAAGTATTCAAAGCTACCTCTATCCTGGATAAGCATAGGACCACACTAATCAGAATGAACCATTTCTAACATATCTTTGGCTCTATGCCCCTCAGTCTTGAAAGGCCTTTTGGTCGTCTTACCTTCCAAGTAAGATTCAAAGGTTGGGTAGTCTCCCACCACCACTGAACCCGAGGGCCCATCAGCTATCGACCTTTGAATCCTACTAAGGTTAATAAGACCAAACCTTAGATGCCAAAGATATGTTTGGTTCATCTCAGAAGGAACCTTTCTCTTATTTTGGTTAGATGATGAGCTATTAACAACTATTCACATCGTGAGAGCTTTTGGTTCTAAAGTGTACCAATTGCCTATCAATGTACCTACACAGATAATCTTTCTATTCCACATTTCATAAAAAAACAATAGAATATCTTTTATTTTAGAAACTGAACCAGAGTTCTTTCTAAAATTTAGGTACATAAAAGCAATCCTTTTAAAACCAAAGACAAATAAACAACTCCCACTGCAATAGTAGCCACCTCCGTAGCACATCCCTTGTAGACAGTAATCTCTTCCTTAGCTAGTCGTTGGGCTTCCTGGAGCCCCTATAAAGAACTGCAGACATGTTTAGTGGCTTCCGTATCTACCCACCAGGTACCGGTAGATAACAACGCTAAACATGTTACAACGACAAAAGGAAAAGATATACTTTTGTTTTGATAACGGGGACAATTCGCCTTCTAATGTCCAGTGAAGTACTTGCCTTTCGGCTTCTTCACGCTAGTCCTTGGTCCCTATGATGCAGCTGTCTTCTTGAACCCACCTTGTTTCTTCTTCTTCCCGCCTTTCGGCACAGAAGTAGAAACCTTCTGAGTCTCCAAGGTCTGCAAGTTCTGACGCAATAGCCCTTCTGCCGCCTGGAGTTTTCCCAGGAGTTCCTAACGTATACACATGCTTATTCATGCTATAGTTGAGCCGGAACTGCTCAAAACTCCTAGGCAGAGTTTGGAGTATAATATCGACCTGGGTTTCCCCATCGATTTATCCTCCAAGATCCTCAATCTCATTGAGGTGGGCCATCATCTTTAGGGCATTCCTTGAAGAGTACCTTTTTGTACTCCTCTGCGGAAGGGACAATGTCTAGGTTTATTTTCCAGTCTATGTAGTTGGGGCTACTAAGTTTATTTTCCTTAAGTATGGTTGTTAGTGGGATTAAAGACTATTTTGAAAATCCTAAGAATCACAACATACACTACTTTAGAAATTGAAAATAAATTGATTCCTCAAAACAATTAATTTTCGAAATCAACCAACACCCCTATACACCGAGAAATTCGCATGCCACGATGGTGTGGACGTATACGAATCCTACATTCGTAAGAGGAGGTTTTACCCATCGATCTTACTATCTTGTCAACCTAACTTTTTGATAAGTAAGATCAATAATTGGTTTCCTTCGGCTCTGCCAAATAATAGCAGTGACTCCGATGGGGAGGATACTATTATTCGCATCTAAGTGTGCACCATTACATGACACTAAGAAAATTATTTCCGATTATGTGCCTTCCGATGGGGAAGTACACACGCTCTTCAATAATTTTCTATAGTCTTTTTCAACCCAGTGATCTTCAAAACAAGTCCATCCGATGGGAAGGAAGGCATTTAGAGCCGACGCGCAGACTTGTTCACATCACTTATCGAACTGTAATGGAAGCCGTGGGACCCTTAGGGTCCCTCTCTCACTTAGTAGTTTATCTCGAGGAATTTTCTAGCACTACCACACAACCAAGCACACAACCAACAATATGAAAATAAAAATAGTGAAAAATCCTAGATTTTTCCAACTTTCATGGCCCCTTGGTCTCTCATGTGCCTCCAGTCGTGTCGTCACTTCGCCCACTCCTCCCTTCCTTCTGCGCATGCTACCTTGAGGGATCTCCGAGCCGAAATGAAGAGCTAATTAATTACATCATTGATCCTATACTACACGAAGGAGTGTACATGAAATCTAGATCAACTGTAAATAAAAAAACTCGGCTAAACATGTGTCGTATTTAATTACAATTTTAAATACCTAGCCTCGTCAACCCCGAGGATTAATTAATTACAAAAATTACAAACATTCACACAAACAATATTTTGGCCATGAAGTTGGAATCTCGTGCCTGTAACACAATGTTAGCCTACACACATCCATGCATCATCAAAATAAAAATGTATGAGAAATTGCAAAATTAACCAATCCTAAACACACAAAGCCGGAAACCTCAGCTCTGATACCAATTGTTGGGTATAGCTTGGCGGGTTTCCCTAGCAAATACCTAGTCGATCCGAGAGACCTCTCTATGCCTACGGATTAAAAAAATTTAATCCGAATAGAGAGTCGTTTCCCATCGACCATCTCGTGCATATCGAACGATCCAAATTGCCACTTAGCCAATTACCAAAACTGACTTCTCGATTTGCTTGATCGTTCGACCGCGAAAAAGGTGACGAGTTGATCGTTGGCTTTTGTGTTTATGGTCGGGGTCTAATTATTTAATTATTAACTATGATATCAAATCAAAACAATTAAATAATTATCATGAAATTACGAGGCAAATAAGTAAGGCACAAAATAAGAATATAAGGAGCCAGGGAAGAATATACCTTCCGTTACCTTACGATCTTCTACCGTATGACCCTCCCCTCTTGGACGTCGTGTAGACGACGATCTACAAAGACCCGTGGTCACCAAGTCGATCCATTCTCCTTGCACCAACCAATCCCCAACCAAAGGGATGTTGTCGGCCGCTCCTAGGAGATAATCCAAACACAAACCCAATTGATTCATTCCTCCACTGCTAGCGTCTGAACAACAAGTATCTTGGAGTTATTGTGATATGAGCAACTCAAAGTTTGACAAGCAACTTGTGTTCTGAGCAACTCCACAACTCCAACTTGCATTAGTAACTTACCGTCTCCTCTCCCAACCAAAGACTCTCAATAGCAATTTTTCTTCCTCTCGATAGCAATTCTTGTTGCCTTCGGCAGCAATTCCCGATGCGGCCGTAACCGCATCAATTGCTGCCGCCCAAGGCAGTTTTCTTCCTTCAGCAATAATCCCGAGGCGGCCGTAGTCACTTCAATTGCTGCCGACCAAGGCAGCTTGCTGCCTTCAGCAGCAATCTCGAGGCGGCCTAACCGCCTCGATTGCTGCCGACAAAGGCAGCAATTTTCTGCCTTCGGCAGCAAACCCGAGGCGGCAGTAGCCTCCTCAATTGCTGCTAACCGAGGTGCAATTGCAGCCGTGAAGACGCTCACCATCGTGAGCCGATGCATCGGGAGGGAGTGAAAGAGAAAAAGAGAGGAGGAGAGAAAATCTTAGGGTTTTCTTGTGTCTCCTTGGATTCATCTATCGGATCAATTAACCCTTGGTTCCATGCCACTATGGGGTTTATATAGGGCTACAGTAGGGACCATGAGGAGGAGTTGGATCTTGGCCCGCTAATGGACCCGGTCCATTAATGAGGATCCATTCCACTAAAGGGCCTCATTGACTTACCTCACCAACCCCCATATTTACATATGTGCTCCACTTATTACGAGTCGTCCATCCCCCCGTGTTTAAGATCGTGCATGCCCGTTAATTAATTAAATTACTGACAATTTACATTAATTAACTTCTGGATCCTTGTTTAGTATCACTCAACCTTATCAACTTGCCGGATCAAATCCACCTGCAGGGTTTGGCATGATGAACCTTTTGAGCTCATCAAGGGGGCATCATCATCCTGACTCACCAGGACATGGATTCCGTCAATAATCATCGACACATCATATTATAAATATTATTTCCCAACTTACCGGGTCTGTCGATCTAACAGAATAGATCTCGCCCATTGGTAAATCAAAGAAACAATAATTAATAATATATGCCCGATATTATTTCGGGATTAAGGGATCGTACTCCATAATAATTGTTAGTAGGAGCCCTAGAGTCAATTATGTGATGATTGACTAGGGGTATTTTATATCATATTCTATCATTAATAAAGGCATGTTTGATTATTATACATACTTTGTATTCTGTGCCGAATGACTAAGTATAATAATGTCCTTGTATAGTAGGTTCTTATCTACATTATATCGATTGGTTGAATCGATAGTGAGATAATGTAGAGAACACTACACTAAATTATTCCTAGTCAAGCATTAATATTCAGGGACAATATTAATGCATGGAGACTAGCATGTATGTCAACTGATGACTTGACCTCATAAGTCATGGATATGTGATATCAAGTTGACACATGTGTATACATTGGAGAATGTGTACTGAATGACCCGCTATGAGAAAGTTTCATAGATTGTCATATGAGTGTCATAGACTTTCTCATGTGACTATTGGTATGAATAGTCCTTAGACCTGAAGTCACTAGGGTTCCCTACATAAGGAGTTATGTACTTTGGTATCGTCAAACGTCACCCGTAATAGGGTGGACTATAAAGGCGATCACTGGGTATGTAATGAATTATGCGGAGGGATGTGAGTGATGTAGATGGGATCTATCCCTCCCATATGACGGGAGTGATATCTGTGGGCCCCTTGATCGAGTAGGACTACTGAAACGCATGGCCATGCTCAAATGAGTCAGTATGAGATATTGAGCTCATTTGTTTGAGTGAGTCTACTCGGGGATCAAGAAACACAAGATTGATTGAGGATGACATGGTCTATGCCTCATTGGTCAATCTAGATATCAAGGATAGAAGGACAAGGTCATACACTATCATAGTCATGGAGGTTTAGTCGGATCTCGACTTTTCTTGTTACTTGGGTAGCAATGATGCATTGCTAGGTGCCGCTCATTGTTTATGTGTCTAAAGTGTTTAGGCGCATTGCCAACGTCACGAGAACCTATTGGGTCACACACAAAGGACACAATGCTTCGGGAAAGTTGATCGGCAGATCTGAGCCTGAGTTGGGAACTCGGGAGATCTGAGCCCGAGTTGGGAACTCGGGAGACCTGAGCCCGAGTTGGGAACTCGGGAGGTCAGTTCGGGGGACTCGAGTTGGGAACTCGAGAGAGACCGAGTCGGAGCTCGGCGGGCCGAGTCGGAGCTCGGCGGGCCGAGTCGGAGCTCGGCGGGCCGAGTCGGAGCTCGGCGGGCCGAGTCGGAGCTCGGCGGGCCGAGTCGGAGCTCGGCGGGCCGAGTCGAAGCTCGGCAGAGTTGGAGCTCGGCGGACCGAGTCGGAACTCGGCGGACTAGGATGGCACTCGGCAGACTGGGTCGGAGCTCGGCAGACTGGGTCGGGAGCTCGCCACTCGGGAGACTTGGTCGGGAGACTGAGTCGGAAGCCCGAGAGGCCCGGTCGGAGTTGCATGAAGGAAAGAGAAAAATCTTTCTTCATTGGATGAAAAGATTCTTTTCTTGCATGGGAAATTATAAAGAGCCACATAAAAAGATGTGCTATTTATTGGGAAGCCAAAGAGACACAAACCTCTTCATATTCATGGGATGATTATAAAAGAGGGCCTTGTGACTTTGGATGAGGTCTTCTTCTTCTTGCTTTAGCTTTTCCCCTTCCCTTCCTCTCTTCTTCCTCTCCTCCACTCTTGGCCGAAACCTTATTGTAAGGTTGTTGGCGTTTTTGAGCTACCTCAAGTTGCTAGCACAACTAAGGTAGTTCTCCCGAAGTTGAGAGATTGTGTCCGTGTGGATACGAATAGAGGCATGGACGTTTGAACGTGCAAGAGATCCGGCGCATCTTGGACGAGTGGGATAACCGAAGGGCACGCTTCAAAGGTATAAACAGTAGATAAATCTATTAGATAGATAGCTTTGTACGAGTTTTCTTTCGCATGGATTGCTCGTGGGTTCTTGTTTCCGCTGCATTTTTATTGTTTTATGCTGGGAGAACCCAACAATAATAACTTGAGGTCCTATCCAATTATCGAGTCAGTACAAATCGAATAACCTCGGGTTTTGGTCCTACCCAATGTACTCAAAGCACACTAGTGTAATTCTATGGTCAAGACCAACCACACCTAATTACACTACAACCATTCCGATGGGTTGTCCAATTCCATCTCGGTTGTGGGCCTCTATTTATGCTAAGTAAGGAACCGATAACATGATTTTCTGTGCGACACTACACACCATGTTATCTACAATGCAAAGCAATGAGATTTCGTGTATGTACTATTATAAACAAACACCTAGTGTAGTGTGATTCTCTTTTCAAAATAAGATGTTTATATAAAGAAATCATGTCTTTCAGTATACACATCCTACAGGAGCTTGTGCCAACTTCTGATCGGACTCCAGACTGATGCAGCCACTTGGCTGACTCATGCTCAGTCCCCCGGACCAAGACTTCATACCCTGCTTCACTCACCGGGACTTTGTTCAACCTAGCTTTCCTCGCTAGGACCCGGCTTCACTCACCGGGATTTCCGTCACCCGACTTCACTCACCAGGACCCAGCTTCACTCACCGGGATTTTCGTCACCTGACTTCACTCACCGGGACCCGGCTACACTCACCAGGGTTTCCGTCACCCGGCTTCACTCACCGGGACCCGGCTTCACTCACCAGGGTTTCGTTCACCTAGCTTTACTCACTAGGATTTCGTTCACCCGGCTTCACTCATCGGAATTCGTGCCCAGTCCCCGACCAGGACTTAAACCGAACTTATCTTACTCACTTAAACATAAATCGGTGTGAACACCAAAACAACAATCAGGTCAGACTACATCAACAATCTCCCCCTTTTTGTTGTTTGACAACCCGATTCTAAGTTTAGGTATCAGAAGTCTAATAAAATGAAATCAAATTTCACTATTGCAAGGGAATCAGAATCCTCCCCCTACAATAGTTATATCCGTAATAATCCTAAATTTAACTAACCAAACTCTCCCCCTTTGTCAAACACTGAAAAGAGTCTGGTTATTAAGTTTTAACAACTCCCCCTTAAACGAGGGTCTCCCCCAAAATAAACAAGGGATAATAGGTCGAAAGCATATGAAGAGCATATGAAATAAATACAGCAAGACAGGATATTCATATGCATCATATGAAAGTGAACATGGACTATAGAAATCCATCAGAATGTCATCACACACAAAGTCATAAAATAGTAGTCATAATCAGTATACAGCAAACAGTATCACTCCTAATTAGCGGGATCGTCAGACTGCATCGGATCGAACGAGGTGTCATCGACAGGTAGGAAGCTCCCCGGAGTAGTGTTGCTGGATGGCGGAAAGTCAGGAAATGTCTGCGGTGGTGGATGATTGGCCATCCAAGCGCGCCACTCAGCAAACATCTCCCTCTGATTGATACATATCCCAGAAATCTCAGATCGGATCTCAGACTGAAACTCTTGCTGATCGGCACGCAACCCAGAAATCTTAGACCAGATCTCAGACTGAAACTCCTGCTACCCGAGCTCCAACATGTGAAATCTGTGGTCGAATGTCTGCTCGAGCTTGGCGATCTGCCATCTGAGATCTGGGTCCGCCTCGTAGTCATCCTCTGCTGTAGCAGGCGCACCCTGATGTCCAGCTGGAGCTGCTGCTACCTGAATATGTGCCCGTGGGAGCTCCCCTAGACGCCTCCCATCCTTCCACCTAAGGCCATGAGGATCGCAATAATGCCAGACTTGGCAAACGCACGTCTCCCAAGTCTGCAGTCTTGTCGAACCATCGGCACAGTCCTGCCCTTGGACACATCAATACCGACTGACTGAAGCCAGTCAGTAATAATGTGACCGAAAGGCATATAAATCGTGCGACGCCCGGACTCACTATAGCACATAATGGAATAGAGAATGCTCGCCGTGATATCAAAATCAAGGTGGCGATGCATCCCGTAAAACATCAAGCAATGATATGGACGGATCTCCGCCACGGGTTTTGAGGTGATTGGTAGAAGATAGTTGGTGATAATTTTGAAAAGGATATAATCAACTGGGAAGAGTCGAAGAGCAGCAAAAGTGGGGAAATCAGGGCCTAGCTCATCAAGGCCATCCGACCTAGGGTGTCCAAAAAAGTGCTCGTAGATGGAGTCAAAGGTGACCCCCTCGAACGGAGTCAGTAAAGGATCCAAAATCTCAGGGTAGAGCGAATAGAAATTGGTCGATCGTCGACAACCAAGATACTCAGAAAAATTGTCGTAGGTCAAATCAAGATTGGTTTTGGCTACCCAAGTTGTAAACCCCAAACCCCCTCCCGATTGCAGATTGTTATAAAATTCGGACACTAGATCAGTGTTGATGTCCCTTTGAGAGAAATAAAAAATTCAAGGTTGTAGAACTCAATAATCTATCTCATAGAGGGACAGTACTCGTATACAAAAGATTTATCAACAGATCTACAAGGGAGGAGCTTAAAGGTTCTATTTTGGAAGGCTTGTTCGAAATGTGCATTAGGAAATCTGGAACTGGAGGATGGTTGAGGTCTGGAAGGGTGGGTAGGTCTAGATGATGAAGGAGCTTTGGACCACGAGGTTCCCTCAGCAAGGGCCTTCCCCTTGGAAGACTTTCTAATGTTTGGAAATAGGTTACGGTAAGGTCACGAATTGATCACAGAAGGTTACGACACACAAATTGAATAGATCAGTGAGGTGAAGGTCTCGGCAACCACACAACCAAAATACCAATATGAGTTGGATTTGAGTTTTAAGGGCACGACACAAGATTAAACACTATGGTTAGCACAAAAATCACAACTTATGAAACAAACAGAAAAGGAAAACCACAAGAATGGCTTACTTAGGTGCCATGAAGTTGGTTGAGAGGAACACACAAATTGCTTCACAAGAACTTGCGCAAGAACCAATTGCAGAGAACTCACAGAGGAAGTCACAGATGATTAGAACTCCAGAGAACTCAAGCAGAGGACTCACAACTCGCAGAGAACACTCAGAGGAAGCAGATCGCGCAGGAAGAAGAGGAAGATGAGAGGGTTCGACGCCCAGGGTTGAAGAAAGGAGAGGAAGAGTGATTTAATGGGTTGGTGGACCGATCACCAACCGAAATCAATGCTGCTGATCGGATCAACCATTCGATCCAGAGTACCCAGATCGATCAGGAGACCTCCTGATCGGTCAGATTGGATTCTGATCGGTCAGCGTGACCGATCAGGGAAGTCCCTGATCGGTCTGCGGATCGATCAGAGAACCGGACAGAAAGGTTCTGTGATCCTTTTGATCGGACTATGGACCGATCAGCCCAACTCCTGATCGGTCTGCGGATCGATCAAGGAACTGAACAGAGAGTTCTGATAGCTTTCTGATCGGTCTCCTTGACCGATCAGATTTCAGAGGAGTTTCTGAAACTCCTGATACGTTTCAAAAATTCTCATTTCAAATACCCCTAAACCTTAGATTGTTTCAAAACACCCCCTGAATTAAGTGAGAACTGTTTCCTTATGAGTTCAACAACCCTTACTAGTTTGTATCAGGCAATGTTACAATCAATTGAATTCAACCGAAAACTCATGAGATTGATAAAAACCAACTCTAGTTTGAAATCGGTATCAAGCAATGCTCCAATCAATTTTACTTGATTGGAATGTCCAAGTAAAAGCTAGACATGGTGATTGGAATAACCGCCAAGAAGAGCAAAAGCTAGAGGTGAAAACAATGGAAGATAAATTTGGGGATGACATCTACACTCCGCCGCCCTACGACCATGAAGATTTCAGATATTTGAAGTCAAGGATAGAAACATGGTTTGGAATGGAGTGGAACCTTATGATTGCACTTGAAGAACCCTTCGAGATTCCAAAGGATAAGCACGGAAAGAAGCTTAGGCCTAGATATTGGAATCAAGAACAACAAAATCAATCAAAGGTGAACGAGAAGGTAATTAGTGTATTAACTAATATTTTGCCTAATAATATTTTGAGTGGTGTAGGGGCATACCAAAATGCATATGAATTGTGGAACAAAGTGAAAGAATATCATAAAAATCCTACACAAGTTCAAGAGCCCAAGGAGAATAGTCAAATGGGTCAAGAAGAAGAAGAAGAAAATGAAGTGTCAATTTCTTCAAGTGAAGAGGAGGAATTAAGTGAAAGATCATCAACCTCCTCAAGAGAAAAGAGGAAGAGGTCACCACCTCAAGGATTGAGGGGGAGGAGAGACCCACTTCCATACCGAACAAGAGGAAGCATCCACATCATCCAAGGTTGAAGAAGAAGTCAACCTAGCCTCCACCTCCAACAAAGCCAAATCAAAGGAGCATATCATATGCTTTGGTTGCAACAACAAGGGGCACTACAAGGATAAGTGCCCACTAGGTAAAAAAGAGGTAATTCCTAAGCCCAAGTCCATTCATTTAAATTCTAACATGGGTTATAGGAATGAGGAAGCACAAAAGAAAAGAAAGAAGATTCGATGCTTCACATGTGGAGAGCGAGGGCACTTTCACACTAAATGTCCAAGGAAGGAGGAGCTCAAGAAAAGGGAGCACTTGAGAAGATGGGAGAAGGAGGAAAGAAAGAAAATGGAGCATTTACGAAGGTCACATCAAAGGGGAACTCCAAAGGTAAGGGAGGTAATCCCTAACCTTGAGGTAAAATGTAATTCGAATTCAAGTTCCTTTATGCATGTTAAAAATTGTGCAAATTATTCCTCCATGCATGCTAAAATTAGTTAAAATTGTTTGCTTGTGCATAATCATGTTTTGATATAATGATAGGACTAGGGTTAACAAGATAGATCAAAACCCTAGGAAAATTATGCATCATGAAAGACCTAAGACTTTTGTACCTAAGGATCAAGCATTAATCCCAAGAAGGGAAGGAATGTGCCTAGAAAAGAGGGTAAGTCTAAGAATGTCCAAAGTGGACATATGGACTCAAAAGTTACAAACTTAGAAAGGGAAAATCAAGCCTTGAGAGCAAGACTTGATAAATTAGAAAAGACCCTAGAAAGATTCAAGGTTGGATCTAAGGGTCTAGATATGGTGTTGGGTAGTTTAAAACCCAACTATGATAGATCGGGGTTGGGATACCGATCTAGAGTCTCCAGTGCCAATAAAAAGAAGTATGCTGGGGAAGCATATAATCATGGCAAGAAGGAGAAGCCTAAGGATGGCAAGGGGGTGCCATCAAAAGGTAAAAAGGGTGACTTAACCAAGGACAAGGTGTCCAAGGTTAAAAAGGTTAAATTTGTAGGCCAAGAATTATCGGGGGCTCACCGGTGTGGTCTAGTGTGGGTTGAGTCACCTAGGGAGGTGGTTAGGGCTAAGAGCTCAAGGGGGAGCTCTAGGAGCCCTTTGGGATCCATGGTAAATGGATCTCAAGACATTGGTTCTCTAGGAAGTCTAGGTGGACTAGGAAATATGCCAAAAAGGTTAAAAGACTTGGATAAGTCTTAATTCTAGAGAATTGACACATTAGAAGGAGAATTATGGTGAGAAAAGATGAAAAATGGGATTATAATTGAGAGAAATTGGTTTTAAAGTGTAAATGCCATATAACTTGGTGCTAGGAACGTAATGTGATTGAGTATAAGAAGAGGCATCATGGTGAGGTCGAAATTAGAACCTTTGGACAAGGTTTCAATGATACAATTTAGAGAAATTAGAATTTCGTACCAATCTTGGGATTTGGAGTACATTTGTTTGGAAACATATTTTTCTCAAGTAGACTTAGGCTCCACAAATCTCTCCACGAAATTTTAGATTTTTTGGAGATTTATGGAATTATTTATGCATTACTGAAATTGGGCTGGAAAACCTAAAATTCAGGTATCAGTCGACTGCCCCCCAGGGCAGTCGACTGATCTGAGTGATTTCAGCCCTAGGACCATTCTGTTCAATTTACCAGTCGACTGCCCATGGGGCAGTCGACTGATCAATAGGTTTCAGAATAAGAGGCATATTGGATAATAGGATATGACCTTCAAATTAAAATCCTTGATTATACTCTTTGAACAAAGGTTTGTCTTATGGGTTAATGGTGATTATATGAAATGAGGCCATATGGATAATTCAAGGAAGATTGATAAGTGGATTTTTATCTTAGTAAGAATAAGCAAAAAGAGGATATTGGAGAATAAAAAATGTGCAAAATTGGAAGCATAGAAAAGGGTCGTGTTACCTTATGAAATGGTATGCCATTATATGATTTAAAGGTCATAAATCGTTATTGGATGATAGGATATGACTTTGAATCAAAACCATTGTTTATGTTGTCATATTCTTTGGATAAAGTTTTACTAGAGTGTATGGGATAAGGATTTAGTAATATCATGGAGCTTAAGGAGGATTGATGAGTGCTTAAGATTCATTGGATGATATTGAATGATAAGTGTTTTGATGAATGAAAAGATATGGAAGTTTCCCATATGTATCTAGGATTAAGAGATAAAAAGGGGGAGGCTTTCATCATACTAAGGATACATAAAAAGGAAGAGTTGAGGACCATTATATGTGTAAAATCAAGATGGATGGTTTTGGCAAACATAAGGGTTCATGAATAGATTTGAAAGTTGATACAAAATGTCAAACCTTTGAGGAAATTAGAGAATGTACCAAAAGTCAAGCACACTTGATATTTTCATGGAATCATATTTTTCTAGGTTGGGATATATCCTAACAAGTGTGTTTGCAAATTTTTAGATTTTTCCAAATTTTCTAGAGGGTTCTAAGGTAGAAAACTTGGGTTGTTGAGTTAGGAGTAACTTGACAAAAGGAAAGGTTGTGATGTTATGTTGGGGTATAACTTAACTTGGTGTTATGGTGTTAAGTTGGGTAGAACTTCACCTAGGTAAATTGAAAATTGGGAGAAGACATAGGTTAAGGGGGAGGTTGCCTCCGTGTTTGCCTTAATTTTCATAGAAAATTTTTGGGTTTTATGTCCAACTTGGGAATGGTGATAGATACATGGGTGAATGTATTTTTCCCAAGAAGGTATGGGTACCACAAACTTCTCCACAAAATTTGATAATTTTTGGAGATTTATGAAATTTCTGGCGCATTCTGAATGTGGCCTGAAAAACTGATTTTTAGAGTATCAGTCGACTGCCCTGAGGGGCAGTCGACTGGTCAGGGCTGATCTTTGTATCAGTAGCTGGCAAGTGATCCAAATGATAGAAAACTAGTGTATGGGGGGCTAGTACACTGCGTTTAGGATCATTGGGATTAAAAGATCCAATAATTGAGATATTGTTGGAGTCTTTTTGATGTTAGGCAAAGGGGGAGAAGTGTTGGGTTTAAGTTAGAAAACCAAACACACCTTTGCGAGAAACCCTAGGTGTAGGGGGAGTTGAGATTAAGGGGGAGCATGGTTGCTCCATTCTTGGCGTAAGGGGGACCTTGGAGAGGTTCTTTAAAAGCCTTTGTAAGTCCAATGTAAGGGGAGCTTTGGAGAAGCTTTAAAAAGTCCATTTTTGGTGAAAATTCCTAACTTTGGGAAGTTAGGTGTGGAAATTCCTAACTTGGGAGGTTAGGTGTGTGAAAAGTCCTAACTTGGAGGGTTAGGTGTGGAAAGTCCTAACTTGGAGGGTTAGGTGTGAAAAGTCCTAACTTGGAGGGTTAGGTGTAGAAAATTCCTAACTTGGAGGGTTAGGTGTGGGATGCCTTGGGATAGGATCCATGCATTGCATATGCATTGGCGGTGTAAGTCCAAGATGGAGTCTTGGCAGTGTAAGTCCAATTGTTTATTTAGCATTGTTATTGCTATTGACTACTATTTACTTTCCCTAACTTAAACGTATTGCCAAACATCAAAAAGGGGGAGATTGTCGAGGCAATCTATGGTCCAGAGTGACCAAGTGTTTTGATGTTTGGGCAAAGGGTTTAAGTTAAGTTTTCCCTTGTGTACTAATATGTGTATGTGAGTGTGTAGGTTGTACAGGTTTACACATATTGACTTGGCTGGACGGCCTCGGTACGGTGAAGGGTGGCATGGAGACAAGCTGGAGGCTTGTGTGCACCCGAGGGACCTTGGAGAGCAGGGACGATGAGCTGAGGGGCTCGGACTTCGAGGCATGCGTGAAGGATGGCATGGAGGCAAGCTGGAGGCTTGCGTGCATCCGAGGGATGGGAGCCGAAGATGAAGAGGGCGCGAAGGCAATAGTCGAGGCTGCTGGTGAGGAGTCAGTCGAGTCGTGAGGGTACGAGTGCTGTGTGATTGTACTCGGAAAATCTTAGGGTTCGAGTGCTGAGAGAAGTGTACTTAGGAAGGGAAACCCTAGGTGTGTGAGTGGGGCAGTCGACTGTCATTGGGGCAGTCGACTGATAAAACTCACAAAAAGGTTTTGGTTGGGGACCAGTCGACTGCCCTGGGAGCAGTCGACTGGTAGCAGCTGGTGAGTTGGCTGAAAATTCGAACGTTGGGGTTGCAACGGTCGATTTTCAGTGGCACCAGTCGACTGCCCTGGGAGCAGTCGACTGATGGCGAGGGTTTCAGACTTAGTTCTATTTAAAGAGGACTTCGTGGTGGCTGAAACTCTTGATGAATTTTGTCTTGGTTAAAGGCAAAATAGTAGTCATGGTGCTCAAGTCTTGTCAAGGTGTTGTGGTGAGGTTTCAACACCCACAAGGAGGGACAAGGGCTAGCCGGAGGTTATCCGGGGAGTGATCCACCGACGGATTCTTGGATTAGTCACCCTTAGGGGTGGATACCAAGTAAATCTTCATTGTTAGCATTGTTCTATACATTGTTAGTTTTGTTTTATTGTATATTTCGCTTGCGCAACTAACCATGTAGGAAGAAGAATTCGAAAAGTTGCTATTCACTCCCCCCCTAGCAACCGAATCGATCCAACATACTTAGGATGCGAGTAGAGCAGAGGAGGCCCGGAACCTTATGGACGAAAATAGAGCTCCCATGGCTAAGATGCGAGCACTTATAACTACTATGTCTCATCAGCCATTACATGATTTTGAGTCATAGGAGACTCAAGATCTCTCACACTCTGCAAACTCTGATGATTAATTTTTTTTTAAAGGTTTGTTCAACTATTACTTAGTTTTTTATTTATCATCCATAAATCATAAAAAATATAATTATTTTGTTTATATATTCTAATATGTTCAATTTCTAACTATTGTATTATCATATGTTTTAGGACTCCTGCGGATATATTCCTCTTCTTCAGTATCATATGTTATTATATTCAGGTATATATTTTATTATATGTAATATTAGGTATTGAGTACCTGCAAAATTTATAATTATGTTTACTTTTATAATAATCTATTATATTTTATTTTCTGTAAAATTGTTTATTACTATCACGAATGTTACAGTTGGCCATTGCCGATGGGATTACCGACAGAAAAGATATTCCATCGGAAAATATTGATACTGTAGGACCGATGCACGTGAGAGGGGGGGTGAATCACGTGACTTTTAAAATCTTCGTTATAGAATCAGAGTCGATAGAAAATTGTACGATTCTTGAAAAACGTGCACAGCGGAAAAATTAAAACGAAAAGCGAAAGCGAAAAATAATAAAAAATTACACGAGGAGTTTTACTTCGTTCGGAGCCTTCGGCGACTCCTACTCGAAGACCCAGGCTCCTTGAGCCTTTCCTGTGGGCAATCCACTAAAAACCTCTACCGGCAAACCCTCGGTAGAGTGATTCGAATACAATATTAGGTGGAAGTGTAACAACCCTACACTTCCCCTTTTAATAATTTAAGTGCAAATAGAACAAAAATTATGTTACCCAACACTTAGATTTATCTGAAGCAGCTTGGGTGTTGGGAGCGATCTTCCGGCAGCGGTCGGACAGCGTCGAGTCAAAGCACAAACCGCAGCAGAGGAGCGTGGAAGCAAGAGAGTGCCAAAGCTTGAACCAGAATTTTTTTTTTCTATCTTTTAGAGGGCTTGCTTGCTTCCTTTTATAGTGCCTCGATGCATGATCTTCTCAGCTCAAATTTTATCCATCAGCAAGAAGGAATAATTCAAACAAAATAACGTTTCTATCCTTTGCTTCACTTAAATAATTTAAATAAAATTTAATCTGAAAAGTAACCAAGAGGTTTTATCCTCTTACCTCACCAAGGCTTTTTTTTTGAAAAAAAATAATTCAAAATACAATTTTATTAATAATTGAAAAAGAGAGATTTTATCCTTCTAGCTAGGCTTCACATGAGAATTTTAAGCATTAATAGGAATAATTAGAAAATAACAATAAGATTTTATCATTAGTAGGAATAATTTTATTCTCCAAAAAAATAAGAAATACGAATAATTTAAATGAAAATTTATCCTCCACCGAGGCTTTAGATGAAGAATAAATTTATAAAATTCACTTACAAAATCTAATTAGTTCACATATCAAATAAATCCTGTAAAATAGAGTTAATGAATTTAGAGTTAATTAGACCCCGTCCAAACCTAGATAAGGATCTAACCAGGACTCAACCGAGGTCACCAAAATGGGCCTAAGTTGGACCGCGCCTACAGTCCTAAAATAGGACCCGTCCTCACTGGTTCGCTCCTCCAGTGACTTACCTTACTTACCTCGTGCAGCTCTACTCAACTTCTTAACCCACCAGGTCTTCCTGCCAGGGCTCAACTACCCTGGTCTTTTTGCCAAGTTTCAACCAACTTGGGCTTCAGCCAATTGTCAGGCCCACGAACCCAACTGGACTTCCTGCCAGGACTCAACCACCCTGGACTTCAGCCTGGTGTCAGGTCCTAAGTCTTTCAACCCTGCACACTTAGTAAAGAGATCAAAACCAAAAGCAAGCCTAACTTTAACCTATTTGTCATTCATCAAAACCCAAGTTTAACTATTAGTGCAAATTACACCAACAATCTCTCCCTTTTTGATGCAATGACAACCTGGGTTAAAGTTAGAACATAGCAGATAAAGCAATGAGTCCAAAAAGAATATGCAAATGACATGCTCTAAGATCTGGAGTTTTTAATTTCTTTAAGATTTTAATTTCTAAAAACTTTAACTTCTAACTTAACCCTTAAACCCTCCCCCTTTGGCATTCATCAAAACAAAGAAATAATAAGTGCGCAAGCATCAGAAATAAACCAAGCATTCAAGTAATATGCCAGCCAAAAAAAACTTTAAGTATTTGGGGAAGAAAAAATGCTTAACAAGCATACTAAGTTTCTGAACTGATTCAGAGGGGGAAGTCAAGTTCTTAATTTAACACAAACAATCTGAGAGCATAAAGAAAATGACTAGGTGTAAATTTAGAAATGACTTTTCTAACACCATTTTCAAAAAAAACTTCCTTCAAAATATTAATCTTTTCTAAACCAATAAAGAATATCTCAAAGCAAATTAATGAAAAGGAGAAGATTTCTCCAAAATTTTCTTTTCAAAAGATCATTTAGAATATTTTCAGGATTAATTTGAGGATAAACTTTCAAGATAATTTTTTTTAACACAATATTTGAAAGAGCACAAAAAGAGATAGATTTTAACTTATGCTCTCCTTGAACCAAGTAAGAATTTTAGCCCTTTTTAGGTGTCTAACCTTAATTACTAGCTAACTATCTAGATGATAGTAGTGTTCACTGGGTTAGTCAAGTCAAGTAATAATGTCTAGCTCAGATTTTAACTCACGACTACTTGACTTGATCACTGTAATATGAGTATTTTACGCCCAGACTTACTGCGATGCACAGATTTAAGCATTCTGAAGTCCAGGCAAAGTCCTATGCATCTCACAACCATTCTATGTTTTGCAAGCACAAACAAGTTATCCTTAATGTGTTTTGTGAGATGCGGCTACCTAAATCTATAGGTTCATGCAGTTTTAGGGGTCAAACTTAGGCTAAGTCCACCAAATTTTTTTTTTAAATGCTACTTTGAAATACTAAAATTAAGCCAATTAAACCAAGAATCAAAGTAATTAAGCTAATGGCCAAACAGAGTATGCGAGCTGATTGTTCAAAAGAAGTAAGTGTGATCAGGTCAGTTCTAGTCTATAACACACATTCCTATTAACCTTCTTAAGTTACTAAATTCAGATTCAGGGAGTGGTTTAGTAAATATATCAGCTAGGTTAGCCTTAGATTCAACATGGTTAAGTTCAATTTCTCCTTTATTAACATGATCTCTGACAAAATAATGTTTAATTTCTATATGTTTGGTCCTAGAGTGGTGGACTGGGTTTTTGGTTAGATTAATTGAACTTAGATTATCTATAAATATTTTGACTTTCTTAAAATCTAAGTTAAAGTCTTTTAACGTATGCATCATCCAAAGTAATTCACTCACCCATGGCTATGTACTCAGCTTCAGTGGTGGATAGGGCAACGCAGTGCTGTTTTCTACTGAACCAACTAACTAGTGAGGGCCCTAGAAGTTGGCATCCACCACTGGTACTTTTCCTATCTAATTTACAGCCAGCATAATCTGAGTCAGAAAATCCAATAAGTTCAAATTGGGATGTTCTAGGATACCAAATTCCTAAACTTTCTGTCCCTTTAAGGTACCTAAATATTCTTTTAACTAGGGTTAGATGTGACTCTTTAGCACATGTTTGATACCTAGCACACATACTAACTGCAAAGAGAACGTCAGGTCGACTTGCAGTCAGGTAAAGTAAGCTGCCTATAGCACTTCTATAATATTTAAGGTCAACAGGTTTGCCATTTGGGTCACTATCTACAGTTTGATTGGTAGCCATAGGTGTTTTAATTTCTTTTGCACTATCCATTCCAAATTTTTTAAGTAGTTCTTTAGTGTATTTTTGTTGATAGACAAATGTACCCTCACTGGTCTGTTTTATTTGTAGCCCTAAAAAGAAAGTTAATTGGCCTACTAAACTCATTTCAAATTCATTTTCCATTACCGTTATAAAATCTTGCAAAAATTTTGAGTTAGTTGAGCCAAATATTATATCATCTACATATACTTGGGCTATAAAAATATCAATTTTTAATGTATTAACAAATAGTGTTGGGTCAATTTTACCTTGGTTAAAACCTTTAGATACTAAATGGTTAGACAGTCTTTCATACCAGGCCCTAGGGGCTTGCTTAAGTCCATATAGGGCTTTTTTTAGTTTAAAGACATAGTCAGGGTGTTCTAAGCTTTCAAAACCAGGGGGTTGTCCTACATAAACCTCTTCCTTAATTAGGCCATTTAGGAAGGCTGACTTAACATCCATTTGATACAATTTGAATCCTTTATGGGCTGCATAACTTAAAAGCATCCTAATATACTCAAGTCGAGCTACAGGGGCATAGGTTTCATCATAATCAAGTCCTTCTACTTGGCTAAACCCTTTAGCTACTAACCTAGCCTTATTCCTGATTATTTCACCTTGTTCGTTAAGTTTATTCCTAAAGACCCATTTGGTTTCAATGAACTTTTTGTCTTTAGGTAAGGGTACTAAATCCCAGACTTGACTACGTTCAAATTGGGCTAACTCCTCTTGCATAGCTATGATCCAATCAGGGTCAAGTAAAGACTCTTCTACTGATTTTGGTTCAATTTTGGAAATTAAAGCAATTTGGCTATGGTTTCTAAAGGCTGACCTAGTTTGAACCCGTAGTTCTGGATCACCTATGATTTGATCAATAGGGTGGGCTGGGCTGACTCGAATAGTTCTGGTTTGGTTAGGTGAAGGTTCAGTCAGATCATGGTCTTGGTCCTTAATTGGGCTTTCATCTGGGTCAGTACTGGACCTAACAAAATCAATTGGTTGGTAGGTGGTTTGATCAGAGTTATTTGGGTCAGATGTTTCATCAAATTTTACATTTGTAGTTTCTTCAATTCTTAGGGTAGTTTTGTTATAAACTCGATAGGCTCTACTGGTAAGGGAATAACCTACAAAGATACCTTCCTCAACCTTAGATGTAAACTTTCCTAAGTGTTCTCTAGTATTTAATATATACACTTTACATCCAAATACTTTAAAATACTTAATATTAGGTTGTTTGTTATAATAGATTTCAAAAGACGTTTTTCCTAGATTTTTATTTATAGTTATTCTATTTTGTACATAGCAGGCTGTACTGACAACCTCGACCCAAAGGTATTTAGGTAAGTTGTATTCATTAAGCATTGTTCTGGTTGCTTCTTGTAGTGTTCTATTTTTTCTTTCTACAATTCCATTTTGTTGAGGTGTTTTAGGGCAGGAGAATTCATGGTGGTAGCCATTTTCTAAACAGAATTGATTAAATTTTTGATTTTTGAATTCCCCACCGTTATCGCTCCTAAGTCTTATAATTTTAACCCCTTTTTCATTTTCTATTAATTTGCAAAATTGAGTAAATATATCAAACGTTTCATCTTTATTTTTTAAGAATTTTACTCAGGTGAATCTTGAATAGTCATCTATAATTGCTAAACAGTATAGATTCCCACTAATTGATTTTACCCCATGTGAGTCAAATATGTCTAGGTGAATTAATTCAAGAATTGATTTAGTTTGAGTTTGATTAGTTGGTTTGTGAGTTGATCTAGTTTGTTTCCCTTGTTGACAAGCATTACATAAGGTTGTCTCAAAGTTAGGTAACTTTGGTAGACCTCTAACTAAACCATTTAGTTTAGGTAATTTTCTGAAGTGAGTGTGTGAAAGTCTCCTATGCCATAGCCAAGTCTCATCCTTATGTGTTAAAAGACAATTTGCTAGGGGACGGGTTAACCTAATTTCATAGATGTTATTGTGTCTATGTCCTCTAAGTGTGATGTTTGGGTTGTCAGTGTGTTTGATCATACATTCATTGGACAAGAACCTAACCTTATACCCAGTGTCACACAATTGGCTGATACTTAGTAAATTGAAGTGAAAGTTTTCAACAAGTAAGACATTTTTAATTATAAAATCAAACTCAAGTTCAATGTTACCTAGGCCAATTACCTTAAGTTTACCGTTGTTTCCAAACGCAACTGTCCCTAGACTTTTGTACTTGAGTTTTGTAAACTTGGTGGGATCCCAGTCATATGTCTGGAGCACCCACTATCGATAATCCACTTGTTTTTCTACAGTTAAGTAGGAAATTTTTAGAATTTAGTTTAAATTTTTAATGAGTTAAAGGAATGATTTAAAGAAACTTAAGAAATTTGAACCCCAAAAAAAACTTAAGAAGTTTAAAAATTTGAATTTAAAAAGCTTAGGAGAATTTGAATTTTGAAAAACCTTAAGAAATTAAAGACTTGAAGTTTTGAAAAAGTTAAGGAATTTAAAAGATTTAAGGAATTTAAATTTTGAATTTTGAACAACTTTGAAAAATATGAATAAAAAAAAACTTAAGAGTTTTGAATTTCGAGAAACATTAAGAAATTTAAAAAATTTAAGATTCTAAATTTTAAATTTGAATTGGTTAATTTGAATTTTAAATTTTGAATTTGTTAATTTGAATTTTGAATTTTGAACTTGTTAATTTGAATTTTGAATTTTGAATTCATTAATTTGAATTTTGAATTTGTTAATTTGAATTTTGAATTTTGAATTTGTTAAATTGAATTTGTTAATTTGAATTTTGAATTTTGATTTTGTTAATTTGAATTTTGAATTTTGAATTCATTATTTTGAATTTTGAATTTTGAATTCATTAATTTGAATTTTGAATTTGTTAATTTGAATTTTGAATTCGTTAATTTGAATTTTGAATTTGTTAATTTGAATTTTGAATTTTGAACTTGTTAATTTGAATTTTGAATTTTGAATTCATTATTTTGAATTTTGAATTTTGAATTCATTAATTTGAATTTTGAATTTGGTAATTTGAATTTTGAATTTTGAATTTGTTAAATTGAATTTGTTAATTTGAATTTTGAATTTTGATTTTGTTAATTTGAATTTTGAGGTTTGAGTTTAGTTGTCCTTATTCATCTCACTTGATCTAAGTTGTCAATCAAAGGGATCCTATGATTTGTGTGAGATAAGTTTGAGTTTGATTTATAAAAGTTAATCTGACCTTTTGTTAGATTCAGGTTTGACAAGAAGCAGTTTAAAAGTATACTTCCATAATTGGTTTCCAGGCCGTGGCGAGGCACAGAGGTCTTCTTTGGCCGAAGCCTTATTGGATCAACAACCACTTTCTAGGCAAAACCGCTTAAGGAAGTTGTACTTTTAACCTACCTATTGAAACTCCTTGGTCTAACTAGTCTAGGATGTGGCGGGGTACTCCGTCTAGTTCCACTGGGCTAAGAAGACCAAATAAAGGACGCCTTCCCCTACATGACTCCTTAGATCAGCTTCCCTAACGTACTATCAGCTCGCCCTACCCTAGTACTGAGTAGGTCAAGTGTCAGATTAACTTTTGAAACTAGTCCTAAGTACCCAGACGGGTAAAGGGTGACTTTGAGGTGCCAACTAATTTGGTGCCTTCCCCTAAATTATAGGTAGGGTATTTAGGGTCAATGTAATGAATGTCCTTCTTGGGGACATAGTATTGGTTCTGCCCTACTTGCTTTGTTAGGTAAGCTTTCGGGACCCACGCTTTTCACCGGTTTTCACGTGGGTGGACAAATGAGATAAAGGATTTTTGGGTCGATCCTGATTTATATCCTATCCCAGATTTATTGTACACGCCCTTTTGAGATCCAAGAATAAGGTCAAGATTCTTGGACCGGGTTGTAAAAGTTGTTAGTAAGTCCTTAAGGTTTTGAACTTCACCCTTTAGGGTGGTGTTATCATTTTCCAGTTCAATTGTTCTTTCATTTTGAGTTGATTCAGTTAAGGTTTTGGTATTAATTAATTGCTCCTTAAGGTCTTGATTTTCCTTAAGGAGCTGGTCATTCCTAGATTCAGATGCAAACAAATTTTTATTTAAAACAGAGATAATCTTAAAAAACTTTTTATTAATTGAATCTAAGTATACCTTAGTCGAGGTATCCGAAAAGAGTCCGATCTCTTGGCTCGACTCGTATTCGGAATCTTTGTCGCTTTCCGAGTCCGATCCATGTCCGGTTGCCATTAGCGCGAGGTAACTTGAATTTTTTGATGGTTCATTGTCGGAGTCGTCCGAGCTCTCGTCCCAGGTGGCTTGTAAAGCCTTCTTCTTCTTGTTCTTCTTGGGTTGGTCCTCCTTTTTATAGGGACATTCATGTTTAAAGTGCCCCTTTCTGTTGCAACTGAAGCAGGTCATTTTGCTTTTACCTTCATTGCTGATGGGCTTCATTATCTTTTGGAGGTCCCTTTTTGAAAACTTGTTCTTCTTTTTGGCAAAGAATTTTCTTACCAAGTTTACCATATGCTCCTCGTCGTCTGAGTCTGACTCTGGTTCTTCTTCGGATTCTTCTTGAATATTCTTCTTCGACTTGACCTCTCTTGAAGAATCTGCAAACAAAGCAAACCCTTTCTCGGCCTTGGCGTTAGTTTGTTCATGCAACTCTAATTCACAAAATAGTTCATCTAAATTTATTTTGGAAAGATTCCTAGAGATTTTATAAGCATCTACAATGGATGCCCATAATGAATTTCTAGGAAAGGCATTTAGTGCATACCTTATAATGTCTCTGTTTTCTTGTTTGTGCCCAATCAGGTGGAGTCCATTTAGTATGTCCTTGATCCGAGCGTGAAGTTGACTTACAGATTCTCCTTCCTGCATTTTCATATTAAACAATTTATTTAAAAGCAAATCCCTTTTTGTTACCTTTGCATCAATAGTGCCTTCATGCAATTCAATTAGTTTATCCCAAAGTTCTTTTGCTGATTCGGTTGGTCCGATTCTGTTCAGCTCTTCTTTGGTTAGTCCGCACTGGAGGGTGTTCTGCGCTTTGAACTCGATCTGAGCTTTTTTCTTCATTTCCAGGTTCCATCTATCGGGCTTCAGTGGCGCCTTGTTTCCCTCGTCCATTGGTGGTTCGTAGCCAGTTTGCACCGCGAACCATTGATCCATATCGGTTTTGAGATACACTTCCATTCTCCGCTTCCAGTAGGGGAAATCTTCCCCGTTGAAGAGCGGAGGACGAGCAGTGCTGTAACCTTCACTCTGTGCCATCTGTGACTTACAAAAAAAACAACAAAACTCGTTCCAAGACTAAGTCTTGGATTAGTGGTGTGGTATGAAAAAAAAGAATAAGTGAAGAGCGACTCGAAATGGTGTTGCACCAAATTCGAGTAAAACTGAACGAACAAAAGAAAAAGATCCAAATTTAAGCAACAATACTTAATTTAGATTGTGCAACGAAAAACACAAAATGCGAAAAACTGGATCTCCCCCAGCTCTTACAGTGGTTGCACCGATTCAGAGCGTACCAAGGCTCTGATACCACTTGTAGGACTGATGCACGTGAGAGGGGGGTGAATCACGTGACTTTTAAAATCTTCGTTATAGAATCAGAGTCGATAGAAAATTGTACGATGCTTTGAAAAATATGCACAGCGGAAAAATTAAAACGAAAAGCGAAAGCGAAAAATAATAAAAAATTACACGAGGAGTTTTACTTCGTTCGGAGCCTTCGGCGACTCCTACTCGAAGACCCAGGCTCCTTGAGCCTTTCCTGTGGGCAATCCACTAAAAACCTCTACCGGCAAACCCCCGGTAGAGTGATTCGAATACAAGATTAGGTAGAAGTGTAACAACCCTACACTTCCCCTTTTAATAATTTAAGTGCAGACAGAACAAAAATTATGTTACCCAACACTTAGATTTATCAGAAGCAGCTTGGGTGTTGGGAGCGATCTTCCGGCAGCGGTCGGACAGCGTCGAGTCAAAGCACAAACCGCAGCAGAGGAGCGTGGAAGCAAGAGAGTGCCAAAGCTTGAACTAGAAATTTTTTTTTTCTATCTTTTAGAGGGCTTGCTTGCTTCCTTTTATAGTGCCTCGATGCATGAACTTCTCAGCTCAAATTTTATCCATCAGCAAGAAGGAATAATTCAAACAAGATAACGTTTCTATCTTTGCTTCACTTAAATAATTTAAATAAAATTTAATCTGAAAAGTTAACCAAGAGGTTTTATCCTCTTACCTCACCAAGGCTTTTTTTTTTGAAAAAAATAATTCAAAATACAATTTTATTAATAATTGAAAAAGAGAGATTTTATCCTTCTAGCTAGGCTTCACGTGAGAATTTTAAGCATTAATAGGAATAATTAGAAAATAACAATAAGATTTTATCATTAGTAGGAATAATTTTATTCTCCAAAAAAATAAGAAATACGAATAATTTAAATGAAAATTTATCCTCCACCGAGGCTTTAGATGAGGAATAAATTTATAAAATTCACCTACAAAATCTAATTAGTTCACATATCAAATAAATCCTGTAAAATAGAGTTAATGAATTTAGAGTTAATTAGACCCCGTCCAAACCTGGATAAGGATCTAACCAAGACTCAACCGAGGTCACCAAAATGGGCCTAAGTTGGACCGCGCTTACAGTCCTAAAATAGGACCCGTCCTCACTGGTTCGCTCCTCCAGTGACTTACCTTACTTACCTCGTGCAGCTCTACTCAACTTCTTAACCCACCAAGTCTTCCTGCCAGGGCTCAACCACCCTGGTCTTTTTGCCAAGTTTCAACCAACTTGGCCTTCAGCCAATTGTCAGGCCCCACGAACCCAACTGGACTTCCTGCCAGGACTTAACCACCCTGGACTTCAGCCTGGTGTCAGATCCTAAGTCTTTCAACCCTGCACACTTAGTAAAGAGATCAAAACCAAAAGCAAGCCTAACTTTAACCTATTTGTTATTCATCAAAACCCAAGTTTAACTATTAGTGCAAATTGCACCAACAGATACTGATCGAATGTTACAGTCGGCCTTTGCCGATGAGATTGCCAACGGAAAGTCAATATTCCGTCAGTATTTTTCGATGAAAATTAGCATTCCATCCGGATATAGGACTAAAAGTTTGTCTTGTTGGTAAATCCTAACGGAATATTGATTTTATGTCGGAAATGTCCCGACGGAATGTTAATTTCCTTCGATAAATAATGTCGACGGAATTTAGATTCCGTTGGTGTTTTTTGCCGACGAAATTAATTCCATCAGTAATTTACCGATGATAGAACTTTTTTCGTCGATATTGTGCCACTGACGTTTTTGGCCTGACTGTAGAAATTCCGTCGGTTATTCCATTGGTAATATTATTTGCCGACGGAATATCGATTGAAAATTTCATCAAAATCTTTGAAATTTCTTATAGTATTTATCTTATCAAAGTATTATGATACTGTATTTAAAAAATTACACCATAGTTGAATTTTAAAAAATAACACCACTGCTATTTTATATTTTAAAAATCAACGTAATAATATTGTAATTAAAAAATCAACAACATCCTATATAAATTCTAAAATCAATATATATCACAGTGATTTTATTCTTTAAAATCAAATATCACAGCGATTTCTATCACAATAATTATGATTGATGGGAGAGATAAAATAATAAAGAAATATATTAAAAAATCTGAAAGTTAAATATACTTTATAATAATTTCATAATTTTAAATACGTCTTTAGTAATTACTAATTATTTTTTAAACTCCTATTATTTTAACAACTGGGAGATCATGATGGACCTTGTGGCCATTGTGAAATCGTGGCCAAGCAGCCATAAGTTTCGTCGTGAACTCGTGGCGGTAAATATTCATTATTTTATTAGATTTTTTTTTAAAAAAATTATATTTGTATAATGTTTTTTATTAGAGAAGAGAAGAAAAGAGAAGGGAAGGATATATTTGAACATAAAAGATGCAATATTCTAGGTTTTTATTAAAAGTAGATAGATAACATGATAAATTGCCCTCGAGAACGTTGAACTTGTGAAATTGTAATTTGTGACAAGCATCGGAAGAGTCTGTCCGGGTAATCTACTTAGGTCCATCTTGAGCTGTGAGTCATGAGCATCGACGTCAACGCTAATGTTTTCATCTTGGATTGCCTTCCTCTTCCTCTCGTATATTTTCCTTTCTCTTGTTATAAATCTGAGTTTGTGTCCTTTTCAACTCCTTCAAGCCCACGGACTAAAGATCGGACAGGTGTTATGGTGACTCCACTCTTGGTGACAACATAATAATTCAATCTATTATGCAATGGGTATGAAATTAAATTTGTTAATGATAAAATAATTTTGTCTAGTAACAAAATAGAATAATGATAGATATTAGAATAGTTTGTTTTTAAAAAAAAATTGTGTTCATCCAATAAGATAGAACTAGAATAACAATTATAATGCTTAATTAGAAGGAATATTATTAAAAAATGAAGAAGAGTAATCATTGTAAGAAAATGCATATTATATAAATAATATGTATATAATGTATATAACTAATTTTACTTCTATAATTTATTCCATCGATACGTTTATTGACATGATTTTGTCTAGTTTCGTTCGAGTTAATCACCTTGACCCAATGAACTTGATTGATTTAATTATCTCAATTAGACTATTCAAACTTTAAATAGTTTAACTAACTTTTTTAACCTAATGAATTGCCCTTGCCAACTCACTGAACTGATCGACACAAATTGACTAATCCAAAGCAGCACGCGATTGGGAGGCTTGACCTACTCAAGCAAACTTGATCACCTGGTCCACCAAGCTTGGCCGACCCTAATTGACCCTTGAACACATTCATTAGACACATTCAAGATGGAAAATGGGTATTAGACCTGAAAATACTAGCTATCAGAATGTCCTCTATGTATCCTAATTTTTTGATTTATCCTAGTAGCCGATGGAAACTTCTGTGAAACCTGTTGGAATTGGTCGACCGGCAAGAGGGGGATAAATTGTCCCTGAAAAATTAAATCGATATTTTGTCTTGCTCAACAAACATAATATCACGCCCCTGGAGAGGAGCCATTGATCCAATATACAATCGGATAACATCTTCCCTGTACGGCGAATAATTTGAAATATTTATACAAACACTCACACAATATATATGACCTCTGACATCAAATAAAGATATAACGGTCAATCTCAGCCAGAGCATAAAGATAACACACTCCTACTTTAAATCAAGCAGAAAATATCAAGTATGATAACAACAATAGCAGATATAAGGTAATAATCTTACTGCAAATCATAAGTAAGCCATGTATGAAGATAAAGTGGAACTAAAGAAGAACAAGCAAAAAAGTACTCGCCTCAAAGTAGAGAAGTCCGTAAGCATAGAGAACGCTCTGTCCGACAGTCTAAACGCAAATCAATGTTCTGTATTAAAGAACATATGCTATTACAATAATAACAAAATAGGTAAACTAGTTACTAACCGTATAAAAGTAACCCTAAGGATATAGTTAGGTCATGGTATCCTCACATCTTAATCAAATATCCGATCAAGCCAAGACCCTAATCCAAAACTCCATCTGAGATCAACTAACCAATCCACCATTATAGCTCTCTCATGAATTAAACTAACAACAAGCCTTCTAGCACCATCACCATCATCTACAATTCAAGAAATACAATATTCATCCAAATAACTCCCAAATTTGCAACCCACGGCAACCACACAAGGGCTAATAGAACCTAGCTATAAGTAAACCCATTCCACAGCAATCATCTCCGAAAAGCTCAAGGCAACAACACTAATCTCACAAGAACCAAGCTACATACGTATTTTCAAAATAGAGTGCTATAATCAATTAAAAAACACTAACTATAATTTCTAATCCAAAACAAATCCATCAGACAACACACTCACTCTATTGATCAGATTCACTAGAATTCCACGACAGAACTCCAAGACAAAACAAAGGAAATCAAAAACAGTAAACTCACATCATAGTATATCACTAAACATAATAGCTAATCTAAGAAGAACAATAGCTCAAGAAGTAACACAATAACAAACCAAAATCCAACTCCAAAACCCAACAGGATGTTAGTGAGAGCCCTAGAGCCAATCATATGATGATTACTTTTTGGACTCATTATATCATATTCTTGTATATATATTTCTTATATATAAAGGCATTTCTTATGGTTATTGTACTTATGTGTATTGGTGCCAAATAACTTAGTATAATAATGTCCTTGAGTAGAAGGTTCTTATCTATATCAATCGATTAGTTGAATCGATAGTGAGATGATATAGAGAACACTACTCTTAATTATTCCTAGTCAAGTATTAACATTCAAGGACAATGTTAATGCATAGAGACTAGCATGTAGGTCAACATGATGACTAGATCTCACAAGTCATGGATATGAGATATCAAGTTGACACATGGGTATACATTAGAGAATGTATACTGAATGACCCGCCATGAGAAAGTATCATGGATCGTTATATGAGTGTCATATACTTTCTCATGTGACTATTAGTATGACTATTAGTCCTTAGACCTGAAGTCACCATAGTTCCCTACATAAGGAGTTATGTACTTTGGTTTCGTCAAACGTCACCCGTAACTGGGTGGACTATAAAGGCGATTACTGGGTATGTAACAAATTATGCGGAGGGATGTGAGTGATGTAGATGAGATCTATCCCTCCTATATGACGGGAGAGATATCATAGTCTTGATAGAGTGAGACCACTAAGTGCATGGCCATGCCCAAATAAGGCAATATGAGATATTGAGCTTATTTGATTATAGTGAGTCTACTTGGAGTTCAAGACACATAGATTGATTGGAGGATGACACAGTCTATGCCTCATGAAAGATCAATCTAGATATCAAGGATAGAAGGACATTGTCACATATTGTGATGGTCACAATTCTTAGTCACATTGGTGATGTTGGATCTCAACATTCTTGTAACTTGGGTAGCAATGATGTGTTGCTAGATACCGCTCATTGCTTATGTTTCTAAGAGGTTAGAAGCATTGCCAACGTTACAAGAACCTATAGGGTCACACACAAAGAACAAATAGATGGAGAAAAATGAAGTCAAGTTTGACTTGACTAAATATGGAAAGTCCATAAGAGGCAAGTTTGACTTGACCCAAATCCAAATCAAGTTTGACTTGACTTGGTTCCACTTCAAGTTAGACTTGACATGGGAGAAGAAATGGAGTCAAGTTTGACTTGACTAAATATGGAAAGTCCATAAAAGGCAAGTTTGACTTGACCCAAATCCAAATCAAGTTTGACTTGACTTGGTTCCACTTCAAGTTAGACTTGACATGAGAGAAGAAATGGAGTCAAGTTTGACTTGACTAAATATGGAAATTCCACAAAAGGTAAGTTTGACTTGACCAAAAGGCCACCTCACCTTGACTTGACCAAGTGATGACTTGGCTTGGTTTCCCCCCCCATTTGAATTTGAATTCAAATTGAAAGGGGGTTATGGAAGGCCACCTAATGGCCATTAGTGGCCATTATGGCCGGCCACTTAATGGCCATTAATGGCCATTAAGTGGCCGGCCACCATGGGAGAACAAAAGGTGGTTTTGTTTCATTTTTCCTAAGTGTGAGTCTTCTCTTCTTCCTCTCCAATGGTTGGAGTTCTTCTTCTTCTTCTCCTCTTGGCCGAATCCTATAAGGTGCTAGCACATCTAAAGGATTTCCTCCATCTACTTTTGTTCGTGTGGATACTTCTAGAGGGACGGCACTTGACG
Source organism: Boesenbergia rotunda (assembly GCA_024364735.1). Lineage (NCBI taxonomy): Eukaryota > Viridiplantae > Streptophyta > Magnoliopsida > Zingiberales > Zingiberaceae > Boesenbergia > Boesenbergia rotunda. The sequence continues at coordinate 1,003,350 of JAGFNQ010001700.1, forward strand.
CCCTTGAGATCCGACACCAACCGAGGAGCGAGCGGGATTAAACGGGGCACGCACCAAAGGTAAAAAGTTTATCCCTCTTTAGATCTAGGAGTAGATCGGGTTTTGAAGCATGTAAACGAGCACTCGTAATTTTTGAAATGGCTTTCTTCGCTCGGATCCTTTCTAATGGGGCTTTCGGGGTTTCCGCGACGCGAAAAAGCGGTTTTCGTGACCCGAAAAACCCTACAGTGGTATCAGAGCTACGAGCGAAGCTTGTGCTCGTTTTGTTTTTTTATTTTTTTTGTATTAGATACAAAATTTAGATAAATATTTGCTTCTGTAATTTTTCTAAATTTTAGGATTTTTGAGTAATTTTTCTCGTAGAGGCAAAGCGACGAGTGCGAAGCACTTGTAGACTTTGCCACCGAGAAAAACTTCTCCGAAACGGCAAGTTTCGCCCAAATGGTTTTTGGGACAGCGGGTTAAAGCGTTGTATAATCGCAAGAAGACACTCGTGAAGGTTATTTCACGAGTAGGGGCGCTGCCCCTAACCCCGCAAGGGGCCTTGTCTCGCGATTACGCCCGAAACCCGCTTACCGGGACCGCCGCGGAGTTGTGACTCGGAAAAATTCTAAAAATCAGTAGAAAAATTATATAAAATTTATAAAATTACATAATTTTGAATTATTTACAGAAGTGTGATGATCATGGCCCAAAACCATATTTTAATTAGATTAAAATATGTGTGTAATTCATATTACGGCCTGCGTGCCGTTATTTGTGTTGTGGGTGTTGTATTGTGATTGCGACCTGCGTGTCAGTTTTTTTTTTTTAATTATTTCTGTTAAAATTAGTTTAAGACTCGAATGTAACTCGAGTATAAATTTTGTAATGTACAAAATTAAAGGTGAAGGCAATTCTGGAGAAGACGGACTCGTGGGAAGCAAGCCGACAACACATAGGGTTCTGGAAGGAGGAGCTTGGAGAAGCTGTTGCCTAGACCCTAGGTTGACCAAAAGATCTTCTCATTGGCTTGAGAAGATCTTAGTAGGGCCATGACTAATCACACTTAATTTTCTTGTATATTTTATTTTTGCTTATATGTATGTGATACATGTTAGTATAGAATAGAATATACATGAGTGTATGTGATGCACATGTAATGTGGGAACCACATTTTGATGTGCACCTAGTACACATTTAGGTTAAATTAGATTTAATAAATGCCTTGATACGATGCACATCATCGATTAGATTAGATCTAAATCGAAATCAACTCGTATATGCCTAACGAGCCTTGATACCCATCACTACCATGATCATATGCGATTGTTGAATCTGCCAAAGCAGAGCAATGCATTTAATCTTGGTGGGATGCGGAGGGACAACCTTGGTCCCGCCTATCACGCTTGGGTTAGATTGAGCTCAATTAGATTGAGTAACTAGTTAGCTCAATTGGATCGAGCCTAACTATAGGCATATTCCAATAGTTGGAAAGGTAGGACAAGATCGCATTTATCAATAGTCTTGGGCGATTTAGCCAAAGCTAACTCAAAATTATTCATAAATGTTAATTGTTGATCCTATAAACAAGAGTTGCATAGAGATGTAATTGGTAATTGGTACCTACTGATCATACTAAGTCTTGGGCGATTTAGCCAAAGCTAACTCAAGGCGTAGTATGATGTGGATCTTGACCTACGAGAATTATAGTTAGTTGGTGTGGATCTAGTAGTGTGGTTTTACCACATCTATGACTCGATTCTACCAAAGCCCTATAATTCAGTGGGAGCATCATTTAATTAAAGGCCTAGTTAAATGATAAATATGATACAATGGTGGATATTTATTTTCTGCATTTATGTTGTAGATTACCATGTCAAACACGAACAATCTCTCTTTGCGATCTGTCCTTGAGAAGGACAAGCTCACTGGAGCTAATTTCCTGGACTGGTACAGGAACTTGAGGATAGTCCTCAAACAGGAACGTAAGTTGTACGTTCTAGAGCAAGCAGTTCCTGAAGCACCACTTCCCTCAGCCATCCATAGCGTTAGAGATGCTCATCAGAAGCATCAAGACGACGCGTTAGACGTATCGTGCCTAATGCTATGCTGCATGTCCTCTGAGCTTCAGAAGCAACACGAGAACATGAATGCTTACGATATGATTGGCCACCTCAAGCAATTATATCAAGGGCAGGCAGGGCATTGGCAGCGGAACTGCAAGGTATACCTGGAAGATCTGAAGAAGAAGAGAAGTGAGACTTCTACTTCAGGTATAAATGTTATAGAAGTCAACCTTTCTATTTCTACATCATGGTATTAGATACTGGGTGTGCTTCTCACATTTGTACAAATGTGCAAGCGCTGAGAAATAGCAGGGCATTGGCCAAGGGCGAGGTGGACCTACGAGTAGGCAATGGAGCAAGGGTTGCTGCTGTTGCTATAGGGACTTACTTTCTATCTCTACCCTCTGGGCTTGTACTGGAATTGAATAACTGTTGTTATGTACCTGTACTAACAAAGAATATCATTTCAGTTTCATGTTTAGATAACAAAGGTTTTTCATTCATAATAAAGGACAAATGTTGTTCTGTTTATTTAAAGGATATGTTCTATTGTAGCGCACATCTGATGAATGACCTCTATATTCTAGACTTAGAAAGCCCTATCTATAATGTGAATACCAAGAGGTTGAGATCAAATGAGTTGAACCCAACCTATCTCTGGCACTGTCGCTTAGGCCACATAAATGAGAGTCGCTTGTCCCAGCTCCATAAGGATGGTTTGCTGGACTCATTTGATATTGAATCATATGAGACATGCGAGTCATGCCTTCTAGGCAAGATGACTAAGACTCCCTTTAGTGGACATAGCGAAAGAGCGACAGACTTGTTAGGACTCATACATAGTGATGTATGTGGCCCTTTCAATGTCGCTGCCAGAGGTGGTTACAGGTACTTCATCACATTTACTGATGACTTCAGTAGATATGGCTATGTGTATTTGATGACACATAAGTCTGAATCCTTTGAAAAGTTCAAAGAATTCAGAAATGAAGTACAGAACCAACTTGGCAAGAGTATTAAGATACTTCGATCAGATCGAGGTGGAGAATACTTGAGCCATGAGTTTCGTGACTACCTAGCTGAGTCTAGGATTCTATCCCAACTCACTCCTCCTGGAACACCACAGTGGAATGGTGTATCCGAAAGGAGGAATCGTACCTTATTAGATATGGTACGATCTATGATGAGTCACGCAGATCTTCCTATATCCTTTTGGGGATATGCTCTAGACACGGCAGCGTTCACACTAAACCGTGTTCCATCAAAGGCTGTCATGAAGACACCATATACGATATGGACGGGGAGGAGTCCCAAGTTGTCTTTCATGAGGGTTTGGGGTTGTGAGGCTTACGTACGACGTCAAATCTCAGACAAACTGGGACCCAAATCTGATAAGTGCTATTTCGTGGGATATCCCAAGGAAACTAAGGGATATTACTTCTACATTCCCAGTCAACACAAAGTGTTTGTTACTAAGACTGGGGTCTTTCTAGAAAGGGATTTTGTTTCTAAAAAGACTAGTGGGAGTTCGTTTGATCTTGAAGAAATTCAAGACAACGACCATAGCACTGAGCCCTTGATGGATACTGAACAGGAACCACAAGAAATTGTGGATGAGATTGTTACACAAGAAATTGTGGAACAACAACCTGTTCAGGTAGACTTACCTCTTCGCAGGTCTGATAGGGTACGTCGTCAGCCTGAGAGATATTCATTTCTCTTGCCTGACCATGATGACGTTATGATCATTGAGAATGAACCTACCACCTATCAGGAAGCTGTGATGAGCCCAGATTCTGAGTCATGGCTGGAAGCCATGAGATCCGAAATGGAATCCATGTACACTAACCAAGTTTGGACCTTGGTTGATCCACCTGAAGGGGTCAAACCCATTGGGTGTAAATGGGTCTTTAAGAGAAAGCCTAACATGGATGGACTTACTCATACCTATAAGGGTAGACTGGTAGCTAAAGGTTTCAAGCAAATTCATGGTATTGACTATGATGAAACTTTTTCTCCAGTAGCGATGTTTAAGTCTATTCGGATCATGCTTGCTATTGCAGCCTACCACGATTATGAGATCTGACAGATGGATGTCAAGACAGCGTTTCTGAATGGAAACCTCCTCGAGGATGTGTACATGACACAGCCTGAGGGTTTTGTAGATCCACAGCATACTGGCAGAGTATGCAAGCTGCATAGGGCCATTTATGGTCTAAAGCAAGCTTCTCGGAGCTGGAATCTTCGATTCGATGATGCGATCAAACAGTTTGGTTTCATCAAGAACGAAGATGAACCTTGTGTCTACAAGATGGTTAGTGGGAGCACAGTAGTCTTCCTAGTCTTGTATGTGGATGACATACTACTCATTGGGAACGACATCCCTTCGCTACAGTCTGTGAAGACTTGGTTGGGGACTTGTTTCGCAATGAAGGACTTAGGTGAAGCAGCCTGCATTCTAGGCATTAAGATCTATAGAGATAGATCTAAAAGATTGCTTGGCCTAAGTCAGAGTACATACATTGATACCGTTTTGCAACGGTTTGCCATGCAGAATTCCAAGAAGGGAAATCTGCCAATGTCACATGGCGTGAGTCTTTCGAAGACTCAAGGTCCCTCTTCTAGAGAGGAGAGAGACCGCATGAGCAAGATCCCTTATGCCTCAGCCATAGGATCTATCATGTACGCCATGTTATGTACTCGTCCTGATGTCTCGTATGCTTTGAGCATGACAAGCAGATACCAGTCAGATCCAAGTGAACGTCACTGGATAGCAGTCAAGAATATTCTTAAGTACTTGAGAAGGACTAAAGAATATTTCTTGATATTTGGAGGCGAAGAGGAGTTAACTGTAAAGGGTTACAGTGATGCTAGCTTCCAAACTGACCAGGATGACTACAGATCACAGTCAGGGTTCGTGTTTTGCTTAAATGGTGGCGCTGTCAGCTGGAAGAGTTCAAAGCAGGATACAGTTGCTGATTCTACAACAGAAGCTGAGTACATTGCTGCATCTGAGGCAGCAAAGGAGGCAGTTTGGATCCGCAAGTTCATTACTGAGCTTGGAGTGGTTCCTAGTATAGCCGACCCAGTACAGCTCTATTGTGACAACAATGGAGCTATTGCGCAGGCTAAGGAACCTCGCTCACACCAGCGGACCAAACACATACTACGGCGATTCCATCTCATTCGAGAGATCATCGATCGAGGAGATGTGAAGATTTGCAGAGTACCCACAGAGGCTAACGTCGCAGATCCCTTGACCAAGGCTTTGGCACAGATAAAGCATGATGGTCACACTAGGTCATTGGGTATTAGATACTACAGCGATTGGCACTAGTGCTAGTGGGAGATTGTTAGTGAGAGCCCTAGAGCCAATCATATGATGATTACTTTTTGGACTCATTGTATCATATTCTTGTATATATATTTCTTATATATAAAGGCATTTCTTATGGTTATTGTACTTATGTGTATTGGTGCCAAATAACTTAGTATAATAACGTCCTTGAGTAGAAGGTTCTTATCTATATCAATCGATTAGTTGAATCGATAGTGAGATGATATAGAGAACACTACTCTTAATTATTCCTAGTCAAGTATTAACATTCAAGGACAATGTTAATACATAGAGACTAGCATGTAGGTCAACATGATGACTAGATCTCACAAGTCATGGATATGAGATATCAAGTTGACACATGGGTATACATTAGAGAATGTATACTGAATGGCCCGCCATGAGAAAGTATCATGGATCGTTATATGAGTGTCATATACTTTCTCATGTGACTATTAGTATGACTATTAGTCCTTAGACCTGAAGTCACCATAGTTCCCTACATAAGGAGTTATGTACTTTGGTTTCGTCAAACGTCACCCGTAACTGGGTGGACTATAAAGGCGATTACTGGGTATGTAACAAATTATGCGGAGGGATGTGAGTGATGTAGATGGGATCTATCCCTCCTATATGACGGGAGACATATCATAGTCTTGATAGAGTGAGACCACTAAGTGCATGGCCATGCCCAAATAAGGCAATATGAGATATTGAGCTTATTTGATTATAGTGAGTCTACTTGGAGTTCAAGACACATAGATTGATTGGAGGATGACACGGTCTATGCCTCATGAAAGATCAATCTAGATATCAAGGATAGAAGGACATTGTCACATATTGTGATGGTCACAATTCTTAGTCACATTGGTGATGTTGGATCTCAACATTCTTGTAACTTGGGTAGCAATGATGTGTTGCTAGATACCGCTCATTGCTTATGTTTCTAAGAGGTTAGAAGCATTGCCAACGTTAAAAGAACCTATAGGGTCACACACAAAGAACAAATAGATGGAGAAAAATGAAGTCAAGTTTGACTTGACTAAATATGGAAAGTCCATAAGAGGCAAGTTTGACTTGACCCAAATCCAAATCAAGTTTGACTTGACTTGGTTCCACTTCAAGTTAGACTTGACATGGGAGAAGAAATGGAGTCAAGTTTGACTTGACTAAATATGGAAAGTCCATAAAAGGCAAGTTTGACTTGACCCAAATCCAAATCAAGTTTGACTTGACTTGGTTCCACTTCAAGTTAGACTTGACATGGGAGAAGAAATGGAGTCAAGTTTGACTTGACTAAATATGGAAATTCCACAAAAGGTAAGTTTGACTTGACCAAAAGGCCACCTCACCTTGACTTGACCAAGTGATGACTTGGCTTGGTTCCCCCCCCCCATTTGAATTCGAATTCAAATTGAAAGGGGGTTAAGGAAGGCCACCTAATGGCCATTAGTGGCCATTATGGCCGGCCACTTAATGGCCATTAATGGCCATTAAGTGGCCGGCCACCATGGGAGAACAAAAGGTGGTTTTGTTTCATTTTTCCTAAGTGTGGGTCTTCTCTTCTTCCTCTCCAATGGTTGGAGTTCTTCTTCTTCTTCTCCTCTTGGCCGAATCCTATAAGGTGCTAGCACATCTAAAGGATTTCCTCCATCTACTTTTGTTCGTGTGGATACTTCTAGAGGGACGACACTTGACGTCCTTGAGATCTGACACCAACCGAGGAGCGAGCGGGATTAAACGGGGCACGCACCAAAGGTAAAAAGTTTATCCCTCTTTAGATCTAGGAGTAGATCGGGTTTTGAAGCATGTAAACGAGCACTCGTAATTTTTGAAATGGCTTTCTTCGCTCGGATCCTTTCTAATGGGGCTTTCGGGGTTTCCGCGACGCGAAAAAGCAGTTTTCGTGGCCCGAAAAACCCTACACAGGAGACCTACAATGTCCATGCCCTATTTCATTCACAACTGCATTCAGTTTAGGCATCAACCACAACATCACAGATCTACTCTATTAACACAATCTAATTAAAGCTCACGGCAACACTTCAATGTAGGACCAGTGTCATCGATAGGGGGGGGGGGTGAATATCGACTTGAAAATTTTGTCGCAAACTCGTCGGAAACTTCAGTGTTTGTTCGTTTGTTCTAGTCAGAGAGTTAGTAGTACAACGGAAAAATAAAGCAAACAAAAAAGCACAACACAGCAGACAAGCGAGTTTTTACTTAGTTCCTGACCCCTCAGGGTCAGTATGTCCAAGGCCTAATTACGGGTAGCGCCTGTCCACTAGTGGTCTCTTTCCGGACTTTTCGGAGGCGGAGAAACCCGCCTTACAGTTCAAGTTTTACAACCAAAAGAATAAGAAAATTAAGTGCTTAAAATAAATGCAAACCCAAAAGAAAGTCGACGATCCGGGCAATCTAGAAGTCCGAAGTGCAACGCACTTCCTTGTGGTGCCTCCTTGGTCGTAGAACTTCGTTTCTATCGCTTTTTATTTGCTCAGGCTGCTTAGAATGATGTTGTGAATGTTGTTCTGAGTTGAGGGGTCGAAGCCCCTTTCATAGCTTCTTCTCGGGCGCCTTAGAGCCTTTGGGGCACCTCTATTCGGTCAAAAACTCATCCAAAATCACGAACTTCACGATGTTGATAAGAACTTCCTTTCAGGCGCCTGAAAGGTCTAGGGCGCCTGACACATGTAGGGCGCTTGATTCATTCAGGCGCCTGATTCATTCAGGCGCCTGATTCCATTCAGGCGCCAAGGAAAGTCTTCCCAGCAACCTGTTTTCTTGTGTTTGCTCGCTTGCTTTGCCTCCAACTCTAGGTACCTGCAAGATACACAAACATAAGACAAATAAGTATATAATCTTATCCTTAAAGATTGGTTCTGACTTTGGATTTCCCACGAAACCCTAGGTCGAACAGACGCCTAGTATTCCCTTCCCGGGGAACGCGCCCTCGCCTACTCCTCTCAGGAGAAGTTTGCCAACCGGCTCCTCCGGTTGGACTTTTGCTCGATCTTCCGGATCAAGACTTCGGTGCCCAGTCCACGACCAGGACTTATTGCCCAACCCTCGGTCAGGTCTTCGGTACCCAACCCTCGGCCAGGACTTATTGCCCAATTCCACAAACCAGGACTTCGTGCCCAACCCTCAGTCATGTCTTAGGTGCCTAGCCCTCAGCCAGGACTTATTGCCCAATTCCATGAACTAGGACTTCGTGCCCAACCCTCGGACTTGTCTTAGGTGCCCAGCTCTCGGCTAGGACTTAGTGCCCAATTCCTCGAACCAGGACTTATTGCCTTGGTTAACTAGGACTTCTCTTTACCTTGATAAGTATTTCTTTTGCTAGTCATATTAATCCTGACTAGACTTCTCTTCTGTCAAACATCAAGTCCTATTTGGCTCACTCCTTGGTCTAACTGACCAATCCTGGGTTCTGGTTCATCCTGCCAAGCATCAGATCCTGTTTGGCTAAACCTTGTTCTAACTGATCAAACCTTAGTATATTAACCAGATTAAGTCTAGGTTTGATCACCCTGCCAAACATCAGGTCCTGTTTGGCTAACCCTTGGTTACCTTAACCAACCCTGGGTTCTGGTTGACTCTGCCAAACATCAGGTTTTGTTTGGCTAACTCTTTGTCAACCTGATCAACCTGGGTTTACCCTACCAAACATAAGGTCCTATTTGTTGGTGCAAGATGCATCAATGATGTCCTCCTCTAAATGTTTCAATGTTTAAAAATATGCTTAAGTTAGTGATACATTGAACAAGGAAGGGATAGTCAAGAAAAGAGTAACAAAGTGAAGAAAAATCGTAGTTAACCTAGGCACGAAGTCTTGGTTCGAAGAATTGGGCACTAATGTTGGATCGGAGAAAATCGATAGAGGGGGGGGGTGAATATCGATATCAAATTTTTCGAAAAAATAGAGCAGTTACGCAGCGGAAAATAACAAAGCAATCACGAACACAAGTTGGTTTTACTTGGTTCGGAGTCGCGGTCGGCTCCTACTCCAAGGGCCACGGTCCTTGACCGTTTATGTTGGGCAATTCTATAGTCGTTAAAAGTCTTTTACAAATCGAGTACAGATATAGAACGGAAAATTAAATTTGCAACACTTTTAGTAAATTAAATTTACTGACGCCCGAGGTGGATCGAAGTTCGGAGCAGAGGGTCGTTGTCGGCGCTGGAATCTTGAAGTCGAAGCTTGTCGGAGTGTAGCGCTTGAACGAAAGTGCTTGGAGCGTTGTGAGCAAAGTTATTTGAAGCCTTGGGGGTGAACCCCCTTTTATAGCACCCATAGGGGCGCCTGTGTCGATGGGGGCGCCAACACGTGGCCTCTCCTGCGCGAACTCTTATCCGCAGGCTCGGTCAGTGCTTATCCTCTTCACAGGGGCGCCTGGGCTGATGGGGGCGCCCGTATGGTCCCAGGCGCCTGAGCTGCTTTGGTCCAGAGGCTTCATGGTAGTTTGCTTCATTTGCTTTGATTTAGCCTTCCACTGGGGCTCCCGTATCCATCCGGGCGCCTAGCCCCAGTGAGGCGCCTCAGCTGCAGAAACCCATTCCTTCGATCCCTACAATCAAAGTTAGTTCCACAACAAAAAGAAGCAAACATGTTAGCCATTATTTACAACCTAAGCTTTCTTGGTTCTGACTTTGGGTCTCCCAAATGGAACCCTAGGTCGAACCGACGCCTACTGTTCCCTCGCACGGGGAACGCGTCCTCACCTACTCCTCTCAGGAGAGTTTACCTTTTGCCAACCGGCTCCTCCGGTTGGACTTTCGCCCAATCCATCCAATCAAGTCTTCGTGCCCAGTTCGCGACCAGGACTCCTTGTCCAACTTCCGGTCATGTCTTCGGTGCCCAGCCCTTTGCCAGGACTTCTTGCCCAGTCCTCGACCAGGACTTCTTTGCCCAACTTGCGGTCAGGTCTTCTTGCCCAATCCACGACCAGGACTGTTTGCCCAGCCCTTTGCCAGGACTTCTTGCCTAGTGTACCTAGGACATTCCTGCACACTTAGTAAGCTTGTTAGATCACTTTAACAACTTAACTTCTGAACCCTTTGCCATTATCAAAACACAGGTTTGACTTAGGTGCTTCTTGCACCAACAATCTCCCCCTTTTTGATTTATGGCAACATGGTTCAAAAAGTTAAGTAAAAAAAATTACAAGCACCGAAAGAAAAAATATTCAGTTTTTTCTCCCCCTGAAACGGATAGTCTCCCCCTGAGTTTTTCAAAAACATGTGGGTTTTTGTAAACCTTCTAAGTGCTTTAGTTTTTGACTTAGTGTAAAAAATTTCAAGCTTTCTATACTTAGAAAATTTTCAAAAATGTTTTTTCACACTTAGACAATTTTCAAAAAGTTTTTGCAAAAAAAATTTCCCAAAAAGTTTTGCAAGCTTTTGTACTTAGGAAAAAAATTTTCCAAAATTTTTTTCATACTTAGGAAATTTTCCAAGAAGATTTTCAACTTTAGAAAAATTTTCCAAAAAGTTTTGCAAGCTTTCGTACTTAGGAAAACAATTTTCCAAAAAAGTTTTTTCATACTTAGGAAATTTTCCAAGAAGGTTTTCAAGTTTTTCAACTTTCGAAAAATTTTCCAAAAAAAACTTCGTGCACCAAAAAACACTTCGCAAAACAGATTTTCACTTAGAATCAGTTAAGCTCTTTAGTTATTTACTTTACTTTTTGAAAAAGAGATAAAATTTGGAAAAAAATTATCCTTTCCTTTCTCTCTCCCCCTTTGCCATATATAAAAAAAATGATACTAATTATAGCAAAAAAAATTAGAGCAAAAAAATTGAAGTTCTGTATTGAACCAACTCTAATGAGCATAAACTGGACCAAACCAAATTAAATTGTTCTTGTTCGGGTCCTGTCTAACCCAGTTAGCTACTTACTAACTGTCATAAACAATAACTTTCGCTAGGGTTAGTCATGTTAAGTGATCTGATCAAGTTAGATTTTCTAAGCTTGACACTTAACCTGATTGCTGTTCAATTTGTATTTATTGCCCCAATTACTGCAGATGCACTAACTTAAAGCATCTTGAATCAAGGCATAGACCTAAGTGTTGATGCAGTCTGACCTTGATTGTTGTTTTGGTGTTGACATCGATTTTAGTTTAGGTTGATGATTATGATTATGATTGAGTTTAAGTCCTGGTCGTGGACTAGGCATACATAGTGGGACTAGGTTTGATAAAATCCTAGCTTGAAGGGCTAGGTGTGGAAAAGTCCTAACTCAAAAGGTTGGGTGAAAAGTCCTAGCTTGGAGGGCTAGGTGAAAAGTCCTAACTTAGAGGGTTAGGTGAAAAGTCCCAACTGGAGGGTTAGGTGTGAAAAATCTTAGCTTGGAGAGCTAGGTGTGGAAAAGTCCTAACTCGGAAGGTTGGGTGAAAAGTCCTAGCTTGGAGGGCTAGGTGAAAAGTCCTAACTTGGAGGGTTAGGTGAAAAGTCCCAACTGGAGGGTTAGGTGAAAAATCCTGGCTTGGAGGGTCAGGTCCTAGCTTGGAGGGCTAGGTTGGATGAAACCCTAGCTTGGAGGGCTAGGTTTGAGTCCCTGGATCGGTCCGGTGACCGATCAGGGAAGTTGGCACGCTGCCCCTTCGTGGTTCGGTCTGGTGACCGATCTAGCAATGACTGATCGGTCTGGTGACCGATCAGGGAGCACACAGTGAGGTTGGGAACCTACTGTGCGACTCCTAATCAGTCTGGTGACCAATCAGGGAGCAGACAGTTGCCTCGTTGCTTGGCTCCTGATCGGTTCGGTGACCGATCAGGGAGCAGACAGCTTCCTCACTGCCTTGCTCCTGATCGGTCTGGTGACCGATCAGGGAGCACTCAGTGAGTTGAGTTCCCCCGCTGATCAGCTACTGAATGGTCTGGTGACCGATCCACGACTTAGGATCTGATTTCTGCGATTATTGTTCACTCAGAAGTGGACCGATCGGGCTTGAGCCTGATCGGACAGTGGCTATCCTGATCGGTCTGGTGACCGATCAGGCTTCACTCTGATCGGTCTGGTGACCGATCAGGCCTGTGTCACTGCGAAAGCTGGGAGTCCCAGCAAAGCGGTGGATCAGTCTGGTGACCGACCCACGAGCCCTGGATCGGTCCGGTGACCGATCACTTTAATTCAAATTGCACTATCAGACGCTCTGATCGCGTCTGAACGTATCTGATTCTCTGCGCTTAACATCTGATGCAGATTTTCTGCTTGATATGTTATGCTAATACTCTGATTGAGCTGCAGGTGACAGGGGAGGATTCAAACACTCAAGGAGAGTCAATGGAGGCCTTTCCTTGGAGCAGGTTTGTCCATTTGCCATCTCAGGTTGCAACGGCTGGAGCTGCAGACTGGAGCTTGGCTGAGGGAAGCTCAGGGAGTCCAGGGAGAGCTCAGTGGTAGCTGGCGTTGGCAGGTGTGTAGCTGGAGGCTGCAGTGAGATGGTGTCACCTGACGTTCGGTGGAGAAACAAAAGGAGCGTAGCGGAGAAGAGCAGAGAAGAGCCTGTGAAGTGATTTTTAGCTTGAGTTCTTGCTGCGCGATTGTTTTCTCCACACTTTGCTTGTGTGATCTGTTGTTCCATCATCTTAAGCAAGCAACTGTAATCTTTGAAGCAACCATCTACTACTTGAGCATTGGGAGGAAGAAACGAGAGGCTTGGTGAGTCCATCAGCGAGAAGACACGAAGAAGGAAGTTCTTGCGTGAGATCGTCGCTGGGTGGAGCTCAAGTGAAGCACTACTTGTGTTCTTGCCTGTCCTAAGTGCTAAGTAAGATCTTTCTTGTGTTTCATTGGGCTTAAAACTTCATCCATGTTGAAACGCTGTGGAGAGGTTACTCCACCGAGAAGGAGGTTGCTTTCTATCCGGATTTTCCGGGGCTTGATCTGCCGACGATCAAGGGATCGCCCACCTTAAGGGCATGCCAAGGAGTAGGGGCAAGTTATCCCCGAACCTTGTAAATCCTCTTGTTAGCGTTCTTGTGTTTGCTCTTAGCTTAGCATTTTTATTTCTGCACACTCTGTTTTCTTTAGCTTCCGCTGTGCTACTAATCTTTGAGTCACAGAAATTTCGATAAGTGCTAAACATCAAGTGTCTGGCTATATTCACCCCCCCTCTCTAGCCATCCGAGTTCCAACAAGTGGTATCAGAGCTTGGGGCTCTGTTCAAGCGGCTTAACATCCGAGAGTTATCAACAAGATGGCTGGAAGAGAAGGAATGAGCACAAACCGACATCCACTCTTCGACGGCTCAGATTTTCAATATTGGAAATCGAAGATGGAGTTTTATTTGAAGACAAACATGAGCATATGGTTCTCGGTCAAAGAAGGTTTCATCCCTCCGAGAGATGTTGAAGGAAAAGATCTCGATTTCTCAAGTTGGTCGGCTGAGCAAATAAGAAAGAGTGAAGCAAATGCTAAAGCGGTGGTTACTTTGCAATGCGGGTTGACCAAGGAGGAGTTGATCAAGGTGGATCCTTTTACAAGTGCTAATGATCTTTGGAACAAAATCATTGAGCTCCACGAAGGAACTCAAGACACCCGAATAGCCAAGAAGGACCTCCTTTACAGTCAACTCCAAAATCTGTCCATGGAAGAAAATGAAAAGGTAAGTGAACTTCATGGAAGATTCAAAGAGATCCTCAATGGCCTCCACTCCATCAATGAAAAGGTAGAAAACCGAGATCTAGTAAGGTTAGTTCTAAAAGCTTTTCCAAGGAATACTTTGTGGTCATCCATGGTGGTTGCCTACAAGGTTTCCAAGGATCTTTCCTTAGTTAAGTTAGAAGATCTATTTTGTGAAATGGAATTACATGAGATCTCTAACCAAGGCTCTGAAGAGAAAGGGGTTACTTTTGTGGCAGGAAAGGAGGAGAAGCACACCCATCACTTTACTTTCATGGCACTAGAGGAGTCAAAGGAGGAAAGTGATGATGAATCAAGTAGCTCCTCAACCGCGCCTTCATCGTCTTCGGATGATGAAGAGGTAATCACTCCCGAGTTAGATAAGTGCTATAGAACCATTGCATGTCTAGCTAGGTTGCTTAAAAAATCCAAGAATAAAGTTAAATTGTTGAAATTGGAAGTAGAAGAATTGAAATCCTCTAAGGTTGAGAACATTGATGATTTACATGATAAATCCCTTAACGATGAAAATAAGAACTTGAAGAGCAAAATTGAGGATCTCAAGAATATTCTTGAGAAGTTTTCAACTAGCTCAAAAACATTAGACATGATCTTAAACTCCCAAAGGGCGGTTTACAATAGGGCCGGTATAGGTTACCGACCTAAAGAACCAACCTTTGTATCATTAATGTCAAGAACCCAATTTAGATCACAACATGTTTCTAGGGTTCAAAAAGTCAAAAAGAAAGTGACTAGGGCATGGGTGCCAAAGTCCTTCATTGAAGATGCATTAGGTCCCAAAATTTGGGTACCTAAAACCTCCATATTTAGAATTGTATGAGCATTATCTGAGGGGGAGCATCTATCAATATGGGAGGTTGATATTTGGTGCTCCAAACCCATGACCAAAAGAAAAATTGTCATTCACATGGTTGGTTATGAAAAATTCGAATTAAATGCTTTGAGCTTCATTGTCTTAGTTCTTATTACAATGTAATCCCTTGTCTAGTAATTTTTATGGAGTTCATGTGTCAAAGAACTTAATCATGCTTAAGTATGATCTACTTTAGTATTAAAATTCTTCCATGATCAAATTTCCTTCCAAAACAAGAAGAAAGAAAACAAATGTTTAGTTTATCTTTACCAAATAGAAATGTACATCTATCATGTGTGCTATCCAAGTCAATGAATTTTCTACTCAAATGATTGCATGCATACTTGCTTTGGAAGCCTAATACAAACTTGATTTTAAATCGGTTGGAACCGTGACCTTAATACACACTAGGAACTATGAACTTTTCAAATCCAATCCATGAACTATCAATAGAATTGGTAGTTTGATCATAAGTTGATACTAACATGTTTTGGAAATTTAATCATATTTTTGTTATGAAACCTAGTCATGTTTTGGGAATCTGATCTTAGTATCATATTTGAGAAATGAATTTTGTTTAATGGAATGGTTTCACTCGGTTTTGGGTTAAGACAAACTTAGAGCTATGGGTTATCAAAATTGGTTGGATCAAACATGTTTGGAACTTAATGATCATGCTTAGAACATACTGATTTTGCTTTTTATACAAATTTATTTTTAGAAAATCTTGATTCCTGAATGGACAAAGTTAGGGATTAAATTTGTTTGAATTAGGGTTTAGAAGTGTTTCAGAGTTTCTGAACATTCAGAATGTCTGAACTGTCGTCTGTATCAGACCTGATCGGTCCATCGACCGAATAGGACTCACCCTGATCGGTCGAGAGACCGATCAGGGATCACTCTGATTGGTCCAGTGACCGATCAGATCAACTCTGATCAAGGAGCTCCCGGATCGTTCCAATTTGATCCAAAAACTTTCCAGACTGATCACTTTGCATCGAATTGTATCAGTTTAATGATCATACTACAAACAATGATACAATCCGATTACAATTGAAACATATTTGATCACCCATTGGTACAAACCTGGTACTAAGGGAGCACAAATTTGTTCAAGTGTTAAAATATGGGTAGGAATCATTAAGATCCTTGATTCTCAGAAATGTTTCTGAAACGTCAAGTGTTAAAATGAGGTTTGCCTAATCATACCTAGAACAAATGTAATACTGATTCGATACAAACCCGTGCTGTAATTCTCAGAAATGTCTCTTGTTCCTTGATCTCTTGCTCCTTAATGAGGAATACTTTTCAGTCAAAAACCCAACCGATATTGAAAATTTTGAAATTCATGGGGAAGGGTTGTTTGAGTCATGACTCTTGCTCTTAATGTCGTGTTTCAGAAATTTTTCTGAAATGTCGTATATTAATGGAGTCTACACCCCTGTTGTGGAATGCAAATTGTTAATGCAGTCTGATCAGGAACGCATCAGAGTTTCAGGAATTTTTCTAAAATCCGATCACTCTTCAGGAATTTGTCTGTATCAAGTAATCAACAAACCTGATCGGTCAAGGAGACCAATCAGGAGTATGTATTGGATACAGCTACATTCCTTACTTGTCATATGAAACATATACATGTTTGACCATGATATATTTCTCTATATGTTTTCATATGCAATTCACACTTATTGCCGTATGATGCATATACGTTGTTGCCATGATACATTTATGGTATATGCCCTTCATATGCAATTCAAAAATTGTCCTTTGATTATTTTGGGTTTGGGGAGAGACCCGTGTTTGAGGGGGAGTATGATTAAACTTAACAACCCCTCTAGACCGTTTTCGATGTTCGACAAAGGGGGAGAGTGTGGTTAGTTAAGTTTAGGATGATCATGTTTGTAGGGGGAGGATCCTGATTCTCTATGATTCTGAAATTTGAGAAATTGATTGAGAATCCCTAAACTTAAAATCGGGTTGTCAAACAACAAAAAGGGGGAGATTGTTGATGCAGCTGACCTTAATTGTTGTTTTGGTGTTGACATCGATATTAGTTTAGGTTGATGATTATGATTATGATTGAGTTTAAGTCTTGGTCGTGGACTAGGCATACCTAGTGGGACTAGGTTTGATAAAATCCTAGCTTGAAGGGCTAGGTGTGGAAAAGTCCTAACTCGGAAGGTTGGGTGAAAAGTCCTTGCTTGGAGGGCTAGGTGTGGAAAAGTTCTAACTTGGAAGGTTGGGTGAAAAGTCCTAGCTTGGAGGGCTAGGTGAAAAGTCCTAACATGGAGGGTTAGGCGAAAAGTCCCAACTAGAGGGTTAGGTGAAAAATCCTGGCTTGGAGGGTCAGGTCCTAGCTTGGAGGGCTAGGTTGGATGAAACCCTAGCTTGGAGGGCTAGGTTTGAGTCCCTGGATCGGTCCGGTGACCGATCAGGGAAGTTGGCACGCTGCTCCTTCGTGGATCGGTCCGGTGACCGATCCAGCAATGACTGATCGGTCTGGTGACCGATCAGGGAGCACACAGTGAGGTTGGAAACCTACTGTGCGGCTCCTGATCGGTCTGGTGACCGATAAGGGAGCAGGCAGTTGCCTCGTTGCTTGGCTCCTGATCGGTCCGGTGACCGATCAGGGAGCAGGCAGCTTCCTCACTGCCTTGCTCCTGATCGGTCTGGTGACCGATCAGGAGTACTCAGTGAGTTGAGTTCCCCCGCTGATCAGCTACTGAACGGTCTGGTGACCGATCCACGACTTAGGATCTGATTTCTGCGATTACTGTTCACTCAGAAGTGGACCGATCAGGCTTGAGCCTGATCGGACAGTGGCTATCCTGATCGGTTTGGTGACCGATCAGGCTTCACTCTGATCGGTCTGGTGACCGATCAGGCTTGTGTCACCGCGAAAGCTAGGAGTCCCAGTAAAGCGGTGGATCGGTCTGGTGACCGACCCACGAGCCCTGGATCGGTCCGGTGACTGATCACTTTAATTCAAATTGCACTGTCAGACGCTCTGATCGCGTCTGAACGTATCTGATTCTCTGCGCTTAACATCCGATGTATGATTTTCTGCTTGATATGCTGTGCTAATACTCTGATTGAGCTGCAGGTGACAGGGGAGGATTCAAACACTCAAGGAGAGTCAATGAAGGACTTTCCTTAGAGCAGGTTTGTCCATTTGCCATCTCAGGTTGCAACGGCTGGAGCTGCAGACTGGAGCTCCTGATTGGAGCTTGGCTGAGGGAAGCTCAGGGAGTCTAGGGAGAGCTCAGTGGTAGCTGGCGTTGGCAGGTGAGCAGCTGGAGGCTGCAGTGAGATGGTGTCACCTAACGTTCGGTGGAGAAACAAAAGGAGCGTAGTGGAGAAGAGCAGAGAAGAGGCTGTGAAGTGATTTTTAGCTTGAGTTTTTGCTGCGCGATTGTTTTCTCCACACTTTGCTTGTGCGATCTGTTGTTCCATCATCTTGAGCAAGCAACTGTAATATTTGAAGCAACCATCTACTACTTGAGCATTGGGAGGAAGAAACGAGAGGCTTGGTGAGTCCATCAGCGAGAAGACACGAAGAAGGAAGTTCTTGCGTGAGATCGTCGCTGGGTGGAGCTCGAGTGAAGCGCTGCTTGTGTTCTTGCCTGTCCTAAGTTCTAAGTAAGATCTTTCTTGTGTTTCATTGTGCTTAAAACTTCATCCTTATTGAAACGTTGTGGAGAGGTTACTCCACCGAGAAGGAGGTTGCTCTCTATCCGGATTTTCCGGGGCTTGATCTGCCGACGATCAAGGGATCACCCACCTTAAGGGCACGCCAAGGAGTAGGGGCAAGTTATCCCCGAACCTTGTAGATCCTCTTGTTAGCGTTCTTGTGTTTGCTCTTAGCTTAGCGTTTTTATTTCTACACACTCTGTTTTCTTTAGCTTCCGCTGTGCTACTAATCTTTGAGTCGCAGAAATTTCGATAAGTGCTAAACATCAAGTATCTGGCTATATTCACCCCCCTCTCTAGTCATCCGATTCCAACACTAAGCATCTCAACCCAGTCTAGGTTATCAATCAAAAGTACCTTAAGGTGCTTGTGAGATGCTGGCTTCTAGATCTATAGGTGCATGCAATTCTAGGGTTAGGGCCTAAGCTAAGTCCATTTGCGAAAAAACCCTAGTTTTGAAGGGGAGTAAGTTTTTAAAAAAACTAAGTCGGAAAATCATTTTAAATTTCAAGACTTTGATAAAAGAAATGATTTTGAGAAAAAATATTAATCAACAGATTAGAAATAAAATAATTTTTTGGAAAAAATATAGAGCAGTCCTATTCTACTAAGTATAAGATTCAATTATGAAGTACTTGACTCAGTAGTTGAAGTAAAATGGCATAAGACTAATAATTCATCAAATAAGTAACTAGCAAGTAAATATGATAGAAGCATACAAATCAACTGGTAACAGGAGGACCAGTAAAGTCAAACTGCAGTCAAACACAAGTCAACCCTACTCAGTAGGGATAGTCAAAAGGTATAATAAGATGGCTGAAAAGTCACTCTGATCTATGAGGAGGGGCCAGACTGCCAAGACCGAAATAAGAACATCATTTCATTGTATCAAGTCTCGTTTGTCTCACGATCAGCTTGGAGGGCATCCATGTACTCAGTGTGTCAAGCCTCCATTTCTTCTCTGAGACTGTGAATCTCCGTCCGCAGTGATGCCAGGTGCTCATCAGTGGTCGGTGGCGGAGGCTCCTGTAAGTGCTCGTTGTGAGATCGGCAACATCTACCTCCACCTCCTCATCCGAGTCGATCTGAACTCCGGCCCTCTGCCGTCTCCACGAGAGAACCCCCGTGGCCGAGATGTCTATACCCGCTAGTGAGAAGTTCCTAGCCCGGATTTCGTCAAACTCGGTCATTGGGGTGAACTCCCCAACAGTGATGTTGCGACCGTAGTGGTGAAGGAAATTAGTGATGATATGACAGTAGGAGGTACATACTCGGCCCTGAGTCAAAATGCTGGATGTGTAGATAATCGTATGGAACATATGCAAGCCAATATTTATGTCCAGATGATGGATCATAGCATACAGAAGAAAGGTATGGAAGGGTGCATAGTCGCGACATCTCGAGTAGTCAAGGGGAGAATGCATCAAACCAGAACTCTATAGAGAACATAGTCCTGGACCCGGAGATCTACGGACTGAAACCGTTGCACCAATAGGTTTCACGCATCTCTGTAAAAGTAGGAGTAAAGAGTGTCTAGATCAATGTGTGAATAGGGAGGATCAAAGGGAGGGTCTCTTGGGGGGTAACAACAAAACATGGACTGGGAAGGCAGTCCAAGGAGCCTAGTGAGCAAGGCAGGTGAGATAGTTAGAGGCATCCCCTGTACAATAGAGGAGTAGCAAAGGTCATCTTGTTTGACCAGGTTGTTATAAAATTTCGCACACAGGGTTGAGTTCATTGGATGGGTGCAGAATACAAGCTGGTCAAGTTGATCGAAGTTAATAGCATCCATAGCTATTGGACATGACTGGGTAAAGAATTGTCTGTTTAGGAAACTAGTTTTAATAGGTTTGTAAGTAGTATGAGCAAATTTATTAAATAACTCTAAGTTTGGGAACCTAGGGTCGGGGCTAGGTTCGGCCCCAGGGTTCAGTTGGGTAACGCGACGTTTTCTAAACGAATAGGAAAAATTATGTATTTAAGAAATGAAATAATCGAAAAATTAACTATAAATGTATAATGAAAATAATACCGGGGAGGCATAGTTGAAGAAGGGTGTTCGAGGGCATGAGAAGGGCTTTTGGGCGCCTTGGGAGGAAGAGAAGTGAGGGAGGAATTCGGTTTTGGTGTGGGAAATGAAGAGGTGGTGATGGTCTTATATAGGCCTCATACGGGCGCCCCTGAGGGTCTCGGGCACCTCGGGTCATGCGGGCGCTCGTGTGATCCTGGGCGCCTGGGTCAGGCCTGTCAGCAGCCTTTTCTTTTGCAGATCTGACTGCCTTGGGTGGAGATAAAGGTTTCAGGCGCCCGTGAGGTCCCGGGCGCCCGAGTTGACCATGACTTGACCGTTGACCAATTTGACTATTGACCAGAGTTGACTAGGTTTGACTCAGTTGAATGTGTTTGACTACTCAATAATCAAATCAAAGAAGCCCTAGATTCCATTTAAGTTGAGTTTATTTGTGATATTCAATACGTCATAGATATCTCACCCAGTTCTATATGATCAACCATGTTAACCTTATGGGTTTTGTGAGACATGTTTTAACAAAAAAGGAAGATTTTAATTTGAAATGCATGGTTAATTTTAAAAGGTTAAATTAATTTTGAAAAATAAAATTTTATTAAGTTTTAACTTTATTTTGAAGAATTGTGTTGAATCTAAGATTAATTGAAATTTGTGTTAGATTCAAATTTATCAAGTAGTAAAGTGAATTTGATTTTCAATAATTGGCTTCCAGGTCTTGGCGAGGCACTAGGCCTTCTTTGGTCATAGCCTTATTGGATCATCAACCCTTTCCTTGACAAAGCCTTTTATTAAAAATTCATCTTCAAGTTACTATTTGAAAGATTTTGGTCTAACTAGTTTGGGTCTTGGATCGGTAGCTTCGGTTAGTTCCACCAGAATGACTTCCTAACGTACTATCATCTCCCCTCCACCCAATACTAGGTTTTTAAATTTCAACTAAGTCATTTTGTCCTTAGTCTAACCAGTCCTAGGTCTAAGCATGCTGAATTGCAAAAGGAAATAAACAAGTAAGCTTGCAATAAAGGAAAATTACAATAACAAATTATCTAATTATGAATATTATTTTTATATTAACTCCCCCTGGACTATAGCCTCGATAATGGTTAGGCAAGATGTGAATCTTGTCCTTGAGGATCCAATACTGGTTTGGTCCAACTTGTTTGTTCAAACAGAGCTTGGGGACCCATGCTTGAACTTGAGTTCTAGGTTGGTTCAATACAGCATAATAAGACTGTTGTTTAGACTTGGTTCGATACCCTAATCCAGATCAGTTAAGAACGGACTTCTGCTTTCCAAGGATCTTGTCAAGACCCTTGGAACCCGAAGTGAATCGTTCTAAAGCCACTCTGAGTTCCTTGACTTGAGTTTTCAAGGAGGAATTCTCTTCCTCAAGCTTCTGAACTTGAGTGGAGTTTCCTTCTTGATTGTTCTCGGTCAAGGATCTTGAGTCGGCTTCCTCTTTCAGGCGTTTTACTTCCTAGCGGAGGGACTCGACCCGGATTTTGGCTTTCGCCAAGTTGTGAGATAAATAAGCAATTAATTTTGATAGTTCAATTTCAGAATAACCTCTTACCGTTATTTGACCATTTTCTGAGATTGTGAGCCTTCCGTCGTCTGGCTCCGATTCCGATCCAGTGTCCACGTCTTCTGAAGCGGTTAAGGTTAGAAGATTCGCGTGCGGGGCCTCTTCTTCTTCTTTGGAGGAAGATTCATCCCACGTGGCTTGAAGATCCTTCTTCCTTCGCGCCTTCTTTGTTTCCTTCAAATTGGGGCATTCTGCCTTGTAATGTCCCTTTTTGTTGCATTCGTAGCAGGTGACATTCGTTTTGCTTTTTGAAGATGTTGAAGGTTCAGCTGGATCTTCCTTTCTTCGGCTTGTTTTCTTTTTGTTGGTTTGGTGCTTCAGCTCCTTGTAGTAGTCCCGGGCTAGCCAAACCAACTTGGGTCGATCCCCTTCACTGTCTTCTGAGTCTGAATCTGAGTCAGACTCGGGTGCTGGTAGAGACTTCTTCTTGGGGACTTTTCCTTGAGGTTTTCCTGCAATGAAAGCAATACTTTTCTCGACCAAAGTGGAGTTAGTCTGTTCGTGCAATTCTAATTCAGAGAAAAGTTCATCTAATTTAATTTTGGAGAGATCCCTGGAAACCTTGTAAGCATCTATAATAGATGCCCATAGTGTGTTCCTTGGGAATGCGTCTAGAGTGTACCTGATTAGGTCACGGTTCTCGACCTTGTGACCTATCGTATGCAACCCATTCATTAGCTCTTGGATTCTAGCATGGAGCTGTGCTGCTGATTCTCCTTCGTTCATCTTGATCGTGTAGAGTCTGTTCAACAACAGATCTCTTATGCTGATTCTGGTGTCGGAGGTGCCTTCGTGCAGTTCAATCAGCTTGTTCCAAAGCTCTTTGGCGCTGTTGAAGGGCCCCACCTGGTTCAGCTCTTCCTTGGTCAATCCGCATTACAAAGTCTGGGTTGCCTTTGCATCAGCCTCGATCTTCTTCTTCAACGAGGCGCCCCATTCAGAATAGTGTTGTGCCACTCCTTCTGCGTTCTTGGGAATCTCCAGGCCAGATTGGATGATTATCCACATGTCCACCTGAGTTTTCAGGTGGACTTCCATCCTCCTTTTCCAATAGGAGAAATCTTCTCCACTGAAAAGCGATGGTCTGGCTGTGCTAAATCCTTCTTGCATGGCTATTAATATTTTCTAAAAAATTCAAAAACAAAGAAAACTTGTTCCAAGACTTAGTCTTGGATTAGTAGTGCGGAAGAAATTACTAACAATGAAAAACGATCGAGTGGTGTTGTACCAACCTTGATTAACGAGAATGATTCGAAAACAATTAAAATACTTCCATAAATCCGAAAAAAACTCTCAAATTGGTGGTTGCACCAAATTTGAGCCACCCGCTCTAATACCACTTGTTGGATCGAAGAAAATCGATAGAGGGGGGGGGGTGAATATCAATATCAAATTTTTCGAAAAAATAGAGCAGTTATGCAGTGGAAAATAACAAAGCAATCGCGAATACAAGTTGGTTTTACTTGGTTTGGAGTCGAGGTCGGCTCCTACTCCAAGGCCCACGGTCCTTGACCATTTACGTTGGGCAATTCTATAGTCATCAAAAGTCTTTTACAAATTGAGTACATATATAGAACGGAAAATTAAATTTGCAACACTTTTCGTAAATTAAATTTACCGACGCCTGAGGTGGATCGAAGTTCGGAGCAGAGGGTCATCGTCGGCGCTGGAATCTCGAAGTCGAAGCTTGTCGAAGCGTAGCGCTTGAACGAAAGTGCTTGGAGCGTTGTGAGCGAAGTTATTCAAAGCCTTGGGGGTGAACCCCCTTTTATTGCACCCATAGGGGCGCCTGTGTCGATGGGGGCACCTACACGTGACCTCTCCTGCGTGAACTCTTATCTATAGGCTCGGTCAACGCTTATCCTCATCACAGGGGCGCCCGTATGGTCCCGGGAGCCTGAGCTGCTTTGGTCCAGAGGCTTCGTGGCAGTTTGCTTTGTTTGCTTCGGTTTAGCCTTCCATTGGGGCGCCCGTATCCATCCGGGCGCCTTGCCCTAGTGAGGCGCCTCACTCCATTGAGGCGCCTCAGCTGCAGAAACCCATTCCTTCGATCCTTGCAACCAAGGTTAGTTCCACAACAAAAAGAAGCAAACATGTTACCCATTATTTACAACCTAAGCTGTCTTGGTTCTGACTTTGGGTCTCCCAAATGGAACCCTAGGTCGAACCGACGCCTATTGTGTTGGTGCAAGTTGCATCAGTGATGTCCTCCTCTAAGTGTTTTAATGTTTGACAATATACTTAAGTCAGTGATACATTGAACAAGGGAAGGGGAGTTAAGAGAGGAGTAACAAAATGGACCAACGTCCTAGTAAAACTAGGCACTAAGTCCTGATCATTGATTGGGCACTAAGTCCTGGCAAAGGGCTGGGCACCGAAAACCTGCTCGGAAGGTGGGCACGACGTCCTGGTCGAGGAATTGGGCACGAAGACCTGGCCGAGGGTTAGGCACCGAAGTCCTGGACCGAGGGTTTGGGCACGAAGTCTTGGTCCGAAGGACTGAGTAACTTAGCTGAGCGATGACTAAGGACAGAAGTAGAGACGGGTCGGGGTTCGGACGTCTCGAGATCCAAGAGTATCAGAGGCTAAGCAAAAGCCCACCCAAAGGACTGTGTGGCAACCGTCTTCTGAATGGAGTAGGTGAAAGGCGCGTTCTCGGGGGTGGGAACTTGTGTCGGTTTGACCTAGGGTTTCATGGAAATTCAAAGTCAGAACCAAGTCCTTAAGGCTAATATTGTGTGTATATTTGCTTTGTATTCATGTATCTTGCAGGTGCCAAGAATGGATGACAAAGAAGGGAAATCACACAGAAGGCGGCTGGAAGCCTTAAGGCCAGGCACCCCCATCAACAGGGGCGCCCAACAGCTTCCAGGCGCCCCCATCAATAGGGGCGCCTGGCCCAAAGAGCAAAAGTGGCTGTTTCGTGAAGAAGGCAGAATTGACTTCCATTCAGGCGCCCGGGATGATACAGGCGCCCAAGTTGAAAGCTGTATTTGCTGTTTCGACTTCGAAACAGAGATAAGCTTTCATTCAGGCGCCCGGGAGGTGCGGGGTGCCCTGGTCAAAGGTTTTATTGGCTACGACGAGTTTGGCGCGGGGATAAGGTTTGACCGAGTCTATAGGGGTGCCCCCATCATCACAAGCGCCCGTATGAAGCCTATAAAAAGGGCCTCGACCCCTCAGCTTCAGACACAACTTCCAAGAACAATTCTGAGCATTCTGACCAACGAAAACGCGCTAAAGATGAGGCTCTACGACTGGGAGGCTCCAGGAGGAAGTGCGCGGCACTTCGGAGGTCCAGATCGGCCGAGTTTCAAATCCTTGTTGTTCGGTTTGCTTTTATTATTCCGCACTTAATTTATTATCTTTGTGATCGTATTTCTACACTGTAAGATGGGTTTCTCCGCCTCTGGAAAGTTGGGAAAGGAGACCAATAGTGGATTCTCGCCGAGTACATAGGCCTTGGACGTACTGACCCAGGGGGGTCGGGAACCAAGTAAATAAATCCCGTGTGTCTGCTGTGTTGTTATTTCTTTTATTCTTTCTATTATTTTTCCGCGGCTACTAACGCTCTGTTTAAGAACGAATTGACGAATTTTTCCACGAAGTTTCCGCGAGAAGTTTTCAGTCGATATTCACCCGCCCTCTATCGACGGCACCGGTCCTACAAGTGGTATTAGAGACAGACCGCTCTTCATCGGACTAACCGCCGACGGAGCAACGATGCCAGTAGTTGAGGGGAACCCCAGGGGTGAATCAGGTATATTTTAATTTAAAATGTCTATTTTTAAATTCCAAATTATATGCTTCACGTGCAGGGAGAGAGGGCATTATAAAAATCAGTGCCTTACTCATAAGCCTCAGTCTACAGCACCGGCAGCAAAGGAGGCACCAACGCCAGGAGTCCGGAGAGACAAAAGTCACATACGATGCTTCAAATGCGAAAAGTACGGACACTACAAAAATAAGTGTCCGACAAAGGTACGCAGAATTTACATTTCAAAAATTTTTAAAATTCCTGCACTGTCCCATATAGATAATTTAGATAATTTTTCTGATAAGTTAGAAGTATTGCATAGGCAAATAGATATCTTACATGACCGGTTAGAAAAAGTAAATAATTTTAAAATATCAGAAATTAACCTTGTAATCCTTAACATTAATTCGTTAATTTCTAAAATTAATTCTGAAATTAATTCTAAAATTAATCCTAAATTTAAGTCTGAAAATTCTAATAATTTTAATTCTGAATTTAAATCTGAATTCAAATTTGAAAATCCTTTGTATAAATCTGAATTCAAATTTGAAAATCCTTT
The DNA here is from genome assembly GCA_024364735.1 of Boesenbergia rotunda. Taxonomy (NCBI): domain Eukaryota; kingdom Viridiplantae; phylum Streptophyta; class Magnoliopsida; order Zingiberales; family Zingiberaceae; genus Boesenbergia; species Boesenbergia rotunda. The sequence continues at coordinate 1,029,861 of JAGFNQ010001700.1, forward strand.
AGATAATTATGAGTTCAAATTTGAAAATTCTTTGAATAAATCTGAATTCAAATTTAAAACTCCTTTAGATAATTATGAATTCAAATTTGAAAATCCTTTAGATAATTATGAGTTTAAATTTGAAAATCCTTTAGATAAATCTGAACTCAAATTTGAAAATCTTAAGGATAATTCTAAACTTAAATTTGAAAATCTTAAAGATAACCCTAAAATTATTGAAATTACTTCTGAGGATAAAGTTGATTTTTCTAAAAATATTTCTGAGGATAATGAAAATATTTCTAAGGATAGTGGAGATAATGTCTCTTTAGATTATAATTTAATTATTCCCTTAAATAATCCTGAAAAATTAACTAGTGACCCATTTTACTCCACCTACTTAAGAATATTGAAAGATCTAATTTTGAGGAGGAGATGAAATTTTCTAAGATTAAAGCCATAGTCAATAAAAATCACAAAGATTCAAATAAACCAGAATTATTGGAAAAACTTGAAAAGATAAATAAGGAAGAAATAGTAGATGAGTCAGAAATTTTCGAAATAATGAAATTATGAACTTAAACCCACAACTATTAATTAATCATTTCAACCTTAATTATTCAAATCTTAATTAATTCAAATTCAAATTAAATCTTAATTAATTCAATTAAATCATAACTCAAATTAATTCAAATTCAAATTAATTCTTAATAAATCAAATTAAATCTTAATTAATTCAATTAAATCGTAATTAATTCAAATAAATCTTAACTCAAATTAATTCAAATTCAAATTAATTCTAATTAACTGAATTAAACCTTAATTAATTCAAATTCAAATCCAAATTAATTCTTAATAAATTCAAAGTAAATCTTAATTAATTCAATTAAATCTTAACTCAAATTAATTCAAATTCAAATTAATTCAAATAAATTTGAACTCAAATTAATTCAAATTTAAATTAATTCAATTAAATATTAATTAATTCAAATTCAAATTAACTCAATTAAACCCTAATTAATTCAAATTCAAATTAATTCAATTAACTCTTAACTCAAATTAATTCAAATTAATTCAAGTAATTCTTAATTAATTCAAATCTAATTAATTCTTAAGTGACTTAAACTCGAACTAAAATAAAATCTTATCCAAACCATAACAATTAATTTAATAAAATTAAATAAGTCAAAGTGGGTTGACATATTCGCAGGTTCACACGACATGTATCAAATCGGGAATTTGATACATTTTTAGAAACTTATTTAAAATGTCTTTTGACTTGTTTGACTCATGCATAACTGCCATGCCATGCATTTGCTATTTCTTTTAAATATATGACATGTCATTCATATGCATAATTTAGAATGGTTATAGGAAAAAGTTTAATTGAAACTTGAACAACCTAGTATTGAGAGGCGGTGAAATGATAGTACGTTAGGGAAACCATTTTGGTGGAACTAGCCGAAGCTACCGATCCAAGACCCAAACTAGTTAGACCAAAATCTTTCAAGGAGTAACTTGAAGATGAATTTTCAATAAAAGGCTTTGTCAAGGAAAGGGTTGATGATCCAATAAGGCTACAGCCAAAGAAGGCCTAGTGCCTCGTCAAGACCTGGAAGCCAATTATTGAAAATCAAATTCACTTTACAATTGTCAGATTTGAATCTAACACAAGTTTTAATCAAATTAGATTTAACAATGAATTAAGAAAAATGATTCAAGCATCTCATAGTACACCCATAAGGCAACCATGCTTGCTGTATTGAGACATCTAAAATGGGTGAGATGTTAAGGACAAATAAAATGGAAATTATTTTCAAAATTGTTTTTCAAAATTGTTAGAATATTTTTCTAAAAATATATTTTCAAAATAGTGCTTCAACATAGTATTGTTTTTATGGAATTCATGATTGTCTGATTGCTTATACATATTATAAGTTTTCAAAATTTATATCCTTTTAAAAAATTGTTTGACTCACACAATTAGACACACAACCTCTTAGGACAACACTAATGTTCCTTAAGGCACTTAGATAGAGTTAAACAGTGTTGGGTACAGGGGGAGTATTTTTATTCCTTTGAAATGTTTTTTTTTAAAACTGTACTTATCACTTGAAAATGCTTTTCGAAAACTCTGCTTTAAATTACTATCATGTGTGTTTCTGAAAAAGGCTTACGCTTTTAAAATATATATATATATATATATTTAAAAATTACCTGTTTCTTTGATTTGATAAACCCTAAAGACACAGAGGAAGGTCTACTTCATGATCTACAAGGACTCCTAGGATGTGTCAAATTTAGGGGGAGTCTAAGTCAAAAGAAAAAGCTCTGACAAGTTTTTTAAATTATTTATTTTAAAATTATTAGATAATTCCTTTGATTTGAATCAAACCTTAAGACTCAGAGGAAGATTACTTGTGGTCAACAAGCTTCCTAGGACAGGGTCCCTAAACTAGTTTAGGGGGAGGTCAAATTAAAAGAATTATTGAATATTTCAAGATGATATGTTTTCACGCACGGTATTTTCAAATCCTTATGAAAACATAAGTATCCTTTCAAATACTATCAGTTTAATAATTTCTCTTTAAAAATATTATTATTTTCAAAAATTTGTTTTGTTTTAATCAAATTTAAATAGTACTTACTTGAAATTGGAGAATTTTCCAGGACACTTAGGAAAATGTCCTTGTAGTCAACAAGGTTTCCTAAGATTGTATCAGACTGAAAAAGAAACCAAGTCAAGTAAAATATTACGTTTTAAAATTCTAAGATTTTTCTAAGTACTTATACTTTTCAAAAATTCTAATAGTTTTCTAAGCACTTATTTTTCAAAGATCATAATATGTTGTCAAAAGTACTTTTATTTTTCAAAAGCTCAAATATTTTTCAAAAGTACTTGCAAAATATTCAAAATATTTTTCAAAATGTTCTCAAAAAGTGTAAAATGTCTTTTAAATTACTAATATTTTTGTAAAGTGCACAATATTTTCCAAAGTACAACATTTTTTTTGCAAAATGCATAACGTGTTTTAGTTGCATAATCTTTTATAAGTATTGAATTTTATGCTATGCTTTCAAAAATTTATACTAAGTATTTTCAAGGAACCAAATATTTTCATTGTCGGTGCAAGTGTTTTTGGTTTTTTTTGATGTATGACAAAGGGGGAGAGATGCGCCTTAAGTTAGAAATAAATATTTTTTTTTTCTCTCTTACCAAAGGATCAAAAATCAAAATGTTTTCAAAATGGGGGAAAGTAAGCTTAAGTTAGAAGTTTTTTTCTTATTCTCCCAAAAGATCAAAATGTACTTTCAAAACTTAGATTATTTTTTTTCAAGGTTTAGCCCTTTCAACCAATCTAACTTAAGATATTGTCAAACATCAAAAAGGGAGAGATTGTTGGTATAAGTTGCATCAGTGATGTCCTCCTCTAAGTGTTTTAATGTTTAACAATATACTTAAGGCAGTGATACATTTAACAAGGGAAGGGGAGTTAAGAGAGAAGTAACAAAATGGACTAAAGTCCTAGTAAACCTAGGCACTAAGTCTTGATCTTGGATTGGACACTAAGTCCTGGCAAAGGGCTGGGCATCGAAGACCTGCTCGAAAGGTGGGCACGAAGTCTTGGTCGAGGAATTGGGCACGAAGACCTGGCCGAGGGTTGGGCACCGAAGTCCTGGATCGAGGGTTTGGGCACGAAGTCTTGGTCCGAGGGACTGAGCAACTTAGCTGAGCGATGACTAAGGATAGAAGTAGAGACGGGTCGGGGTTCGGACGTATCGAGATCCGAGAGTATCGGAGGCTAAGCAAAAGCCCACCCAAAGGATTGGGTGGCAACCGTCTCCTGAATGGAGTAGGTGGAAGGCGCGTTCTCGGGGGTGGGAACTTGCGTCGGTTCGACCTAGGGTTTCATGGAAATCTGAAGTCAGAACCATGTCCTTAAGGCTAATATTGTGTGTATATTTGCTTTGTATTCGTGTATCTTGCAGGTGCCAAGAATGGATGACAAAGCAGGGAAATCACACAGAAGGCGGTTGGAAGCCTTGAGACCAGGTGCCCCCATCAATAGGGGCACCCAACAGCATCCAGACGCCCCCATCAATAGGGGCGCCTGGCCCAAAGAGCAAAAGTGGCTGTTTCATGAAGAAGGCAGAATATGCTTCCATTCGGGCTCCCGGGATGAAACATGCGCCCAAGTTGAAAGCTGTATTTGCTGTTTCGAGTTCAAAACAGAGATAAACTTTCATTCAGGCGCCCAGGAGGTCCAAGGCACCCTGGTCAAAGGTTTGATCAGCTGCGATAAGTTCGGCGCGGGGATAAGATTTGACCGAGTCCATAGGGGCACCCCCATCATCACAGGCGCCCGTATGAAGCCTATAAAAGGGGCCTCGACCCCTCTGCTTCAGACACAACTTCCAAGAACAATTCTAAGCATTCTGACCGATGACAACGTGTTAAAGATGAGGCTCTACGACCGGGAGGCTCCAGGAGGAAGTGCGCGGTACTTCGGAGGTCCAGATCGGTCGAGTTTCAAATCCTTGTTGTTCGGTTTGCTATTATTATTCCGCACTTAATTTATTATCTTTGTGATCGTACTTCTGCACTATAAGACAGGTTTCTCCGCCTCCAGAAAGTCTGGAAAGGAGATCAATAGTGGACTCACGCCGAGTACATAGGCCTTGGACATACTGACCCAGCGGGGTCGGGAACCAAGTAAATAAATCCCGCGTGTCTACTGTGTTATTATTTCTTTTATTCTTTCTATTATTTTTCCGCTGCTACTAACGCTCTATTTAAGAACGAATCAACGAATTTTTCTATGAAGTTTCCGCGAGAAGTTTTTGGTCGATATTCACCCCCTCTATCGACGGCACCGGTCCTACATACTGTTCCCTCACACAGGGAACGCGCCCTCACCTACTCCTCTCAGGAGAGTTTACCTTTTGCCAACTGGCTCCTCCGGTTGGATTTTCACCCAATCCATCCAATCAGGTCTTCGTGCCCAGTCCGCGACCAGGACTTCTTGCCCAACTTTCGATCAGGTCTTTGGTGCCCAGCCCTTTGCCAGGACTTCTTGCCCAGTCCTCGACCAGGACTTCTTTGCCCAACTTCCGGTCAGGTCTTCTTGCCCAGTCCACGACCAGGACTTCTTTCCCAGCCCTTTGCCAGGACTTCTTGCCTAGCGTACCTAGGACTTTCCTACACACTTAGTAAGCTTGTTAGATCACTTTAACAACTTAACTTCTGAACCCTTTGCCAATATCAAAACATAGGTTTGACTTAGGTGCTTCCTGCACCAACAACTATGTCCTGATCATGGATTGGGCACTAAGTCCTGGCCGCGGGCTAGGCACCTAAGACCTGACCGAGGGTTGGATACGAAGTCCTGGTTCGTGGAATTGGGCAATAAGTCCTGGACGAGGGGTGGGCGTCGAAGTCCTGATGAGTGAAGTTGGGAAATAAGTCCTAGTCGTGGACTGGGCACGATGTAGTAGTGAGTGAAGCTGGGCAAAAGTCCTGATGAGTGAAGTTAGGCACGAAGTCCTGGTCGTGAGATTGGGCAAATGTCCTGGTGAGTGAAGTTGGGCAAAATTCCAACCAGATGGGTCGGGTGGCAACTGTCTCCTGAGAGGAGTAGGTGAAAGACACGTTCCCCGGGATGGGAAAATAGGCATCGGTTCGACTTAGGGTTTCGCAGGAAATCCGAAGTCAGAACCAAGTCATTAAGGTTAAGAATATATATCTGCATATTTGTCTTGTTTTTGATTGTATTGCAGGTACCTAAAGTTGGATGCAAGACAAGGAAAAGCTGCCTGGAAGACCTCTAGGGCGCCTATATTAAAATAGGCGCCCCAGAGCTATAGGGCGCCCTGGACTGGGCATCCACCTCCCAGGCGCCTGTTAACACAGGTGCCTGAGAGCTCCCAGGCGCCTTGTATGGGGTCAGGCGCCTGGGAAGGGGGAGCTTATCCCTGTTGCGAGTTCGGCACGAAGATGATGTTTGACCAAGCCTTGTGAGGCGCCCCCTTCAACACAGGCGCCCTGTAAAAAGGCTATAAAAGGGGCTTCAATGTGACGACCCGCCTTCTCTTTCTCTCCCTTAAGGCGGCGCCACATTCACTTAACCTTAACTTTACCTTATCCTTAGCCTTAGGTTACAACTACTTGACTTCCCTTAACTTGCTCTGAATTTTTTCCCCTTTTAAAAAAAACTTTCATTTTATTTACTTTGCAAGGATTTGACCCCTAGACCTCTTAGTTGTAAAAGAGAAGCACTAACCATCTGCCCTACAACACTTTCTTTTCAATGGTACCAGTCGACTGGTATCGGCCACAGAAACTTTCTGTGCCCGGCACCAGTCGACTGGCCTCATGGCAGTCAACTGGTGCATCGAACAGAAACTTTCTGTTCGATAGGGCAGTCACTGGTTCTGAACCAGTCGACTGGCACGCCTGAAACCTGCATTTACAGACCTGAAAACCATTTCCAAAGCTTCCCAATTCATATACTTTCAAGTAAATAGATAAATAACTCCAAATCTATACTCTACACTAGTTTTATAAATATTTTAGCAACTCAAAACGAATCCAATAACTTGAAATTAGAATCATTGCGGGATTTAACAAAACTATCAAAACGTAAGCAAAACACTCTAGAGTTTGTACCAAACTTAACCTCTATGCGTAGTTTAACCAAAGTTATTCATTCTACCAATTCAAAACGCCAAAACACATGTTCTACAAGACTTAACCCGACGATCTCGTCCACGGTTCCGCCGCCACTGAACATCAATGCAAGTCCCGCTCGTCTCCCTAGCTTATGCTTTTTCTTTACCTTTGTCTGCAATAGAAGAAAATGCAACTAATAAGCGATTTGCTTAGTAAGTAAATCCTAACTCACAAATCTATGCGATCAATGATAAACATGCTCTTTTCAAATAATGCTTGCTTCAAAACACATGCACTTTGAAATGCTTACACATGGAAACTTTCACATACTTATCATGCTCAATCATGCTTGAAAACATTTACTAGCATTAAAACATTGGCAATCTAACATACTCATAATTTCTTTTGAGACTTGCTACTTATGCATTTCCATACTTTAAACCACTAACTTCCTTGCTCTTGCTCTTTAACATGCTTGTAACATAACAATGTTAACATACTTAGCAAAACATATGCTTAAACTGAAAACACTTACATATACTCATATACTTCAAAATAATAATCAACTTTCTCAGGCCTTGACACTGTACCTGGTATCAGTGTACCAATGCGCGCATCCCTAATAGGTTTCGGGGTAGCTAGCTACCACACCCCTATTAGAGCTTCTTTCTTACTTTCTGTGGGCCTCTCATTTGCCCGGTACATGTCACTTTACAAAAGTAAAATACTTTCTTACTCATAATGCTTGTATTTATCAAGCTAACTTTCTTTTTCATAAATCTTGCACTATAAACCTTTACCTTTTCTTATTTGGAACTTTCATCGAGCACCTTGCGTGCCCTTAACCCAAAACTCATTTTTGGGACTTTTCAAAGCCATCTTTCTTTTTACATAAATCTTTACACTACAAAACTTTACCTTTCTCACTTGGAACTTTCATCGAGCACCTTGCATGCCCTTAACCCAAAACTTTTTTTTTTTTTGGGACTTTTCAAGAACTTGGTCTTTCATGCTTAGATCACACATATAAAATCTACACCAATTCAAGTTCTATGATTAAAAATATGTATTCTTTATAAACTTAAATCACACAATAAACAATATTCTCAAAGCATGCACTTAGATCACAAAATCATGGTTCTACAATGAGAAACTACATGCGAAGCTACTTCTATTGCAGGTGAGTGATTTACTTACCCTTTTCTTGAAGAAAACTCACTAAGTATCTTGAAATTCCTAGCGTAGGGTTCTTTTCCTCTTCCTTTGTAAGAAAACTTCACCCTTGGCCCTAGGGAAGAAGCCCTAGGTTTTCTACTTCAAGAGGAAGAAGAAGGAGGAGAAAACTCTCCTTTTCTTCCCTGTTTTTCACAGCCTCCCACCCTACTCGCGCGGCCTCCTCCAAGCCCTAATCGGGTCTTAACTCAACTTAAGTGGAAGTTTAAATACCTCTTCATGAAACGGGCTCAATCAACTATAATATTATTTCGCTTCATCCTTTTCTCTGCTTGATACCCTTGCCTAGCTGGTTACTTGGACTTGCTTAGGGATTGGCTTCTCGCGTGGTCGTGAGATCAATCCCCACCCGACCCTTTAATTTTTTTTCTTTTTATTTTAATTCCGAAAAATGCTAGAAAAATTCCGAAAAATCTCTAATAATACCAGAAAATTATTGGGTGTTACATTCAACCCCTCAACTCAGGACAACAATTCTGAGATCATTCTGAGCATTTCAAGTGACGATAAAGCAATAACGATGAAGCTCTGCGACCAAGGAAGCTCCGGGAGGAAGTGCGCGGCACTTCGGAGTTCCAGATCGGCCGAGTCTTCAACCTGTTGTTTGGTTTGATTTATATTCTGCATTTATTTTCTGTAATATTTTTTATTGTAAATTCTGCAGTGTAAGATGGGTTTCTCCGCCTCCGAAAAGTCTGGAAAGGGGACTATTAGTGGATGGGCATTTCCCGTGCTTAGGCCTTGGACGTACTGACCCTGGAGGGGTTGGGAACCAAGTAAAAAATCCCGTGTGCACTTTGTTATTTATTTGTTCTTTCTATTTTCCGCTGCTACTAACTCTGTGTCTAGAACGAACCTCGAAAGTCTACGAAAGACGAGTTTCCGCAAGAATTTTTACAAGTCGATATTCACCCCCCCTCTATCGACGACACCGGTCCCCACAAGTGGTATCAGAGCCTGGTCGCTCTTCACCGGACTAACAGCTGATGGAGCAAAGACGCTAGGAGTTGAGGGGGAGCCCAGGGGTGAATCATGTATAGTTTTTTCTAAGTATGTCAAATTTTAAATTTCATATTATATGCTTCAAGTGCAGGGAGAGAGGATACTATAAAAATCAGTGTCCTACTCATAAGACTCATTCTTCACTACCGACTGGAAAAGAAGTACCAGCACCAGGAGTCCGGAGGGACACAAGTCAAATAAAGTGCTTCAAATGTCAAAAGCATGGACACTACAGGTATCAGTGTCCGTCAAAGGTACGAAAAATTTATGTTCGTAAGAATTTTTAAATTCCTGCACAGTCGTATGATAACTTAGATAATTTTTCTAAAAAATTAGAATTATTGCATAGTCAAATCAATATCGTGCATGACCAATTATCAAATGTAGATAATATTAAAATATCATAAATTAACCGTTTAATCTTCAATGTCAATGCAATAATTTCTAAAATTAATTTTAAAATTTTAAGGATAACTCTGAAAATATTGAAAATATTTCTGAGGATAATAATGATATTTTTGAGAATATTGAAAATATTTCTGAGGATAATGATGATATTTCTGAAAATAATAAAGATGAAATCATTTTAGATAATAATTTAATTATTAATTTTTGGATAATCTTGAAAACAATTATAAAACATTAACTAGTAGCCCTGAAAATTACTCCATCAACTATGACGATGTAAAAGGATATGATTTTGATGATGAGGATGAGGAGGAAATTGAATTTTCTAGAATCAAGGCTCCAGTTAATAAAATTTACAAAAATTCAAACAAATTAAAATTGTTAGAAAAAACTTGAAAAATTAAATAAAGAAGAAATAGTGGATAAATTAAATATTTTTGAAATAATGAAGATGATGGAGCTAAACCCACAACTATTAATTAACCCAAAAATTTGGAACCTAAATCAAATTAAGTCTTAATTAAATTAATCCTTAACTAATTTAACTTTAATTAATCCTTAATTAATTTAACTTTAATTAATCCTTAACTAATTTAACTTTAATTAATCCTTAACTAATTTATCTTTAATTAATCCTTAATTAATTTAATTTTAATTAATCCTTAACTAATTTAACTTTAATTAATCCTTAATTAATTTAACTTTAATTAATCCTTAACTAATTTAACTTTAATTAATCCTTAATAAATTTAACTTTAATTAATCCTTAATTAATTTAACTTTAATTAATCCTTAATTAATTTAACTTTAATTAATCCTTAATTAATTTAATATTAATTAAATCTTAATTATTTTAACATTAATTTAATATTAATTATTTTTTAATCAATTTAATTCTTTAATTCTTAAATAACTTAAACTCAAATTAAATAAAATCTTACCCAAACTGCAACAATTAATTTAATAAAATTAAATATGTAAAAGTGGGTTGGCATATTCGCGGGTTCACACGACATGTATCAAATCGGGAATTTGATACATTAATGGAAACTTAAGTAAAATATTTTGAATTGTTTGACTCATGAATAACTGCCATGCTCATGCATTTGCAATTATATATATATATATATCTGTCATGCCATTCATGTTTAATTTTATGCATGATTTACAACGGTTTAGGAAAAAGACTAATTAAAAGTTGAATAACCTAGTATTAGGTGGAGGTGAGATGATAGTACGTTAGGGAAGCCTTTCTACTAAGGTCAAGTAAGGTAAGATGTACCTTACTTGGTCTGTTTAGTCTGGTGGAACTAGCCGAAGCTATCGATCCAAAACCTAAGCTAGTTATACCAAAATTTTTCAAGAAGTAATTTGAAAATGAACTCTCGGTAAAAGACTTTGTCAAGGAAAGGGTTGTTGCTCCAATAAGGCTACGACCAAAGGAGGCCTCTGTGCCTCGCTGATAACCGGTTTTCGTCGCGCTACGGTTTCAATTAATTTTCTCGTTTCAAGCAATTATGTAGTAATAGTTGAACCCGAATCGTCTCTCAAGGACCCAATATGATGCATGCACTTTGTTGATCTACAGAAAACAGTAAACTGCAGAAAAAATGAATGCTAGCTAAACCAAACATGTTTTTGGGTTTTGAAGATAACAAAACAATTAAACTTAGCTATCAACTTCCACCTAATAGCCTTAACTACTCGGATTTGAAGTATTAAGCTAACTAAATGTAGGGGACAGCAAAAAAACACTCACAACCAGGAAATTATAGCAAGGATTCATCTAAAACTCCTACTAGAAGGCAAGCAATTTCATACTCAAACGCATGTTTGATAGGAGCAATTAAACAAACACCTTGCATTCAAGTAGTAAAAGGTTGAGAACATGGAAAAATTCTGCAAAAGGGCATACTATAAAACTAGAAAACTAAGCTGGAAATTTGGTTCTTAAGCTGGGAAATAAGCAGAAATTCGAAATTAAGGGAAGGGAAAATGCAGGTTGTGTTCTACAGCGAGTAAAAGGAAAGAAACAAGCAAAATGAGGCTGAAAAGTGCTGTTCGGTGGAGGAAAATTCTGCTCCGATGAAGCTGGTCACTTCCCAGCTGGCTTGGAAGATGGAATGGGCTGTGGAGTTGAGGAATCGAGCTTCTCCAAGCTGCTAGTCCAAGAGAAAACCCTTCGGGCGTTCGCCAGTCCCTTCTCCCCTCATGGCTGCGTGAACCGAGAGCTTCCTCCTTCTCTCACGGCTGTGTGAACTGCCCTAGCTTGCGTGTCCTCCTCCCAATCGAACAGTCCTCTTTTCCTCTTCCCTAGCTCTTCTCTCCACCCTTCATTCCCCTTGATGAGTGGCCAAGATTGCTTGCAGAAATTTCCATCAACTTAAGAGCCTAGATCCAAGTGGAGGGTTGTGATTAGATCAACTTTATGGATCCATCTTAGCCCTTGATGTGCCCTTTTGATCCTTTGATGCATAAGCTGTCCAAACATCAAGTATAATGAAATATGAGTGTGAAAATATAGGAAAATTAATTAACTAATGAAAATGCACCCTATTAACTGATAGATCGATAGGCATGCTAGAGGGGGGGGTGAATAACACTTTTCGAACCCCTTTTCTTCCTACACGGTTAGTTGCACAGCAGAATATACAATAAAAATAATAAACAAACACTAACCAATGCTAACATGGAAGATGTACTTTGTATCCACCCTGAACGGGTGATTAATCCAAGAATCCGTTGGTGGATCAATCCCCGGATAACCTCCGGCTAGCCCTCGTCACTCCTTGTGGGTGGAGAAACATCACCACAATACCTTTTGAAGACTTGAGCACAAAGACTACTATCTTGCCTTTAACCAAGACAAGATTCATCAAGAGTCTCAGCCACCACGAAGTCCTCTTTAAATAGGACTCGGGCTGAATCCCTCACCACTAGTCGACTGCCCCCAGGACAGTCGACTGGTGGCAATGAAATTCGACCATTGCACCCCAACGTTCGAATTCTCAGCCAACTCACCAGCCACCTACCAGTCGACTGCCCCCAGGGCAGTCGACTGGTCCTAGGGCTGAGACCTTTCTGTGAGTTCCATCAGTCGACTGCCCCCAGGCCAGTCGACTGATCTACTCACCCACCTAAGTTTACCCTTCCTGAGTACATTCCACTCCGCACTCAAATCCTAGGATTTCTCGAGTACAATCACACTGCACTCGTACCCTCACGACTCGACTGACTCCTCATCCGCAGCCTCGACTATTGCCTTCGCGCCCTCTTCATCTTCGGCTCCCGTCCCTCGGATGCACGCAAGTCTCCAGCTTGCCTGCATGCCATCCTTCACGCATGCCTCGAAGTCCGCGCCCCTCAGCTCATCGTCCCTGCTCTCCAAGGTCCCTCGGGTGCACACAAGCCTCCAGCTTGTCTCCATTCCACCCTTTACCGTACCGAGACTGTCCAATCAAGTCAATATGTGTACCTGTACAACCTGTACACTCAACATACACATATAAGAACACAAGGGTAAACCTAACTTAAACCCTTTGCCCAAACATCAAAACTCATGATCACTCCTGATCATAGATTGCCTCAACAATCTCTCCCTTTTGATGTTTGGCAATACGTTTAAGTTAGGGAAACAAGATAGTAGTCAAATAGGAAAATAATGCATATGCAATGCAAAAATCCTATCCCAAGCCATCCCACACCTAACTCTCCAAGTTAGGAATTTTTCGAAATGGGCTTTTTAAAACCTATCCCAAGGCTCCCCACACCTAACTCTCCAAGTTAGAACATTTTAACACCTAACCCTCTAAGTTAGGATTTTTTCACCAAAACCGAGCTTCTCCTAAGCTCCCCCTACATTAGACTTACAAAGGCTTTTTAAGAACCTCTCCAAGGTTCCCCTTACACCAAGAATGGAGCAACCATGCTCCCCCTTAATCTTAGCTCCCCCTAAACCTAGGGTTTCTAGCAAAGGAGTGTTTGGTTTCCCAACTTAAACCCAACACTTCTCCCCCTTTGCCTAACATCAAAAAGAACCCAACAATATCCCAATTATTAGTTCTTTTAATCCCCAATACGTATAAACAATGTGCCAGAAATGCGCCAGAAATTCCACAAATCTCCAAAAATTCCCAAATTTTGTGGAGACATTTGTGGTACCCATACCTACTTGGGAAAAATACATTCCAAAATGTATCTATCACCATTCCCATGTTTGACACAAAACCCAAAACTAGCAAAAAGGTTCACTCAAACCTTAACCAAAAGTCCTAGTTTTGGTTTCTCCTTGATGTCCCTGCCCATACCAATCCACAATGCATCCCTAGCATTGATTTATATGACATTTGCACATCAAAAACCAACCTTCATGCTATATGACCCCAATGTCATATTTCCATGCATAAAACTTAAAAATACCGTGCCAAAACCCACGAATTGAGACTCAAGTCCGTCTCCAATTCTTTTGGCACACTCCATGGTCCATCTAGACCTCTAGGAGCAACCCTCCCAAGGTCCATTCACCATATATCCCAAAGGCTTCTAGAGCTCCCCCTTGAGCTCTTAGCCTTAGCCACCTCCCTAGGTGACTCAACAAACATTAGACCACACCGGTGTGCCTTCGGTGACTCTTGTCCTACAAACTCAACCCTCTTAACCTTAGACACCTTGTCCTTGGTTAAATCATTTCTTTTTTCCTTTAAATGACACCCTTTTGCCATTTTTGGACTCCCCCTTCTTGCCATAATCATATGCTACCCTAGCATATTTCTTTCCCTTGGCATGGAGTTCTTAGACTGGTATCCCAACCCTGATCTATCATTGGTGTGGTTTAAACCACCCAACACCATATATAAACCCTTAGATCCAATAGTGAATCTCTCTAGGGTTTTCTCTAACCTATCAAGCTTTTCCCTTAAAGCTTGATTTTTTCTTTCTAGGTTCCTAAACCTAGAATGCATATGTCCACTTTGGACATTCCTAGACCTACCCTCCTTTCTAGGCACATCCCTCCCCTTCTTGGGATTTTTGTCTTGATCCTTAGGTCTAGAGGTCTTGAATTTTTCATGATGAATGTTCTTCCTAAGATTTTGATCTACCTTGTTAACCCTAGTCCTATTATTGTATCTAAATCCAAAATTGTGCACCATCAAACATTTCTCATTAATTTTAGCATGCATGGATGAATGATTAATTCTATTTTTATCATGAAAGGAGGAATTCAAATTTGAATTACTTTTAAATTAAGATTAGGGATTACCTCCCTTACCCTTGTAGTCCCTCCTTGTTGTGAGCTTCGCTTCCTCCTTTCTTCTTTCTCCCAACTCCTCAAGTGTCCCATTTTCTTGAGCTCTTTCTTCCTTGGGCACTTGGTGTGGTTGTGCCCTAACTCTCCACATGTGAAGCAACGGATTTTCTTCCTCTTCTCTTGGGCTTCTCCAATCCTACAACCCACATTAGATTTAAAAGAATTTGAAATAGATTTAGATCTTACCTCCTTTTTACCTTTCGGGCACTTGTCCTTATAGTGCCCCTTTTTGTTGCAACCAAAGCATGTGATGTGTTCCTTTCTCTTGGCTTTGGTGGAGGTTGAGGTTTCTTCTTGCTCTTGTATGGATGAGGGTCTCTCCTCCCCCTCAATCCCTGAAGTTGATGCTTCCTCTTCTTTTCTTGAGGTGGATGCCCTCTCACTCTCTTCTTCTCCTTTACTTGAGGAAGTGGATGATCCTTCACTTGATTGTTCATCCTCTTGGGCTCTTGAGCTGACTTCCTCGGATTCTTCCAGTAATTGACCTCGTGTAGGGTTTTCATGAATTTCATCTATCTTTCTTCATAGATCATGTGCATTTTGATATTCTCCTACACAACTCAAAATATTATTTGGTAAAACATTTACTAAAATATTAAGTACCTTTTCATTTGTTTTTGCTTGATCTTGTTGTTCTTGATTCCAATATCTAGGTCTAAGCCTCTTCCCGTGCTTATCCCTTGGAATCTCGAAAGGCTCTTTTATCATCATCAAGCACTCCCACTCCATGCCAAACCACGTTTTCATTCTCGCTTTCCAATAGCCGAAATCCTCATGGTCGTAGGCCGGTGAAGTGTATATATCTTCACCCAACTTATCTTCCATTGATTTCTCCTGTAGCGTGTGCTCCCTCGGTGGTTAGTCCAATCGAGAGCGGTCCTTCGCTCTGATACCAATTGATAGATCGACAGGTGTGTAAGAGGGGGGGGGGTGAATAGCACTTTTCGAACCCCTTTTCTTCCTACACGGTTAGTTGCACAGCGGAATATACAATAAAAATAATAAACAAACACTAACCAATGCTAACACGGAAGATGTACTTGGTATCCACCCAGGACGGGTGATTAATCCCCGGATAACCTCTGACTAGCCCTCGTCTCTCCTTGTGGGTGGAGAAACCTCTGTTGGGAACGAGATGGCTATAGAGGGGGGGGTGAATATAGACAGACACAATTTCTAGGCTCTTTTCGAATCTTCTCTGTACTTAAGTTAGTAGCAGCGGAAACAAAACAAAGGCAGAGAAGCAAACTTAACAAAACTGCAGAAACAGAGAATACAAACCAAGGATCGCTAACAAGGATCGTTTACAAGGTTCGGGGATAACTTGCCCCTAATCCTTGGCGTGCCCGTGAGGTGGGCGATCCCTTGATCGTCGGCAGATCAAGCCCCGGTGAACACTGGATATCAAGCGCCTCCTTCTCGGTGGAGTAACCTCTCCATAAGCTGTCTCAGTAGATGGATACAATCTTAAGCTCACGAGACACTCGAGAAGACAAGCTCACAAAGATGTACAAGAAAGCTCAAGCACAAAGCAACAGAGCACGAACACAGCCCAGCAACAACTTCCCAAGTTTTCTGTCTTGTTCGCCTCTGCTTCCAGCTTCGCTACTTAAGCTCCTGCTCAACGTCGCCAGCTCCATCAGCACCACTGACTCACACTCTGACCCACTGACCTCTCTGAGCTCTCAGTCCACTGGACACTCCTCCAGCTGAGCCTCCGCCAGTTGCCAGCCGCGCCTTCGTCAGTTGCCAGTTGCGCCAGACGCCGTTGAGACCTGAAAACACAATAGATCCAAACCTGCTCCAAGGAAAGCCTCTCATTGACCCTCCTTGAGTGTTTGAATCACCTGCTATCACCTGCACACTCCAACAGAGGCTTAGCAATGCATATCAAAGAGAACTCAGCAAGCAGCAGAGAATCGGCAGTGAAAACATACTTCTGACAGCATATTTGAATTAAAGTTCTGCTCCTGATCGGTCCCCAGACCGATCAGGGAGGAGCCTGATCGGTCACCAGACCGATCCAGCAGCTTCTGCACACTCCTGATTGGTCCCCAGACCAATCAGGCTCTTGCCTGTTCGGTCACCAGACCAATCAGGCTTCAGCCTGATCGGTCACCAGACCAATCAGGCTTGAGTGAACAGTGATTCTTTAATAAAATCATAAGTCTCTGATCGGTCACCGGACCGTTCTGAACCTGATTAGCAAGGGAACTCAACTCACTGTTCGCTCCCTGATCGGTCACCAGACCGATCAGGAGCTGTACAGTGAGTGAAACACACACTCCCTGATCGGTCACCAGACCGATCAAACATCGCTGGATCGGTCACCAGACCGATCCACGAAGGAGCAACGTGCCAAACTCCCTGATCGGTCACCAGACCGATCCAGGGACTCAACCTAGCCCTCCAAGCTAGGATTTCATCCACCCTAGCCCTCCAAGCTAGGGACCTGACCCTCCAAGTCAGGATTTCATCCAACCTAGCTTCACTCACTAGGACCTGGCTTCACTCACCAGGGTTTTTCACCTAACCCTCCAGTTGGGACTTTTCACCTAACCCTCCAAGTTAGGACTTTTCACCTAGCCCTCCAAGCTAGGACTTTTCACCCAACCTTCCAAGTTAGGACTTTTCCACACCTAGCCCTCCAAGCTAGGACCTGGCTTCACTCACCAGGATTTCTTCTAACCTGGCTTCACTCACCAGGACCCGGCTTCACTCACCGGGATTTCCACCACCTGGCTTCACTCACCAGGACCCGGCTTCACTCACCGGGATTTCCAACACCTGGCTTCACTCACCAGGACCCGGCTTCACTCACCGGGATTTCCAACACCTGGCTTCACTCACCAAGACCCGGCTTCACTCACCAGGACCCGGCTTCACTCACCGGGATTTCTCCACACCTAACCCTCCAAGTTAGGACTTTTCACATGCCAGCGTGCGATCTCCCGATCCACCTGGACTTAATCCGAATTCAACCAAACTTGAATCAAACTCAAATCGGTGTCAAACACCAAAACAACAATCAGGGTCAGACTGCATCAACAATCTCCCCCTTTTTGTTGTTTGACAACCCGATTTAAGTTTAGACATTGATGATCAATTGAAGGTAGTTCAATTATTGTAAGGGAATCAAGATCTTCCCCTACAATAACCCTAAACTTAATCAACCATTTTCTCCCCCTTTGTCAAACATCGAAAAGGGTATGGTTATTAAGTTTGAACATACCTCCCCCTCAAACACGGGTCTCTCCCCAAACCCAAAATAATCAAAGTGAAGTTTTGAAATGCACATGAAAACATATACAGAATAATATTATGGTCAAACATGTATATGTTTCATATGACAAGTAAGTCAAAGGATGATTTTGGAATTGCATATGAGAGACATATACCATAAATGTATCATGGCAACAATGTATATGCATCATATGAAAATGAGTGTGAATTGCACATGTAAACATATATAGAAATATATCATGGTCAAACATGTATATGTTTCATATGACAAGTAATAATGCAGCTGCATCAGACTTATGATTGATACAGAAAAATTTCTGATGTATCTATGAACAATCAGTTTTCAGAAAAATTTCTGTAATTCTGACTCATTCATGATCAGACTGCATTAACATTTGGAGTTTCATGTGAAGGCATATACAGAAGTATATCATGGTGAAATACGTATATGCTTCACATGACAGGTAAGGAATGCATCTGTATCTAAAACATAGTCCTGATTGGTCTCGGTGACCAACCAGGTCTGTTGATTACGTGATACAGAAGTATATCTGATTAGTCTGGGGAGCGATCAGATTTTAGAAAAATTTCTGAAACTCTGATACGTTCCTGATCAGACTACATTAACAATTTGCATTCCAGACCAGGGGTGTAGACTCTATTAATATTCGATATTTCAGAAACAATTCCGAAATACGACATTAAAAACACGAGTCATGACTCAAACAAACCCTTTCTTATGAATTTGAACATCCCAACATAGGTTTGTATCAAATCAGTATTTAGGTTTTGTTTCAAGTACCACTTGAACACATTTGTACTTCCTTAGTACCAAGATTGTACCAATAGAGGATCAAATATGTTTCAATTGTAATTGGTTTGTATCAGATTTGTTAGGAGTATGATCATTAAACTAATACAATTCGATGAGAAGAGATTGGTTTGAGGAGGTTTTGGATCAATTTGGAACAATCTGGGAGTTCCTTGATCAGAGTTGGTCTGATCGGTCACCAGATCGATCAGAAGCACCCCTGATCGGTCGGTGGACCGATCAGAGTGATCCCTGATCGGTCTGTGGACCGATCAGGTTCGGCACAGGATGTTTTCTGAGTTCCAAATTTCAGAAACCGATTTCAGAAACTCTGAAATCAGGTTTGTTTCAGTTCTTATCCATTCCCAACCCCTAACACAATCAGGTGTAATCCGTTTAATCCTAAAGGGTTTCTTTTAACTAAAAACCATTTCTTCAAACAATCATTGATATATGATACTAATATCAAATTTCCAAAGCATGATCCGATTTCATGATACAAACAAAAATATGATCAAATTTTCAAAAGCATGCTTGTATCAAATTAGTATCAAAACATGTCAGGCTTTCTAACACATGATTGTCTGACATGCTTTTATGTCATTTAACCAGTTTTAAAAACATTTTAAAAACATGCATTGATATTGCCTTGTGAGGTTTTATGATGATCATCACAAACTAAATATTCCTCAAAAATTTGCATGCAATACATTAACATTACCAGCATGTACAGCAAATCATGGCATACTTGATCATGTTCACCAAACAAAATACCTTGAGAAAAATTTAAGCCTAAACCTTAAGCTCATGTTCCTTGTTTGGTGATGTCTTATTAGTACAAACTATGTGTTAATCCTTGTTCTTTAGCATGCATCTATGTTCTATAACACATACAAGAAAATCATGGCATATGTTCATCAACCACAACCTCTTAAGCTTGAGCCATAAAATTCAATAATAAACTGATCAACTTAAGCAATCCATGGTATAAGCAAGTTCTGTGTCAATCTAAACCGTTCATGCAATGTATATAATTTTTCCAAAACTTGTAGATTTATTTTGAAGCATGGATATACTATCATTCATTGCATGAAAAGTTTCCTTATTGCCCAAATGAGATTTCATAACTCACTAGCCAAGAGATCATATTGTTATAAGAGTTAAGACAATGAAGATCAAACAATTTAATTCAAAATTTCCATAACCATCAATGTGAATGACAATTTTGCCTTTGGTCATGGATTTGGAGCATCAAATATCAACCTCCCATGTTGATAGATGCTCCCCCTCAAACTAAGCTATACAATTCGAAAAATAGAGGTTTTAGGTACCCAAATTTTGGGACCTAATGCATCTTTAATGAATGACTTTGGCACCCATGCCTTAGTCACTTTCTTTTTGACCTTTTGAACCCTAGAATCATTTGATGATCTAAATTGAGTTCTAGACATTAGTGACACAATGGTCGGTTCTTTAGGTCGGTAACCTATACCGGCCTTGTTGTAAACCGCCCTTTGGGAGTTTAAGATCATGTCAAGGGTTTTGGAGCTTGTTGAAAATTTTTCAAGAACAATCTTGAGATTTTCAACTTTGCTCTTCAAATCCTTATTTTCATCCTCAACGAATTTGTCATGCAAATCATTTATGTCCTCAACCTTAGAGGATTTCAATTTTTCTACCTCCAACCTTAATGCTTTGACTTTGGCCTTAGATTTCTTAAGCATTTTGGTTAAACATGCGATAGCTCTATAGCATTTGTCTAGCTCGGGAGAAATTACCTCTTCATCATCCGAAAATGATGAAGGCGCGGTTGAGGAGTCACTTGATTCATCACTCTCCTCCTTTGACTCTTCTAGTGCCACTAGAGCCACGTGACAGTGGATGTTCTTCTCCTCCTTCTTCTTGTGTTCACCTGCCACTAAAGCAATCCCTTTCTCTTTGGGACTTTGGTTAGAGATCTCATATAATTCCATCTCACAAAATAAATCCTCTAACTTAACAAAAGATAAGTCCTTGGAAACCTTGTAAACATCCACCATGGATGACCACAAGGCATTCCTAGGAAATGCTTTTAGAATGTACCTCACTAAGTCTCAGTTTTCCACCTTTTCATTGATGGAATGCAAGCCATTTGAACCGACAATGAAGCATACTTACAGTTTCGTTTTCTCCCATTGTCAAGTTCTGGAGTTGGCTGTGAAGGAGATCCTTCTTGGCTGTCTGGGTGTCTTGAGTTCCTTCATGGAGCTCAATAATCTTATTCCATAGATCTTTAGCACTTGTGAAAGGACTCACCTTGACCAACTGATCCTTGGTCATTCCACATTGCAAGGTGACAATGGCTTTGGCATTGGCTTCCCCCTTCTGGATTTGCTCAGCCGACCACTTGGAAAACTCAAGCTCCTTTCCTTCATTATCCTTTGGAAGAGAAAACCCCTCCTTGACAGTGAACCACAAACTCATGTTTGTCTTTAAGTAAAACTCCATTCTTGACTTCCAATATGAAAAATCTATGCCGACAAAGAATGGAGGTCGGTTTGTGCTCATTCCTTCTCTTCCAGCCATCTTGTTGTACGCTCTCGGATGTTAAGCCGTGAACAGAGCCCCAAGCTCTGATACCACTTGTTGGGAACGAGATGGCTATAGAGGGGGGGGGGTGAATATAGACAGACATAATTTCTAGGCTCTTTTCGAATCTTCTCTGCACTTAAGTTAGTAGCAGCGGAAACAAAACAAAGGCAGAGAAGCAAACTTAACAAAACTGCAGAAACAGAGAATACAAACCAAGGATCGCTAACAAGGATCGTTTACAAGGTTCGGGGATAACTTGCCCCTACTCCTTGGCGTGCCCGTGAGGTGGGCGATCCCTTGATCGTCGGTAGATCAAGCCCCGGTGAACACCGGATATCAAGCGCCTCCTTCTCGGTGGAGTAACCTCTCCACAAGCTGTCTCAGTAGATGGATACAATCTTAAGCTCACGAGACACTCGAGAAGACAAGCTCACAAAGATGTACAAGAAAGCTCAAGCACAAAGCAACAGAGCAGGAACAAAGCCCAGCAACAACTTCCCAAGTTTTCTGTCTTGTTCGCCTCTGCTTCCAGCTTCGCCACATAAGCTCCTGCTCAACGTCGCCAGCTCCATCAGCACCACTAACTCACACTCTGACACACTGACCTCTCAGAGCACTCAGTCCACTGGACACTCCTCCAGCTGAGCCTCCGTCAGTTGCCAGCCGCGCCTTCGTCAGTTGCCAGTTGCGCCAAATGCCGTTGAGACCTGAAAACACAATAGATCCAAACCTGCTCCAAGGAAAGCCTCTCATTGACCCTCCTTGAGTGTTTGAATCACCTGCTATCACCTGCACACTCCAACAGAGGCTTAGCAATGCATATCAAAGAGAACTCAGCAAGCAGCAGAGAATCGGCAGTGAAAACAGACTTCTAACAGCATATTTGAATTAAAGTTCTGCTCCTGATCGGTCCCCAGACCGATCAGGGAGGAGCCTGATCGGTCACCAGACCGATCCAGCAGCTTCTGCACACTCCTGATTGGTCCCCAGACCAATCAGGCTCCTGCCTGATCGGTCACCAGACCAATCAGGCTCCAGCCTGATCGGTCACCAGACCAATCAGGCTCCAGCCTGATCGGTCACCAGACCAATGAGGCTTGAGTGAACAGTGATTCTTTAATCAAATCATAAGTCTCTGATCGGTCACCGGACCGTTCTGGACCTGATTAGCAAGGGAACTCAACTCACTGTTCGCTCCATGATCGGTCACCAGATCGATCAGGAGCTGTGCAGTGAGTGAAACACACACTCCCTGATCGATCACCAGACCGATCAAACATCGCTGGATCGGTCACCAGACCGATCCACGAAGGAGCAACGTGCCAAACTCCCTGATCGGTCACCAGACCGATCCAGGGACTCAACCTAGCCCTCCAAGCTAGGATTTCATCCACCCTAGCCCTCCAAGCTAGGTACCTGACCCTCTAAGTCAGGATTTCATCCAACCTAGCTTCACTCACTAGGACCTGGCTTCACTCACCAGGGTTTTTCACCTAACCCTCCAGTTGGGACTTTTCACCTAACCCTCCAAGTTAGGACATTTCACCTAGCCCTCCAAGATAGGACTTTTCACCCAACCTTCCAAGTTAGGACTTTTCCACACCTAGCCCTCCAAGCTAGGACCTGGTTTCACTCACCAGGATTTCTTCTAACCCGACTTCACTCACCAGGACCCGGCTTCACTCACCGGGATTTCCACCACCTGGCTTCACTCACCAGGACCCGGCTTCACTCACCGGGATTTCCAACACCTGGCTTCACTCACTAGGACCCGGCTTCACTCATCGGGATTTCCAACACCTGGCTTCACTCACCAAGACCCGGCTTCACTCACCAGGACCCGGCTTCACTCACCGGGATTTCTCTACACCTAACCCTCCAAGTTAGGACTTTTCACATGCCAGCGTGCGATCTCCCGATCCACCTGGACTTAATACGAATTCAACCAAACTTGAATCAAACTTAAATCGGTGTCAAACACCAAAACAACAATCAGGGTCAGACTGCATCAACAACCTCACCACAACACCTTTTGAAGACTTGAGCACAAAGACTACTATCTTGCCTTTAACCAAGACAAGATTCGTCAAGAGTCTCAGCCACCACGAAGTCCTCTTTAAATAGGACTCGGGCTGAATCCCTCACCACCAGTCGACTGCCCCCAGGGCAGTCGACTGGTGGCAATGAAATTCGACCGTTGCACCCCAACGTTCAAATTCTCAGCCAACTCACCAGCCACCTACCAGTCGACTGCCCCCAGGGCAGTCGACTGGTCCTAGGGCTGAGACCTTTTTGTGAGTTCCATCAGTCGACTGCCCCCAGGCCAGTCGACTGGTCTACTCACCCACCTAAGGTTACCCTTCCTGAGTACATTCCACTCCGCACTCAAACCCTAGGATTTTCCAAGTACAATCACACTGCACCCGTACCCTCACGACTTGACTGACTCCTCATCCGCAACCTCGACTATTGCCTTCGCGCCCTCTTCATCTTCAGCTCCCGTCCCTCAGATGCACGCAAGTCTCCAGCTTGCCTGCATGCCATCCTTCACGCATGCCTCGAAGTCCGCGCCCCTCAGCTCATCGTCCCAGATCTCCAAGGTCCCTCGGGTGCACACAAGACTCCAGCTTGTCTCCATGCTACCCTTCATCGTACCGAGGCCGTCCAATCAAGTCAATATGTGTACCTATACAACCTGCACACTCAACATACACATATAAGAACACAAGAGTAAGTGATAAGCACCATTTTATTGATTATTTTCATTGCTAAAATCCATGTTTGACCCATGTTTTTATTGCTTAATTATGATTTTACCCTAGGATTTGGAACTTTATCTTATTTTGGACTTAATTGCAAAATTATATATTTTTTGGGTTATTTGGCTACTAATTTTCTGATATATTTTTGTAGGCATGAAAGGATCCTGGACCTAGGGCATACTGGGTCAAACTTGAGTCGGATGTGAACCGGATCGAATTATCAAGCCTACGATTAATCCGGGCCGTCCGATTCAAGAGCGGCTAGATCTGAGTCATCCGGGATGATCTGAAGCAATCCGAGCTAGGGTTAGGGTTGATCAAGCTCTATGATCAAGATCTGAAGGTTTCATCCCAATCAGAGCTAAATCAACCGTTGGATCAAGCAAGGAGGGCTCTAGAGCGTCCATTCACAGATAGAGTTGATCTGGACCATCCGTTGCATATCTGGAGGATCCGAGCTACCACAAGGCAGATCCTGACATCAGATCATCATCATAAAAGTTTGGCTCAAATCAGATCAAGATCTACCGTTGGATCTCCTCCAATCAATCTGAGCCGTCCAATTCTAATTACTTAAGGAAATTTTTGCAGCAGCTGTTCTTCGTCGCGTCTCCGCCGCTACAGTTCCCTTCATCGAGTTCTTCAGTTTTCTTAGTGTTTTTCTCCATTTCCGGGGCGCGACCCTTCAATTCTTCATCAAGATCATCTTCTGGATCTTTGGAGGTTAGTTTAGTTGAAGAATTCAGCTCGAATTCGCGCCGGACAGAGCTATTTGAGGGTTTCGGTGGCTCTGTGGTCTGACCGCTGAAATCTCATCCACAAACCATTTCCGAGCTTCTGGGCAGCTTGTAGGGGTTCTCAGGTGAGCTCAGAAGCTTCCCAATTCATCATCGCAGCTCCATTATTTGAGATCGAAGGGGTTCGGATTGGATTTCACCACATGACGCAGTTTGAGCAGAGTTCATCATGCGAGGCTGATTTCCACTGATTTGCTGAGCCTAGGGGTTCGAAGCCAGCTCTTGCTTGACGATCAAGAAGAATTTGAGCTTAGGGAAGATTGAGGAGTAGCTTAGATAGTTTAATTTCGTTTGTTTAGCTGTAATTTCTTACTCTGCCGAATTCTGTTTTGTTTCCTGCAAAATTTCAGTTTTCAGTTGCTTAGATTTAGTTTTCTGAATAGTTGAGCTTAATTAGGTTGTTAATCTTTAAGTTTAGTAGTTCATGAGCTTGTGTAGGTGACAATTAGATCAAATATCAGTCAGTTTGCAATTTATTTCCTGCGTGCCATTTTGAAACCGTGCATATCAGTTCATTTCTGAATTTGCAATTCAGTTTCTGAAATTTTCAGTTTGTTTCACTATTAGTGAGTGAATTCAGTTAGTTTAAGTTTGTTTAGATCTTAGCTTCATTTCTAAATCTTGTTTAGCTTGGTAATTCCAAATTCAGTTTGTTTTCCAGCCAAACCTAGCGTATCAGATTTCTTTTCATGCAACTTTCTGTTCAGTTTCAAAGTTTTCAGTTATTTCAAAATGGATGTGTGTTTAGTTCATTCTCTGAAATTAAAGATAGCATTTAGTATGTTGGTGCATGAGATCTGAATTTGCTTCCATTCGGTTGTATTTCTGCACTTCAACTCAGCTAGTTTGCATCAATCCTGATTTATGCAGCTGAAATTTTATATCTGCCAGTTCATCTTCTGATGAACATTGTTAGCTACAAGTTCTGAGTTGTGTTAGTAAAGTAATGCATTTAGGTTTCAGAATTTGATGTCAGCTGTTTGCGTGATCTGCATCTAATTGATTCGAATTTCTGCCTGCTAAATTCCTGCATGAATTCCCTGCAATTCAAGTCCAATTGATTTCTGCAATAGGGGCAGATTTAGTTGAGCATCATTTTGACTCGGAATTCCTCATTCATATTTGCAAGGTTATGCATTGGTAGGTTGCTTATCAAACTACATCCGGTCAGTGGCATTTTTGGGCTGATAAAATCAGTTTTTGGCACAAAGGGTTCAGATTTTGGCACATAGGGATCAGCTTGCGTGCCAAGCTGTTTTGGCACTTGTTTGCAACAGAATTTCACTAGTTTTTGGGTGTAGGAGAATTTTTGAAATCTATTGATATCACCCTTAGAATCCCTGAATTTTCTTTGCATTGGTTTGCTTTCCAAAATCATAGTTGTGTTGAGTTGTTTTGTAGTTTGATGTATGAATTTCATAGTTGGTAATTGTATTAAATTGTTTGCTTCCGAAATTGCAATCACTGCCTTCATTCCTTTGCTTAGCATTTGTTTTACCTTTGAGATCAGAATTGGTCCAAAATTGATTAAGTGTTTTAGTGGATTAAGTGTAAATTGGTTGAATCATTAAATGCCATCACTTGTTTTGTCATGAGTTAAGTTTTCCTTCTTCTCATTTCACTTTCATATCTGAATAGCAACCCAAAACCCCAGTTTTATTTGAAACCCAAAATTCACAAACGACACCTAAATACAAGCGCGAATCAAACACGACAACTAGTCCCCGAGAAAAATACGACCTGTGGCCCCTATATTACGCTTTCATATTTTGATTGTAAAAGGGTTTCCAGCAATTCATTCTTATCTAAATTTGAGGCCCACATTCGTGACAGTATATTTTGGGCTCGTCAAATTTTTGGCGCCGTTGCCGGGGAAAATAATTGTGAAATTTCTATTGATGAGCCTGAAATTGATTTCTTTATTTGTGATGAGTATCTGGATGCCAATTTTGTAGAACATGATTTTGAAAATTTTATTGAGGCACCACAAATTGATATAATTGGATATGATGCAGTTTTGGATTCATTTTATGCAGAAACTGATATTATTTCATTTCTTTCTGACCCTGAACGCTTGAGAGGGGTATTACATTGTTTTGC
Organism: Boesenbergia rotunda; assembly: GCA_024364735.1. Lineage (NCBI taxonomy): Eukaryota > Viridiplantae > Streptophyta > Magnoliopsida > Zingiberales > Zingiberaceae > Boesenbergia > Boesenbergia rotunda. The sequence continues at coordinate 1,056,745 of JAGFNQ010001700.1, forward strand.
AGGGTCCAGAAGACTTCAGGAGTGGGTACTCCAACTGAACAGACTTCAACCCCCTGGAAGGACTTCTGAAAGGCATAAAGAAGGAGGAGATGATTTTGCTTTAATTCGAAGAACTCCATTCCTTCAATGGATTTTAAACCTGAATCGACTTAGGCCACCAGAGCAAATTTTTGTAAAGTTTAAGTGTGGTGGAGTTCCAAATCACTCAGCCACCCAGACTCCTCCACTACCCAGATGGAGGCTACTTCTGGATAGACTCCGCCCACCAGAATAAAGGGGAGTTTGATTTTTCTTGTATTTTCTTTTATTTCATTTTCATTTTCATGCTTCCTAGAATTAGAATTTTCCTTTGAACTGAGTCCTTGTAAATAAATGCATGTTATTTCTTTTGTCACTTTTTCTTGCATGAGTAGAAATAAAAGTATCCCTCTAGGTTATCTCCATAGCATTTTAGAGTCTTTTGAAAATAAATTAAATTTGGTTGTTAAGACTTAAGGTTTGAGCTAATGGATGAAATCTTGGATGCTTGAGTACTACTTGCTTTAGATTCTTAATTGAGGACTTAGGATGAATTATTTTGACCTAGTGAGACTTAGCCTTATTTTTGTGACACACCTATGTTATTGTACTCTAGAACTTGCTTAGGTTCTTTCAAAATCATATTTCAATGATTGGATCACATCTATAGAGGCTAATCCATTTGTTTTCATTTCCACATCAATTTTTAGCAATAATCATGTTTATCATATTTGTCCTTACTTATTTCCTTCTCTTACCTTCACTTTTCTTTGGACTTGTGTTTGATATGTTTCTAATGCTATTTTGCCCGAGACAGACAAAGATTCAAGTGTGGGGGAGTAACTAAAGTTTTGGATGCATTTCAACTCGAATTTTTTTTTTTTTGCCAATTTGAAGCCAAAATGTGCCAAGTGAGTGAGTTTGGTGCCAAGAATGAGCAAGAGAGGTGGAAGCAATTGGAGATTTAGATTCTTTACTACACTTTGAAGATTCAAGTGGTAATCAATGGAAAAATTTGAAAATCTATGCCATGTCAAAAGAGAGGAAAAGTATGTTTTCTTGATGCTATGAAGCTATTCGGCCACTTTGATAGAAGCATTAAACGCAGCTGCCCTTGCTGGAGAAAGCTGAACAAATCAACTTGGAGCTGTTTTGAATCATTGAAAGACTATTTGTGAAACTGAATTGGAGATGAACAGATCTGGGAAAACAACATAAGAAATATGTTCCAAGTCTAAAGGCAGAAATCTGGGCAGAAATTGTTTACCATACATACAAGGAATTTTTGTACCAACTTCTAGCTGAATTCCTGCTTCCTAATCCAGCAATGTGTAGCTGAATTCAACCTTAAAAGGGAGCAGCTTACAAATGAAAGAAACTGAAGAACTCAGAACATAAAGGAAAGAAAAATCTGGGCAGTTAAGTGAAGCTGAGAAAAAGCTGATGAAATTTCAATTTTGAGTTGCTGAGATGATATAAACTGAAAAGGGAGTAAGCTGCTAGGTTCTAAATTGATTGAAGGATTGTGGTGGAGTTGATTTGGAAGAAGCAGATTGGAATGTGAAGCTGAACCAAATCTGAACTAATGCTAAAAATTCCGGCCAAATTAAATTGCTGAGAAGCAATGAGCTGTTTGAAATTGTTTTGGGACTGCAGCCTTACTAGATTCGTAATTCTGAGTGGGAGCTGCACAGATTAGTAACTAAACTAAAGATGAACAAATCTGAATGGAAGCTGAGCTAGGAGCTGAAGCAGGAAATGCAGGAAAAATCTGTGCCACTGCAAAAGGAACTTTTGTTGCAGCTGAGAAAGAAGTCTGAACTACATTGGATTTGTTGCTGCCGAGTGTTGCATCTGAGAGCTACTGAATGATACAAACCAAATTCGATTGAAGCTGAGTTCAAGGAGAATCTGAGCAGGAATTTTCAGATCTAAAACAGAATTTAAAAGGGCTGACCAAAGGCTGAAAGAAGCTGAGAAAAAGCTGTGCAGAAGCTAAAACTGAGCTGCATTACAAACTGAAAAATGAAATATGAGAAGCTGACAAAATCTTGCCCAATGTTACAAGCTGAGTTCGAATATAGCTGCAAGACTGATGAATTCTGTTGAAAGAGTGTTGCTGAACATGTATTGGAAAAATTCAGAATTGAAATACAAGAAGGATTTAAATTGTGATACCATAAAAACTTGTTTTGTATCAACTTGAAACTGAAATTGTGTGAGAAATCAGATTCTTGATTCTGAAAGATCTGCCGTGGATGCTGAACTTGAAACAGAAGGAGAAGAAAAGAAAAAAAAAGAAAATCAGAAAAGAAGAAAGAAAAGACAAAGAAACAAGTGGCATCCAACTTGAGTTTTGGCACCATAAATTAGTGAAGATTTTTTTTTTCTCATCCGAGTCCAAGCCTTGCATGACTACATTCTGAATTCACTAGAGAGAAAGAAAGAAAGAAAAAATCTGAGAAAAGAGTGAAAGAAGCAAGGTTGGCACAAAAAAATTGAAACTTGGCACATTGAGATCAAATGGAGTTATTTTTCATCCAAGTCAAAGGAATTTACTCAAGATTTACTCCACCACGCTTTTGATATCACTAGAGGACTGATAAGAGGGGCAAGGCACATTGGAAATATTTTTAAACAACCAAGTCTTCCACTCCATCAAAATTTTCTATTTTCTTAGTCTTTATTTCATTTCTCACCATTTTTCATGTTTTCCTTTGTTTTTATAGTTGTTGATCCTAATCATGAATAATGGTGGAGATTAGATAATAAGCAAGCCTATGGTAGTGCAAGAAGCATATGTGTAAGAGTGAGCTCCACTTCCATCATCAACTTAGAACTTAAGAGAGAGCCACCAAAACTCCCTTGAAAGGCTAGTGATTTAAATTCATCTCAATGACTCATGATAGATGAAAAGGCTAAGTTGTTGATTTAAGGACAAGATACTAATCCATAGAGCTTAGATTTATGAGAATTGACAACCTTAGGTAATTTCTTTTCATTTGCTTCTAATTATGCTTAAGAAAATCTAGGGGATACTTATTTAGTTGTTTCGCGAGACGCTCAAGGTTAAGTGTGGGGGAGTTGATAAGCACCATTTTATTGATTATTTTCATTGCTAAAATCCATGTTTGACCCATGTTTTTATTGCTTAATTATGATTTTACCCTAGGTTTTGGAACTTTATCTTATTTTGGACTTAATTGCAAAATTACACATTTTTTGGGTTATTTGGCCACTAATTTTCTGATATATTTTTGTAGGCATGAAAGGATCCTGGACCTAGGGCATACTGGGTCAAACTTGAGTCGGATGTGAACCGGATCGAATTATCAAGCCTACGATTAATCCGGGCCGTCCGATTCAAGAGCGGCTAGATCTGAGCCATCCGGGACGATCTGAAGCAATCCGAGCTAGGGTTAGGGTTGATCAAGCTCTATGATCAAGATCTGAAGGTTTCATCCCAATCAGAGCTAAATCAACCGTTGGATCAAGCAAGGAGGGCTCTAGAGCGTCCATTCACAGATAGAGTTGATCTGGACCATCCGTTGCATATCTGGAGGATCCGAGCTACCACAAGGCAGATCCTGACCTCAGATCATCATCATAAAAGTTTGGCTCAAATCAGATCAAGATCTACCGTTGGATCTCCTCCAATCAATCTGAGCCGTCCAATTCTAATTACTTAAGGAAATTTTTGCAGCAGCTGTTCTTCGTCGCGTCTCCGCCGCTACAGTTCCCTTCATCGAGTTCTTCAGTTTTCTTAGTGTTTTTCTCCATTTCTGGGGCGCGACCCTTCAATTCTTCATCAAGATCATCTTCTGGATCTTTGGAGGTTAGTTTAGTTGAAGAATTCAGCTCGAATTCGCGCCGGACAGAGCTATTTGAGGGTTTCGGTGGCTCTGTGGTCTGACCGCTGAAATCTCATCTACAAACCATTTCCGAGCTTCTGGGCAGCTTGTAGGGGTTCTCAGGTGAGCTCAGAAGCTTCCCAATTCATCATCGCAGCTCTATTATTTGAGATCGAAGGGGTTCGGATTGGATTTCCCCACATGACGCAGTTTGAGCAGAGTTCATCATGCGAGGCTGATTTCCACTAATTTGCTGAGCCTAGGGGTTCGAAGCCAGCTCTTGCTTGACGACCAAGAAGAATTTGAGCTTAGGGAAGATTGAGGAGTAGCTTAGATAGTTTAATTTCGTTTGTTTAGCTGTAATTTCTTACTCTGCCGAATTCTGTTTTGTTTCCTGCAAAATTTCAGTTTTCAGTTGCTTAGATTTAGTTTTCTGAATAGTTGAGCTTAATTAGGTTGTTAATCTTTAAGTTTAGTAGTTCATGAGCTTGTGTAGGTGACAATTAGATCAAATATCAGTCAGTTTGCAATTTATTTCCTGCGTGCCATTTTGAAACCGTGCATATCAGTTCATTTCTGAATTTGCAATTCAGTTTCTGAAATTTTCAGTTTGTTTCACTATTAGTGAGTGAATTCAGTTAGTTTAAGTTTGTTTAGATCTTAGCTTCATTTCTAAATCTTGTTTAGCTTGGTAATTCCAAATTCAGTTTGTTTTCCAGCCAAACCTAGCGTATCAGATTTCTTTTCATGCAACTTTCTGTTCAGTTTCAAAGTTTTCAGTTATTTCAAAATGGATGTGTGTTTAGTTCATTCTCTGAAATTAAAGATAGCATTTAGTATGTTGGTGCATGAGATCTGAATTTGCTTCCATTCGGTTGTATTTCTGCACTTCAACTCAGCTAGTTTGCATCAATCCTGATTTATGCAGCTGAAATTTTATATCTGCCAGTTCATCTTCTGATGAACATTGTTAGCTACAAGTTCTGAGTTGTGTTAGTAAAGTAATGCATTTAGGTTTCAGAATTTGATGTCAGCTGTTTGCGTGATCTGCATCTAATTGATTCGAATTTCTGCCTGCTAAATTCCTGCATGAATTCCCTGCAATTCAAGTCCAATTGATTTCTGCAATAGGGGCAGATTTAGTTGAGCATCATTTTGACTCGGAATTCCTCATTCATATTTGCAAGGTTATGCATTGGTAGGTTGCTTATCAAACTACATCCGGTCAGTGGCATTTTTGGGCTGATAAAATCAGTTTTTGGCACAAAGGGTTCAGATTTTGGCACATAGGGATCAGCTTGCGTGCCAAGCTGTTTTGGCACTTGTTTGCAACAGAATTTCACTAGTTTTTGGGTGTAGGAGAATTTTTGAAATCTATTGATATCACCCTTAGAATCCCTGAATTTTCTTTGCATTGGTTTGCTTTCCAAAATCATAGTTGTGTTGAGTTGTTTTGTAGTTTGATGTCTGAATTTAATAGTTGGTAATTGTATTAAATTGTTTGCTTCCGAAATTGCAATCACTGCCTTCATTCCTTTGCTTAGCATTTGTTTTACCTTTGAGATCAGAATTGGTCCAAAATTGATTAAGTGTTTTAGTGGATTAAGTGTAAATTGGTTGAATCATTAAATGCCATCACTTGTTTTGTCATGAGTTAAGTTTTCCTTCTTCTCATTTCACTTTCATATCTGAATAGCAACCCAAAACCCTAGTTTTATTTGAAACCCAGAATTCACAAACGACACCTAAATACAAGCGCGAATCAAACACGACAACTAGTCCCCGAGAAAAATACGACCTGTGGCCCCTATATTACGCTTTCATATTTTGATTGTAAAAGGGTTTCCAGCAATTCATTCTTATCTAAATTTGAGGCCCACATTCGTGACAGTATATTTTGGGCTCGTCAGTAAGCCTAACTTAAACCCTTTGCCCAAACATCAAAACTCATGATCACTCCGGATCATAGATTGCTTCAACATTAACAATTATGCATCATTTAATAAACAAATACATACCTAGAGCCCCAAATTTCCCCACTAATGGCACAAAAATTTATCCATCAAGTTTTTAATTATCACTCCCCACACCTACTCTTTACACGACTCGAGCAAAAAGAAAACCAAGTTTATTGACTTAGGCAAGTTCACCTAGCATGGAGGAAATCACATAGTGGTAATTATTCAAGATCATCAAGCATTTTGGAACCAAGTCCACATCAATTCCAATCTCACACTAGCCAATTGGTAGTGGTGAATTCATCCAGTCAATAGATCAAGCATGAAACTCTCATAGGACTATCCCTAACTCTCAAAACTCAATAAGTAGTGGAGTTCCACTCAAGAATCATTATGCTTCTTCACTATCATAAGCTTGCTCACCCCCTGATTTTCACCAAAAGAATGCATTTGACACATACAATAAATAGAGCTTATTAATGGAGGAGATGAAATTGTAAGAAAAGTAAACAAGAAGAAAATTTCTGCTATTAAATGAAGAATTCAGTGGGGCAAAGCAAAAGGAAACATTAGATGATGGAACTTAATGAATTAGTTAGCTTGCATGTGAACTCATCTTATCACCACCATTAAAGCAAATGCCTTGATTTGGATGAAAACAACGCTGAATTCAGTGTGCTTCTGTGCCAACCTCTTCTGATCGGTCACGGGACTGATCAGGCTTCCCTGATCGTTCTGGATGATCGGACTGGAATGCTTTTGATCGGTCCGAGTCTCCTATAATCGGACTGGGCTGCTTCTGATCGGCCCTAGTGACTGATCAGACACCTCCCTGATCGGTCTGGAGACTGATCAGGGCTCCAACAGAATGCAATGTGCAGAATCTGAAGCTGTCTTCTGCCAATGTTTTGCTTCTTCCAATCACTAACTCACTCTTAAATTCAATTGGCTCCTTGTTCACCACTTCAAATTCAGAAATCTAACTACTTTAGCAGCTCTTCCAAATGTTTCTAGCAGCTTTGAAGATTCCATACTTGTAAAGTTTCTGCAAAGTTTCTGATTTAGAAATTTTAGCAAATTTTTTTCTTCTTATTCAGTTTTTCTTGCTAAGTAAGCAAGCTTCTCAGGAAAATACAAAGTAGGTCAATGTCCTATGATAATAAGGCATTTCGTGTGCTCTTTGAATGCAGCAAACCCAACTTATTTCTGGAATAATCCAATGCATGTACTAGTAATCTAGATTTGCATCTACCAAAAACTTTCCACTCATCAAATGATTATCTTAATCCATTGTTTCTCAAGAAACCACAACAGCAGTTAGATAAATGTATCTTCTCAATTTTACATGAAGTAAACAATAGGAGATGCCAGAAGCAGCTGTAGTTAATTAGGCAGCAATTCAGACATTCAGGTTTGTTACTGAAAACACACACAACTCTCCATTATTGTGTCCAATAAAATTCTCCCTTACATAACATTGAAGATTGTCCCCCTTATGAAATTGAAATTGTTTCTTTTCCCACTTAGGCAAAATCACCATAAAAGATAAGAGCATAAACTATAGAGCTGTAACCATAACCACTGGTCCTACCAAACTTTAGTGGCTGGGAGTTTCTAATAGTCTTCAGAAAAGCTTTAAAACTTCAGAATTTGCAACTTCCAGCTGCTTACAAAATCAAAGGATGACTCCAAGAACTTGAACTGCACTCATTTCATTTTATTTCATATTATTTTTTTCCTTCTTTTCTTTTTTTTTCTTTTTTTTCAGTTTTTTTCTTTTTTTTTTCTCGGATGCAAATGAAGATACTGCATAGTTCTTGGAGTCTACCTTGCCTTTAGCTTTGAAGCTTTCAAATTCCTCATTCTAAGTCCAAATCACATCCAAGAGATCCATTTAGTTTCAACTATGCTATTCCACTTTTTTTTTCTCATTTCCCTTACTTTGCGCAATCTCCATAATCAATTAGAGTTGGAATTCGAACTCCACAGCTTCATTCTTTGAGTTGTTCACTGCCATCATGTCAAAATTGAACTAATTGCATCCAAGGTCAATTTCTTTTCCCCCACACCTAAGATTTTATCCATCTCAAGCAACTAATTCATCAAGTTCTTCACCAACTTAGAGGAAAAGGAATAGGGTAGAAATAACAAAAGAGGTGGATAATTGTGTAAATGAAAGGAAGACTAACAAAGATCATGATGAATAGCTCCACCATTCCATGTATCATATGCCCCTATGATTCCAAAAAGGAAATGAGCAAGTTCTAAAGTTCCAAAGCATGAATGTTCATCACACATAAAATAATCTATGGTAGGCAACAAGTGGTCCTCTCTAAGAACAATATTAATCATGCTCAATCTAATATTAGAATCCTTCACCAACCAACGACTAGATGCAAGTTGAGAACTAACTAAGTCATGATATCCATGACTCAATGATCTAAATAAATTTTTTTTTCACTTTATGATTCCTCCAAAGCATAGAAAAACTTAAGAGAAGTGCTACTTGCAACTAACAAAGCAAATCACGAGAAAATCAAAATGTATGTACAGAAAGGAAAAGCAAAGAACGGACTCCCCTCTAAGTTGGATAGATCGCATGGTACAAGTCCACACTGTCCATTCTTGTTCCCTCCATGCCCTCGTGGTAATGCTTTAATTGATGCCCATTCACCTTGAAGGTCGTGCCCGCCATGTCCTGTATCTCAATAACACCAAAGGGAAACACATTAGTAATAACAAAAGAACCTTCCCACCTAGACCTCAACTTACCTGGATACCATTTGAGTCTAGATCTAAACAAAAGCACCTTCTCTCCCACATGAAACTCTTTCCTCAAAATGTTCTTATCGTGGAAAGCCTTGGTCTTTTCTTTGTAAATACGTGAACTCTCATAGGCTTCCAATCTTGGTTCCTCGAGCTCTTGTAGGTGCAACTTCCTTTCTTGCCCGAATTTTTCCAGGTCCATGTTGCAAGCTTTAACCATCCAATAAGCCTTGTGTTCCACCTCCACCGGTAGATGGCAAGCCTTACCATAAACAATCCTGTAGGGAGACATTCCAATGGGTGTCTTGTAGGCAGTTCGGTAGGCCCATAACGCTTCATCAAGTCTCTTGCTCCAGTCCTTCCGGTCTAGCCTTACAGTTTTCTCTAAGATAAGCTTAATCTCCCTATTTGATATTTCAGCTTGTCCATTTGTTTGAGGATGATACGGGGTGGACACTTTATGGATCACTCCATACTTGCTCAAGAGCGCCTTCATGTGCCTATTGCAAAAGTGAGACCCTTGTGTTGATGCAGTCTGACCCTGATTGTTGTTTTGGTGTTTGACACCGATTTGAGTTTGATTCAAGTTTGGTTGAATTCGGATTAAGTCCAGGTGGATCGGGAGATCGCACGCTGGCATGTAAAAAGTCTTAACTTGGAGGGTTAGGTGTGGAGAAATCCCGGTGAGTGAAGCCGGGTCCTGGTGAGTGAAGCCGGGTCTTGGTGAGTGAAGCCAGGTGTTGGAAATCCTGGTGAGTGAAGCCGGGTCCTGGTGAGTGAAGCCAGGTGTTGGAAATCCCGGTGAGTGAAGCCGGGTCCTGGTGAGTGAAGCCAGGTGGTGGAAATCCCGGTGAGTGAAGCCGGGTCCTGGTGAGTGAAGCCAAGTTAGAAGAAATCCTGGTGAGTGAAGCTAGGTCCTAGCTTGGAGGGCTAGGTGAAAAGTCCTAACTTGGAGGGTTAGGTGAAAAGTCCCAACTGGAGGGTTAGGTGAAAAACCCTGGTGAGTGAAGCTAGGTCCTAGTGAGTGAAGCTAGGTTGGATGAAATCCTGACTTGGAGGGTCAGGTCCCTAGCTTGGAGGGCTAGGGTTGATGAAATCCTAGCTTGGAGGGCTAGGTTGAGTCCCTGGATCGGTCTGGTGACCGATCAGGGAGTTTGGCATGCTGCTCCTTCGTGGATCGGTCTGGTGACTGATCCAGCAATGTTTGATCGGTCTGGTGACCGATCAGGGAGTGTGTGTTTCACTCACTGCACAGCTCCTGATCGGTCTGGTGACCGATCAGGGAGCGAATAGTGAGTTGAGTTCCCTTGCTAATCAGGTCCAGAACGGTCCGGTGACCGATCAGAGACTTATGATTTGATTAAAGAATCACTGTTCACTCAAGCCTGATTGGTCTGGTGATCGATCAGGCTGGAGCCTGATTGGTCTGGTGACCGATCAGGCAGGAGCCTGATTGGTCTGGGGACCAATCAGGAGTGTGCAGAAGCTGCCAGATCAGGGTGATAGCAGGTGATTCAAACACTCATATAGGAGGGTCAATGCAGAGGCTTTTCCTTGGAGCAGGTTTGGATCTATTGTGTTTTCAGGTCTCAACGGCGTCTGGCGCAACTGGCAACTGACGAAGGCGCGGCTGGCAACTGACGGAGGCTCAGCTGGAGGAGTGTCCAGTGGACTGAGTGCTCAGAGAGGTCAGTGGGTCAGAGTGTGAGTCAGTGGTGCTGATGGAGCTGGCGACGTTGAGCAGGAGCTTAAGAGACGAAGCTGGATGCAGAGGAGCGAGGCGAACAAGACAGACAGAAAACTTGGGAAGTTGTTGCTGGGCTGTATTCGTGCTCTCTGTTGCTTTGTTCTTGAGCGATCTTGTTTCATTCCTATGAGAGCATAGTGAGCTTCCCTTCTCGAGTGTCTCGTGTGCTTAATCTTGTGTTCATCTACTGAGACAGCTTGTGGAGAGGTTACTCCACCGAGAAGGAGGCGCTTGATATCCGGTGTTCACTGGGGCTTGATCTGCCGACGATCAAGGGATCACCCACCTTACGGGCACGCCAAGGAGTAGGGGCAAGTTATCCCCGAACCTTGTACATCTCCATCTTAGCGCTTGTTTGGTTTGAGTTTCTTTCGCTGCTTAGTTTTTTGTTCTGCATTTGCTTCCGCTGTCTAACCTTGAAGTGCAGAAGTTTGGAAACTCAAAGAAATTGTGCCTAGCTAGATTCACCCCCCCTCTCTAGCCATCTCGTTCCCAACAAGTGGTATCAGAGCTTGGGGCTCTACTTCAACGGCTTAACATCCAAGAGCTTACAACAAGATGGCTATGGGAAGAGAAGGCTACAACACAAACCGACCTCCATTCTTTGACGGCACAGATTTTCCATATTGGAGGTCAAGGATGGAGTTCTATCTCAAGACCAACATCAGTGTGTGGTTTGCCGTGAAGGAGGGCTTCATCCTTCCAAGAGATGGTGAAGGAAAAGAGCTAGACTTCTCCATGTGGTCAGCTGAGCAAATCAAAAGGGGAGAAGCGGATGCTAAGGCTGTGGTCACGTTGCAATGTGGGATGACCAAGGACCAACTTATCAAAGTTGGTCCCTTTACAAGTGCAAAGGACCTATGGAACAAAATCTTTGAGCTCCATGAGGGAACTCAAGACACCCGGAGAGCCAAGAAGGATTTGCTTCACAGCCAACTCCAAAACCTCACCATGGGAGAAAATGAAAAGGTAAGTGAACTCCATGGACGGGTTAAAGAAGTGTTGAATGGTCTTCACTCCATTAATGAGAAGGTAGAGAACCGAGATCTAATAAGGTATGTTCTCAAAGCTTTTCCTAGGAATGCCTTGTGGTCATCCATGGTGGATGCTTACAAGGTGTCCAAGGATTTATCTTTTATTAAGTTAGAAGATCTATTTTGTGAAATGGAACTACATGAGATCTCTAACAAAAGTTCAAAAGAGAAAGGTATTGCTTTAGTGGCAGGTGACAACAAGAAGAAGAAGGGGAAGAAGAAGGAGAAGGAAGCCTCTTCATCTTCATCCTCATCCGAGTCCGAGTTCGAGGAGGAGGGCAGCTGGTCTTCTTCCTCCGAGATGGCCAACTTTGTTAGAAGAATGATGAGGAAGAGTCGGCGCCTCAAGGGTAAAGGTAACCCGAGTGAAGTTAAATTTGATAAGTCTAATATTACATGTTATGAGTGTAGCAAGAAAGGACATTACAAGGATGAATGTCCAAAGTTAAAGAACAAGAAGGATAAATCAAAGAAGAAAAGGAAGGCCTTGAGGGCCACATGGGATGACTCCTCTTCTAGTTCATCTGAAGAAGAGGAGGAGAAGTACACTCATCACCGTGCCCTCATGACACTAGAGGACTCGAGAGAAGAAAGTGGAGACGAGTCAAGCTCCTCAATCGCGCCTTCATCATCTTCGGATGATGAAGAGGTAATCTCTCCCGAGCTAGATAAGTGTTATAGAACCATTGCATGTCTAGCTAGGTTGCTTAAAAAATCCAAGAACAAAGTTAAATTGTTGAAATTGGAAGTAGAAGAGTTGAAATCCTCTAGGGTGGAGGATGTTAATGATTTTCATAATGACTTGCATGTTCAAAATCTTGAGGATGAAAATAAGGGTTTGAAGGGTGAAATTGAAAATCTCAAGAATATTCTTGGGAAATTTTCAACAAGTTCAAAAACCCTAGATATGATCTTGAACTCACAAAAAGCGGTTTACAACAAGGTTGGCTTAGGTTACCAACCAAAAGAATCAAGTTTCATGTCATTAATGTCAAGAACCCAATTTAGATCATCAAATGATTCTAGGGTTCAAAATGTGAGGAAGAGAATGACTAAGGCATGGGTGCCAAAGTATTTCATTGTAGATGCATTAGGTCCCAAAATTTGGGTACCTAAGACCTCCATATTTAGAATTGTATAGCTTTGATTGAGGGGGAGCATCTATCAACATAGGTTGTTGATAAGTGGTGCTCCAAACCCAAGGCTAAGGTTACACTAGTTTCAAAATAAGTCAACAAGCCTTGGAAATTATTTTTATATATTGCATGAAGGGTTTAGATTCACACATAATTTGCTCTTGCCATGAATGGCTTAGAATAATTGGTTTTACTTGTTGCAATTTGTGTTTTCATGCAAGTTATGGTTTATGAAATGTCTTATCTCAAGCCCAAGTATGCCATGAGTATCTTGTATGTGTTATAACACATGAATGCATGTTTAAGGACAAGATGAACATATAGGTTGGGCTGATCATTATAAAAATCTCACAAGGCATCACCATGAGTTTTAAAATTCACTGTTTAACCTTCTATGACCTAGTGATTCCCTTGTATCAAACTAAGGTTTCTTGATATGATCATGCTTTGATACAAACATGTTTTGATACTCAATTTCATGCTTAGAAAACACCATCATGTTTTGACTCAAATAGTGTTGTAGAATATGGATGCATGCTAGAAAACAAGTATGGACACATTGAAAATCTCACAATACATCATTAGACAAGAACATGAACTTAAGGTCTAGGTTTAGTGTTTTCTTGAAATGAATCAAAAGAATTGGCATGTATTCAAGGTCTTCACACTTAGTGTTGCTTATGATGGTAAATGAACTTGATAAAAAATTGGGAACTTAATCATACCTTGATACTAGTGTTATATAAGCATGATTTGAAAATTTGATCATACCTTGTGTATCATGAAATTTGATCATACTTGGAATATTTTGATTCACACATGATCATGCCAAGAACATGCTTAGAACATAACTGATCATACAAACCTGGTTTTGGGACTCAAGTTCATGATTAAGAACATACTCATCATGCTTTGACACAGATCATGACATATATCTTGATTAAGGGAACCCTTAGGACCAAATGGATTAACATTAATTGAATTAGGGTTTAGGAATGGTTGAGATTTGAAACAAAGTTGATTTCACAGTTTCTGAAATTTTGTTTCTGAAACTGAAAAACCATTCTGTATCATCCCTGATCGGTCCACCGACCGATCAGGGGTGCTTCTAATCGGTCTGGTGACCGATCAGACCAACTCTGATCAAGGAACTCCCAGACCGTTCCAAATTGATCCAAAACCTCCTCAAACCAATATCTTCTTGTCGAATTGTATCAGTTTAATGATCATACAACACACAAATCTGATTCAATTGAATTACAATTGAAACATATTTGATCATCCATTGGTATAAACCTGGTACTAAGGGAGTACAAATTTGTTCAAATGGTACAAACCTATACTAAATAGTGATTTGATACAAACCTATGTTGGAATGTTCAAATTCATAAGAAAGAGTTTGTTGAGTCATGACTCTTATTCTTAATGTCATATTTCGGAAATGTTTCTGAAATATCGAATATCAATAGAGTCTACTCCCCTGTTATGGAATGCAAATTGTTAATGCAGTCTGATCAGGAACGTATCAGATTTTCAGGAATTTTTCTGAAATCTGATCGCTCTCCAGACTAACAAGAAATATGTCTGTATCACGTAATCAATGAACCTGATCGGTCATGGAGACCAATCAGGATTATATGTCAGATACAGATGCATTCCTTACTTGTCATATGAAACATATACACGTTTGACCTTGATATATTTCTGTATATGTTTTCATGTGCAAGTTCACACTTATTGTCGTATGATGCATATACATTGTTGCCATGATACATTTATGGTATATGCCTCTCATGTACAATTCCAAAATCATCCTTTGACGTACTTGTCATATGAAACATATACATGTTTGACCATGATATTATTCTGTATATGTTTTCATGTGCAATTCAAAAATTATCCTTTGATTATTCTGGGTTTGGGGAGAGACCCGTGTTTGAGGGGGAGGTATGTTCAAACTTAATAACCATACCCTTTTCGATGTTTGACAAAGGGGGAGAAAATGGTTGATTAAGTTCAGGGTTATTGTAGGGGGAAGATCTTGATTCCCTTACAATAATTGAACTACCTTCAATTGATCATCAATGTCTAAACTTAAATCGGGTTGTCAAACAACAAAAAGGGGGAGATTGTTGATGCAGTCTGACCCTGATTGTTGTTTTGGTGTTTGACACCAATTTGAGTTTGATTCAAGTTTGGTTGAATTCAGATTAAGTCCAGGTGGATCGGGAGATCGCACGCTGGCATGTGAAAAGTCCTAACTTGGAGGGTTAGGTGTGGAGAAATCCCGGTGAGTGAAGCCGGGTCTTGGTGAGTGAAGCCAGGTGTTGGAAATCCCGGTGAGTGAAGCCGAGTCCTGGTGAGTGAAGCCAGGTGTTGGAAATCTCGGTGAGTGAAGCTGGGTCCTGGTGAGTGAAGCCAGGTGGTGGAAATCCCGGTGAGTGAAGCCGGGTCCTGGTGAGTGAAGCTAGGTTAGAAGAAATCCTGGTGAGTGAAGCTAGGTCCTAGCTTGGAGGGCTAGGTGTGGAAAAGTCCTAACTTGGAAGGTTGGGTAAAAAGTCCTAGCTTGGAGGGCTAGGTGAAAAGTCCTAACTTGGAGGGTTAGGTGAAAAGTCCCAACTGGAGGGTTAGGTGAAAAACCCTGGTGAGTGAAGCCAGGTCCTAGTGAGTGAAGCTAGGTTGGATGAAATCCTGACTTGGAGGGTCAGGTCCCTAGCTTGGAGGGCTAGGGTGGATGAAATCCTAGCTTGGAGGGCTAGGTTGAGTCCCTGGATCGGTCTGGTGACCGATCAGGGAGTTTGGCACGCTGCTCCTTCGTGGATCGGTCTGGTGACCGATCCAGCAATGTTTGATCGGTCTGGTGACCGATCAGGGAGTGTGTGTTTCACTCACTGCACAGCTCCTGATCGGTTTGGTGACCGATCAGGCTCCTCCCTGATCGGTCTGGGGACCGATCAGGAGCAGAACTTTAATTCAAATATGCTGTCAGAAGTCTGTTTTCACTGCCGATTCTCTGCTGCTTGCTGATTTCTCTTTGATATGCATTGCTAAGCCTCTGTTGGAGTGTGCAGGTGATAGCAGGTGATTCAAACACTCATGGAGGGTCAATGAGAGACTTTCCTTGGAGCAGGTTTGGATCTATTGTGTTTTCAGGTCTCAACGGCGTCTGGCGCAACTTGCAACTGACAAAGGCGCGGCTGGCAACTGACGGAGGCTCAGCTGGAGGAGTGTCCAGTGGACTGAGTGCTCAGAGAGGTCAGTGGGTCAGAGTGTGAGTCAGTGGTACTGATGGAGCTGGCGACGTTGAGCAGGAGCTTAAGAGACGAAGCTGGATGCAGAGGAGCGAGGCGAACAAGACAGACAGAAAACTTGGGAAGTTGTTGCTGGGCTGTGTTCGTGCTCTCTGTTGCTTTGTTCTTGAGCGATCTTGTTTCATTCCTGTGAGAGCTTAGTGAGCTTCCCTTCTCGAGTGTCTCGTGTGCTTAATCTTGTGTTCATCTATGAGACAGCTTGCGGAGAGGTTACTCCACCGAGAAGGAGGCACTTGATATCCGGTGTTCACCGAGGCTTGATCTGCCGACGATCAAGGGATCGCCCACCTTACGGGCACGCCAAGGAGTAGGGGCAAGTTATCCCCGAACCTTGTACATCTCCGTCTTAGCGTTTGTTTGGTTTGAGTTTCTTTCTCTGCTTAGTTTTTTGTTCTGCATTTGCTTCCGCTGTCTAACCATGAAGTGCAGAAGTTTGGAAACTCAAAGAAATTGTGCCTAGCTAGATTCACCCCCCCTCTCTAGCCATCTCGTTCCCAACACCTTGATCACTGATGATCACCCTGGGTACCCCAAACTTGCAAAATAGGTGAGTCCTGACAAAATCCACAACAACAGATGAATCGTTAGTTCTAGTGGGGATTGCCTCCACCCATTTAGACACATAATCAACAGCCAACAAGATATAAATAAATCCATATGAAACAGGAAAAGGACCCATGAAATCGATACCCCAAACATCAAAAATCTCGCAAAATATCATGAGTTGTTGAGGCAACTCATTCCTACGTCCTAAGTTCCCTACTCGCTGGCAGCGCTCACAAGTCTTATGGAAGTGATAATAGTCTTAAACAAGGTAGGTCAATATAACCCTGCATCCAAAACCTTCCTAGCTGTATGTTGAGGACCAAAATGCCCCCCACATGCAAGTATATGACAAAATGAAAGTACTGACTGGAACTCACAATCAGGGATACATCTCCTAACTACCTGGTCGCTGCAAAATTTCCAAATATAAGGGTCATCCCACATGTGATACTTAGAATCACTTGCTAATTTATCACGTTGAGCTTTAAAAAAATGTGTAGGAAAAACATGTGCAACCAAATAGTTGACAAGATCGGCATACCATGGCACACTACCTTGTAGTTGTAGAAGATGCTCATGTGGAAATACATCTGCAATGGGTGTAGGATCTGTTGCCCCCTCAATCCTGCTCAGGTGGTCAGCTACTAGGTTCTCCTTCCCGCTCCTATCGCGTATCTCGACGACGAATTCTTGAAGCAGAAGCATCCATCGAATCAATCTTGGTTTCGAATCCGGCTTTTTTAAGAGGTACCTAATAGCTGCATGATCAGAAAAAACAATCACATGTGAGCACAATAGATATGAACGAAACTTATCCAAAGCAAAAACAATAGCTAAAAGCTCCTTTTCAGTTGTTGTATAATTGACTTGAGCAGAATCAAGTGTCCGGGATGCATAGCAAATGACATGTGGCGCTCCATCCACCCTTGGCCAAGCACTGCTCCCACAGCATGATCTGATGCATCACACATCAGCTCGAATGATAAACTCCAGTCTAGGGGCCAGATGATAGGGGTCGATGTGAGAGCTGCCTTCAAGCGATCAAAGGCGCCCTACACTGCTGATCAAAATAGAACTCCACGTCCTTCTGCAGCAAGGTCGAAAGAGGAAGGGCTATCCTGTTGAAATCTCTAATGAATCGCCTGTAGAATCCTGCATGGCCAAGAAAAGAGCGAACGACCTGCACGCATGCGGGATAAGGCAGAGATGTAATACAATCAATTTTTGCAGGATCTACTTCGATGCCCTTCCTAGAGACTATATGACCTAAAACTATGCCATGCTCAACCATGAAATGACATTTTTCATAATTAAGTATAAGGTCAGTCTCTATGCAACGATGCAAAACTCTAGACAATCTATCTAAACATGCATCAAAAGTGGATCCGTATACAGTAAAGTCATCCATAAATACCTCCATGCAATGCTCTAAAAGATTTGAAAAAAATACATACCATACATCGCTGAAGGTACCTGGGGCATTGCATAATCCGAATGGCATCCTCCTGTATGCAAAAGTCCCAAATGGGCAGGTGAAAGTCGTCTTATCCTGATCCTCTGGAGCAATATGAATCTGGAAGTATCCTGTAAAACCGTCCAAGAAGCAATAGTGTGATCTACCAGCAAGCCTCTCTAACATCTGGTCGATGAATGGTAAGGGGTAGTGATCCTTCCTCGTAGCCTGGTTCAGCTTCCGTTAGTCTATACATACTCTCCATGAACTCTGGACTCTAGTAGGAATCAAGGCACTCTCCTTACCCTCCACCAGTGTGATACCAGACTTCTTAGGAACCACCTGCATTGGACTCACCCATTGACTGTCAGAGATAAGATATATAATGCCGGCCTGTAGTAGCTTGGTTACCTCCTTCTTGACCACATCTAAAATAAGTGGGTTGAGTCTGTGCTGTGGTTGTCTTATCGGCCTTGCATCCTCCTCTAGAAAAATCCGGTGCATGCAAATAGATGAGCTAATCCCTGGTATATCTGCAATAGTCCACCCAATAGCCCGCTGACACATCCGTAGAAGATCTAGTAGCCTTTTCTCTTGACTTGGCTCGAGATGCTGAGCAATGATAACTGACAACTGCTCGTTCTCTCCTAGGTAGGCATACTTCAAGTGCTCATGTAGGGGCTTTAAAGAAAGCTTTGGGGGTTGCAAAACTGATGGAAGCAATCTCTCAGGACCTGCCTCCAATGTAGACACCTCAGCGTCTTCCACCTGGATAGTGTCACAGACTAAAATTGATCCACCACTATCACCACCTCATTTGAATCCTCTGTGTCGGCTAGATCTGAATCCATGCCATCTGACTCCTCAGAATCTAGTGTATCCAACACGTCAATGCCCAGCAGCGAATGGTCCTCGGCGGGATATCTTATCACATCAAGGATGGAAAACTGAACCACTGTGTCCCCAAACTCCATGGTAAGTGTCCCTGCATGAACATGATCTTGGTCCTTGCAGTCTTCAGGAATGGGCGTCCCAAAATCAATGGAGCTGAGCTTGAGGTTAGGTCATTCTCCATATCTAAAATGTAAAAATTGGCTGGGAATATCAAATCCTTGACTTTCACCAATACGTCCTCTATGACTCTAGCCGGATGAGCAAAACTGCGGTTGGCCAACTGAATAACCACCCCAGTAGGCTGTAATGGTCCAATGCCTAGAGAGGCGAACACTGACTTGGGCATGACATTGATGGAGGCTCCTAAGTCTAGCATAACATCCTCGAACATGCAGTCTCCAACCAAGCACGGTACTGTGAAAACCCCTGGGTCTTTGCATTTCTGAGGCATCGGCTGGATTATAGCTGAAACATTCTTTCCCATACTGACCAACTCTGTCCCTTTTAGCTTCTTCTTGTGAGTGCACAGATCTTTCAGAAACTTAGCATACTTGGGAATGTGCCTGACCACTCTGAGCAATGGGATGTTCACCTCCACTTTGCTAAAAATGTCAATCAGCTCCTGAAGCTCCTGTGTCTTGTCTGAATCAGCATTCTTCCTTGGACCAACTGCCCTCTGAGGAAAAGGTAACTGAATGGGTGGCTCTGGTAGTGGAAGTGACTCTGGCTCTACTCCTGTCTGAGACCTCGAAAGATCAACCTCTGGTATTGTAGGAATCTATGGGGTAGAAGCCTCTTGTGTAACCCGTCCACTCCTGAGTGTGATAGCACTGACATTCCCCCTAGGGTTTGGAATAGACTAAGAAGGTAGCTGACTCGATCCTTGAGCTTGCATCTGACTGATGGTGGATGATATCTGTCCAATTTGTTGCTCTATGTTCTGAATGGAAGCATCAGTTTTACTTTGATACTGTCTATAGTCTCCCTGATGCTGCTGAAATTGAGCGCTAAATTGCTGAAAATTCCTCTTATTTTGCTGCTGAAGCTGAGCTCTAAGCGGAGCGCTAAGCTGAGCGCTAAGCTCCTGAAAACTCCTCTCATTTTGTTGCTGAAAATGAGTGAAAAAAGTCTCTAAAGTGAGTGGAAACTCCGGTTTTTGTTGCTGAACCGGTGTGACTCTTGGCGGAGATGGACTATTATAAAATCCTGGTGGTCTCTGAACTGCAGGTGGTGCAACAGGAAGTGGTGGTTGATAAGGCTGCTGCTGATGTGATGTGTTCCCATACCTCAGATTAGGATGACCTCTCCAACCTGGATTGTAAGTATTGGACATGCGATCATAAGACTGCTTATATCCATAAGGCTGAGGTTGGAAAGGTTGAGGCTTGGACTGAAAAGCATTTGCTGCCGCCACTTGATTTGCAAGGTAAGATCCATCATCAACCTGCACCTAGGGGCATAAATCTGTAGGATGAGAGGTGCTACTGCAAAGTCCACAAACCCTCACTGCTTCGGCTACTTGAGCTGAAGGCTGCTGAGTAGTCTGATAGAGAGTGATCTGCCTAATGAGAGAAGTCAAATCCTGAAGATTAACCTTCACCTCTTGAGTTTCCATATTCTATCCTGTGATCTTATGTACTCCTTTAGGCACCAACGGACGACTTCCAAACTGTTGAGAATTTGCTGCCATAATAGAAATCAACTCTCTAGCTTCCTCAGGTGTCTTGTTCACTAAGGCCCCTCCACTAGCGGCGTCCACCATACTCCTATCCATGGAAAGACGTCCCTCATAGAAGTACTGAATGAGTAGCTGCTCACTAATCTGATGGTGGGGACAGCTAGAACAAAGTTTCTTAAAGGGCTCCCAATACTCATACAGTGTCTCTCCAGAAACCTGCTGGATCCCACAGATACTTTTCCTAATGGCAGTAGTCCTTGAGGCTGGGAAGAATTTCACCAAGAAAGCTTTCTTCATTTCGGCCCAAGAAGTAACTAGAGCATGTGGTAAGGTGTACCACCAGTCCTTTGCTCCATCCACAAGTGAAAATGGAAAAGCTTTCAGGTTGATGTCATCTTCAGCAATACCATGTGGCTTCATAGTGGAGCATACTATGTGAAACTCCTGGAGATGTCTAGTGGGGTCCTCACCAGCTAAGCCATGAAACTTCGGAAGTAGATGAATGAGTCCGGACCGTAGCTCAAAATCAACCTCCAACTCAGGGTACTGGATGCACTGAAAAGCCATGTCTGGTGCTACAAGCTCCCTCATGGTTCTATTGTTCGCCATCTGGACTAACAAAGGCTTGCTACTAGTAGAAAGTCTAGAAATCTCTAGCTGAGCTCTCCTCTGTGCATGGAAGGCCCTCTCTATCTCAGGATCAAAATCAGCTAAGCTGGAGTAGGAAGACCTGGTCATGCACTGCATATCAAATGAAGAAAATTAGTGAGATGCAAGAAATTAATCATAAAATTCAGAATTATTGCAAGACCTAAAAACAAACAAACATCATAGAAGGGTCCCCGGCAACGGCGCCAAAATTAATAACCGATTTTTGTCGCGCTACGGTTTCAATTAATTTTCTCGTTTCAAGCAATTATGTAGTAATAGTTGAACCCGAATCGTCTCTCAAGGACCCAATATGATGCATGCACTTCTTTGATCTATAGAAAATAGTAAACTGCAGAAAAAAATGAAAGCTAGCTAAACCAAACATGTTTTTGGGTTTTGAAGATAACAAAACAATTAAACTTAGCTATCAACTTCCACCTAATAACCTTAACTACTCGGATTTGAAGTATTAAGCTAACTAAATGTAGGAGACAGCAAAAAAACACTCACAACCAAGAAATTACAGCAAGGATTCATCTAAAACTCCTACTAGAAGGCAAGCAATTTCATACTCAAGCGCATGTTTGATAGGAGCAATTAAACAAACACCTTGCATTCAAGTAGTAAAAGGTTGAGAACATGGAAAAATTTTGCAAAAGGGCATACTATAAAACTAGAAAACTAAGCTGGAAATTTTAGTTCTTAAGCTGGGAAATAAGTAGAAATTCGAAATTAAGGGAAGGGAAAATGCTGGTTGTGTTCTACAGCGAGTAAAAGGAAAGAAACAAGCAAAATGAGGCTGAAAAGTGCTGTCCGGTGGAGGAAAACGCTGCTCCGATGAAGCTGGTCACTTCCCAGCCGGCTTGGAAGATGGAATGGGATGTGGAGTTGAGGAATCGAGCTTCTCCAAGCTGCTAGTCGAGAGAAAACCTTTCGGGCGTCCGCCAGTCCCTTCTCCCCTCATGGCTACGTGAACCGAGAGCTTCCTCCTTCTCTCACGGCTGTGTGAACTGCCCTAGCTTGCGTGTCCTCCTCCCAATCGAACAATCCTCTTTCCCTCTTCCCTAGCTCTTCTCTCCACCCTTCATTCCCCTTAATGAGTGGCCAAGATTGCTTGTAGAAATTTCCATCAACTTAAGTGCCTAGATCCAAGTGGAGGGTTGTGATTAGATCACCTTTATGGATCCATCTTAGCCCTTGATGTGCCCTTTTGATCCATTGATGCACAAGTTGTCCAAACATCAAGTATAATGAAATATGAGTGTGAAAATATAGGAAAATTAATTAACTAATGCAAATGCACCCTATTAACAATTATGCATCATTTAATAAACAAATACACACCTAGAGCCCCAAATTTCCCCACTATTGGCACAAATATTTATCCATCAAGTTGTTAATTATCACTCACCAAGACCTAGAAGCCAATTATCGAAACTCAAATTCAATTTACTATTTGATAAATTTGAATCTAACATAAATTTTAATTAAATCTTAAATTTAAATTCAAAGAAAAATTATTTAAGCATCTCACAATACACCCATAAGGCAACCATGCTTGCTTGTACTGAGACATCAAAAATGGGTGAGATGTTAAGGACTAATAAATTGAAAAATACTTTTCAAAAATATTTTCCAAAAAGTCTTAGGATATTTTCATAAGAATCTATTTTTAAAATATTTTTTTAACATAATAATGTTTTTATAGATTTCATGCTTATCTGAGTGCTTATATATTATACATTTTCAAAATTATATCCTTTTCAAAAATTTGTTTGACCTACACAATTAGACACAAGCCTTTTAGGTCAACACTAAAGTCCCTTAAGACACTTAGATAAAGTCAAATGGTGTCGAGTATAGGGGGAGTGTTGTTATTCTTTCAAAAGTTTTTTTAGATTTTTCAAAAACCAATTAGTTCAAAAATTTGTTATATTACTATCTCTTTGAAATATTATCATCATTTCAAAATGTTTTTCGAAAACTATGCTTTAAAATTTACTATCATTCCAAATTATATTTTCGAAAATTATCTCCTTGAAAATTACCATACTCAACATGTCAGTCAAAATTGTTCTTTTGATTTTGATAAACCCTAAAGGCACAGAGGAAATCTTTTTCATGATCTACAAGGACTCCTAGGATGTGTCAAATTTAGGGGGAGTCTATGTCAAAAGAATACTTTCTGACAAGTATTTTTTGGAAAAAAATTTTCTGGCAATTATTTTTTGAAATTATTAGATAATTCTTTTGGTCTGAACCAAACCCTAAAGACTCAGAGGAAGAGTACTTGTAGTCAACAAACTTCCAAGGACTGTGTCAAGTTTAGGGGGAGGTCAAATTAAAAGAATTATTGAACATTTCAAAATAATATGTTTTCGTGCACAGTATTTTCAAAATCTTTTTGAAAACATAAGTACTTTTTCTTTCAAAATACTATCATTTTTATCACTTTTAATTTTTTTTTGGCTTATACAATCTTTTTGGAATACTTTTGTAAATAATACTTACTTGAATTTGGAGAATTTCTAGGACACTTAGGGAAACGTCCTTACAGTTAACAAGATTTCCTAGGATTGTGCCAGACTTGGAAAGAAACCAAGTCAAGTAAAATATTATGTTTTAAAAAATAATATTTTTCAAAAGTACTTATAATTTTCAAAAAGTCAATATATTTTTCAAAAGTACTTATATTTTTCAAAAAGTTCAATATATTTTTCAAAAGTACTTATATTTTTTAAAAAGTTGATAATATTTTTCAAAAGTAGTTGCATTTTTTAAAAAAAGTTCAATATATCTTTCAAAATACTAATATTTTTTCTAAGGTGCACAATATTCTCCAAAGTACAAATCTCTTGTTTATGCAAAAATTCCAAAGTGCATAATTTGTTTTAAGTAATAATCTGTTTTGAGTGCATTTTTTTAAAAATTTTTTCTAAATGAAAATTTATCTAAGTTCAAAATATTTTTCTAAAAGATCAAAATTTTTCCAAAATGTACAATCCTTTCTAAGTACAAATTTTTTTGGTACACATTAAGTACTTAAAATTTTTTTTCTAGTACTTAGTCTCTTTCAAAACAAAAAGAATTTCGAAAACTGGTTTTTCAAATGATTATACTAAGTACTTTCGAAAAAGAATTTTTTTTAATTGTCATTGTTGGTGCAAGTGTATTTTGTCATTTTTGATGTATGACAAAGGGGGAGAGTGAGCTTAAGTTAGAAATTTTTTTCTTCTTCCCAAAGGATCAAAATGAAAATTAAAATGTCTTTGCAAAAGGGGGGGGGGGAGTGAGCTTAAGTTAGAATTTTTTTTCTTTCTCCCAAAGGATAGAGAGCTACTGAAGTTAGAGATTTTTCCCCAAAGGATTAAAATGGGTTTTCAAAACTTAGATCATTTTTTTTCATTTTATCCCAAGGATTATAACTTAGCCCTTTAATCCAATCTAAGTTAAGATATTATCAAACATCAAAAAGGGGGAGATTGTTGGAGCAAGATGTATCAGTGATGTCCTCCTCTAAATGTTTCAATGTTTAACAATATGCTTAAGTTAGTGATACATTGAACAAGGAAGGGATAGTCAAGAAAGGTGTCACGCCCCGAGACCCAGGAGCCGCTGATCCAATATAAAATCGGACAGCACCTCCCCTGTCCGGCGGACAATTTACACACACACAATACATATAACAATCCACGCAATATATATATTTGCACAACCACGCAGTTTAAAGGGCCACAGGCCTCAGATATAAGCAGTAACAACAGTTATATGATTATAAATATCGAAAAAACCAAATCCGAACTCACCTGAGCTGCCAGGGGGCAGGAACAAAACCAAAACCAATCGAAGTCCAACATAGGACTCAAAAGTACAATACCATCAAATAAAACGTGCATACCGGTTCAAATCAAAATAGCGGAAGCATAGTAAATACTACAGGGTCCATAACCGAAACAAAGTAAGGTAAAACTAAACAGAGCTCCTCTGGAGCTGGGGACTGGCGACTAGGGATCTCCTCGCAGACATCAACCTGAAATAAACATATATGGCAACGGGGTGAGTCCATAGCTCAGCGAATACCCAACAGATATGCATAGAAGGTTATACCAACAATAAGAGTTCAGCTACTACAGTCTCACAACAACAGTAGGGAAAAAACTAGTACTGAACATATCGAAGTAGATATATACCTGAATCCATCTAACCTGTATAGAGGGTAAGAAATACCAGAGGAAAACCAATAGACATATAAGCTCAGTTAGCAAGTCTCCAGAATATGCGATGTCAAACAAGTGCAGCAAATAAGTGCAGCAAACAATGCACAATGCAAAATATGCACATGGTGCAATGACATGTGTCACCCCCTAGTCCCAGTCAGGATATCGTCCACGACGTCCGCGTGGGTAGAGCTGTGACAAACTGTACCCAGTCAGGACATAGTCCACAACGTCCGCGTGGGTCAGCATGCAACAATGCAAGGATGGTGCATGCCCCAAACATATAAAGCACCCTGATGCAATGACATGTGTCACCCCCTAGTCCCAGTCAGGATTGTCCATAATGTCCGCGTGGGTGGAGCTGTGACAACCTGTACCCAGTCAGGACATCGTCCACAACGTCCGCGTGGGTCAGCATGCAATAATGCAGAGATGGTGTATGATAGATACACATACCTCCCTCCCAAGTCCTCAGTATACTAAGTCTCAGTCTGAAATCCTATAACAGGAAATACAGGTAACTTACAAGGTATACTGACCGGAAAACTACCAATCCCTCAAGGTCAAAGGCAGGAGATACACCACTATCTCTAAGCATATATATCGATATGACAATATCCGAGACTGTATGGAACAAACAGCATAATAACTCAGGGATAAACTACATGTATCCAGAACAGGCACAATAACTCAGAGATGAACAACAAGTATCCAGAACAGGCATAATAAACAGGGATAGCGTATAATCTTACTGCTATCTATAACAGTCTATGCATAATCACATGACAATATCAAAAGAGATAAGTCAAAGGGTACCCGCCTTAAACGAAGAAACTCGTACGTAGAGAACCCCTTGCGTCCAGGTATCCGTATCTGATCAACGTCCTGTATCATAAATCAAAACTTAGCTATCTTAACAAATGATAACTAGTTAAACCCAACCACAATCATAGTTAAAACTCATCCTTATGTAAGGGTCACTAATTAGCCTTAATTAGTGCTTATTTTCTGATTAGGTTGAATCATAGTTCCAGTTTAGATTTAACCGAAGTTTAAACCCAATTGGTTACCACAACCTTGCTCTAGACCTAGTCCAACTCACCATACGGGTTGAGCATAGGATCAAAGAAATCAAACCAAACCATCACTCCTAATCCCATTGTTGCTCATGGCACAATGCATCACACCAACCACAAATACACAACTCAATCTTAGCCAACCAACTCACGACACCAGTTTTCAAACCCAACAACAACCCACTCAAAAATAAATTAAGGATCCTCACGGCAAGCTCAAACCTAAATATATCTACATCATCATCAACTGACATCATTGATCCCCAAAGCAAAAATCCTTACCAGGATCACAGGGCTATCTAAACCCCTAAACCGATCATGAGAAGAACACCATAACTAGCTTACCTATATTGATCCCAAACCGAGCAATAAGAACTTTACAGCATCCTAAATCAATTTCCCAAACACAATTCAAATTAGAAAACAGGGCTACGATTCCAAATCAAATCAACACAAGAGCTATTCAATGAAGTTGGTATTACAAACGCTCATCCAAAACCCACAATCAACAATCCAATACTTGATCCATAGCCCCGAATCAAACTCCAAATTCTGACTACCCATTATCATCTGATCCAAAGGAAACCTATTCAACCAGAAATCTTACCTAGGGCTTGCGCCGTTGCTTCTCGATGCTTTGATCCAGAGAGATCCTGCGGAAGGACGACGAAGCCCAAAAATCCACAAGCAGAGTGCCAAGGCTTCGTCTTCTTTTCTCCCCGCAACCTCCCTTGGGGTCGGCCCTCCCCGGCCCTAGATCCCTGATCCAGTGGTGTAGGGCGCTGCGTCGCTCAAACGGCAGAGAGGTGGAGGAGGCGGTCGACCGTGGCTTTTGCTACGGCTATGGCACGCGCGAAGTGGAAGAGAACGAAGGAGGAAGGAAAGCGGGCGGCGCATCTGTTGCTTCGGCAATGGTTAGGGCTCGCGAGGGAATAAGAGTAGAAGAGGGGGATCGGGTTGGTGGCTGCGGCGCAAGGAGAGGAAGGAAGAACAAATGGTTTTGGTCGATTAAAACCTAGGTCAAACTTTAATCAAATATATAAACTCTAATCAAATATATATATATATATAATATATATATATATATATATATATATATATATTAAACTTCTCCTCCAATAAATTAAACAACCTAATTATATTGTTTTATTTATCCAATTTATCCTCGGTAAATTCCACCAAGGGTTTCCGAAAAAATTTATGAAAAATTTTACATCGTATTCTACAAGATTATTTTCTTGATTTAAATTTTAGAATTACTTGC